>CM055911.1:29311740-29830013 GCA_029582155.1 Panopea generosa | reverse complement strand
AATTATTTGGTATAGGGTCAGCCACCAGAAGTGACTAGTAGTGATTAGGTATATGGTCAGCCACTTGAAGTGACTAGTGATTAGGTATAGGGTCAGCCACCAGAAGTGACTAGTGATTAGGTATAGGTTCAGTCACCTGTAATGACTAGTAATTAGGTATAAGTTCATTTACCGGAAGTGACTAATGATTAGGTATAGGGTCAGCCACCTGAAGTGACTAGTGATTTGGTATAGGGTCAGTCACCTGAAGTGACTTGTGATTAGGTATAGGTTCAGTCACCTGAAGTGACTAGTGATTAGGTAAAGGGTCAGTCACCTGAAGTGACAAATGATTAGGTATAGGGTCAGCCACCTGAAGTGACTAGTGATTAGGTATAGGGTCAGCCACCTGAAGTGACTAGTGATTAGGTATAGGGTCAGCCACCTGAAGTGACATGTGATTAGGTATAGGTTCAGTCACCTGTAATGACTAGTGATTAGGTATAAGTTCATTTACCGGAAGTGACTAATGATTAGGTATAGGGTCAGCCACCTGAAGTGACTAGTGATTAGGTATAGGGTCAGCCACCTGAAGTGACATGTGATTAGGTATAGGTTCAGTCACCTGTAATGACTAGTGATTAGGTATAAGTTCATTTACCGGAAGTGACTAATGATTAGGTATAGGGTCAGCCACCTGAAGTGACTAGTGATTAGGTATAGGGTCAGCCACCTGAAGTGACATGTGATTAGGTATAGGGCCAGCCACCTGAAGTGACATGTGATTAGGTATAGGTTCAGTCACCTGTAATGACTAGTAATTAGGTATAAGTTCATTTACCGGAAGTGACTAATGATTAGGTATAGGGTCAGCCACCTGAAGTGACTAGTGATTTGGTATAGGGTCAGTCATCTGAAATGACTTGTGATTAGGTATAGGGTCAGCCACCAGAAGTGACATGTGATTAGGTATAGGTTCAGTCACCTGTAATGACTAGTAATTAGGTATAAGTTCAGTTACCGGAAGTGACTAATGATTAGGTATAGGGTCAGCCACCTGAAGTGACTAGTGATTTGGTATAGGGTCAGTCACCTGAAGTGACTAGTGATTAAGTATAGGGTCAGCCACCTGAAGTGACATGTGATTAGGTATAGGTTCAGTCACCTGTAATGACTAGTAATTAGGTATAAGTTCAGTTACCGGAAGTGACTAATGATTAGGTATAGGGTCAGCCACCTGAAGTGACTAGTGATTTGGTATAGGGTCAGTCACCTGAAGTGACTAGTGATTAAGTATAGTGATATTTTATAATAATAATGAAAAATTAAAAAAAAAGGCTGGTTTAAAGTCGTTCTGACCGACATCCGGGTTGGTACCGGCTGGAAACAACAGTTACTTTTGTAACGTTGGCTAACAGGGCAGAACGCATGCATTTTTTATATAGTAAAAACTGTTTGTTTTCATTTTGGTAATAAACACAATAATTTACAATTAAAACTTTCTTATTGACGCATGCATGTTTTTTAAATGTTCTTTTCAAGAAAATACTATTTATCATACTAAAGAAATATTGATTTAATCGACACTTTTCTTAAAAAAAACCCAGTCCTTTTCGTAAAACAAATTCCCCAATTTCGTATACAGTATGGATAATTTCATTTTGGATATAAAACATTAATTTGACAATGGAATTTTCTGAAAATACGCAGGTAAGTTTTATTTAATGTTGTCTCTAATAATATCATAATAGAAAACATCATCATAATAACGTCACTGATCTAGTATTATTCGCGTTTATTAACACTAATAATAGAGCTGCAATTAAATCTATATTTATTAATATCATATTTTTTATTGTTATATCTATTATTATAAATATTATTATCCGTGTTATTAACGTGTATACTAGAGCTCCAATTTAAATTAACAGTTTCAAAACGTGTCGTCAGCGTTTCCTTCTTTGTGCATATTGTCAGCGTTTAACACCGACCCCAGAATAGTTCGCTTCATTAATAAATTCTAGGCTTCTAAAATCATAAAGTTAATTAAAAACATTCCCATAAAAGTATGAAGTAATAAATTAATATCATCATATATATTATAATTATCTCCACATATATATTAATTCAATTCTTTATATTGTCACATAAAATTTTAACTTTGACAATTTTTTATCATTTCTTTGTATATGAATGCTTGTACCATTTGTTACTACACGTTGTATCGTTAAAATGTATAAATATGATTCGTAAACGTAAACGTTCTATACACAGCATAGAAGCTGAATGTACACAACGTTGTATTCTTTATTCGTTTAACTTTGTTATAAAGTTTTGTTACGTCTTGTTAATATTGTCTAAATCTTACAATGTTATGTTACGTCGTGTTAATATTGTCTTAATCTTACAACGTGCGATAAATACGCCACACCGGTGAATTTGCCAGTTTTTTATAGAAAATATATGTCCTCTGTATCGCTCGAAATAAACAATTATATGTTATTGATTTTGTTGTTATTTTCATTGTTATATATTCAGCATATCTTAATCTTTGTAAGAATTAATTAAAACCATGGTTATTTACAATGAATATACTGTAAATAGCCATTCAAACGCAGCCGGAATTAGTCAAAAAACGGCGAAAAATCGTCAAAAAACGTCATAAAAAGGTAAACTTCAAGACCAAATTAAAGGCATTATTTTATTTTTGTTCATATATTTTCTTGATAGATATGTCAAGGGCAATACATTATTAATGGGATAAGGGCTGTTTAACTTCATAATTACTAGTATACGCCCCACATTTGCCTTTTCCCCACGGCCGGAATAGTGACCGGATCGGCCGGAATTTGACCGGGTTTTAGTAGTACCTTTCATTTTGTGTAGTTTTCGGTAGTTTCTCCAACAAACGAAAACCAGTCCAAAGAAAAACTATGGCAGACAAAAGTGGATCAACAACACATGAAATAACATACTATCTTAACGTTGAAAATGCGAAAATATTAGCGTTTTTAATGGTATCAGGATTTGTTGTGTATCATGGATTTATTCATTTAAAATATAGTAAGTTGCCGAGAACGAATGTTTCGCATATTATCGATTTGACATTGCGGTTACGAGGGTGATAAAAAAATGGGTGGGGTAACGGGTTGCAAAAGGTATTTGCATGTACATTAATATTTACATAGCATGTTGTGAACTGTTAAACTATCAAATACTTGTGTAGTGTTTATTTGATATTGATAATTTTATTAAACAGCCCTGATGACATATAAATATAACATACGTTTAGGCACTGTCTACACAACGGTGAAAGAAAAGGGTGTTGGTGGTTTCGTCTACCTTAATTAGAAAAGGGTTGGTTTCGTCTACCTTAATTTAGTGTCGAAAAGACGAGTGGTTTCGTCTAGCTTAATTTATATAGTGTTATGTCAGTTTTGTATAGTGATATGTGGCATACCAATTAACCAGGTGTGGTAATCAAATATACAGCAAGAAGATTGTGGATAGGTGAGAATTACGGGCTCTAATTATATGTAGTCAAGTTTTTCATTGAAAAGTATTATTTTATTTGTTTTTATTATCAAAAATTTAAATATTTTTAGCCAATCATTGAAAACTAACAAGTAGTAAAATATTCAATATATTTTTTATTTTTTCATTTTTTTTATCAAAAATTTTCCTTACCATGTATACTACACATCCAGTACGTACGTCTCCCGTTCACTCTCTGAAATATAAAATAATAGGCTAATGTTGAACAAATTGTGGACAAACCTACACGCATCACAGAGTATACAAGTAATCTGCTAGACCTCTTCTTCAGTAACAACAAGTCACTCATTAACTGCTGTGAAGTCCTCCCAGGCATAGCCGACCATGAGGCTATATTCATAGAGTCGAGCCTTCACCCTATGAGAGTGAAGAAGCCAGCCAGAAAGGTACTCCATCAGAGATGAACTGACTACCTATCTACAGCATTTTCTCCAGGTCCAATATTTTGGGAATCATTGATGATTAAATGACTAAAAATCTGGGGGTCATTTTCAAAACGTGGGGGGTCATCAGTTGACTAATTTTAAACTTAATCAACTTGAATAAATGGAGTTAAAAATATACATATTTTACTTGAACAGATTTACTTCTTGTTTCACACAAATTTCTCCATCAAAACTGCAACTTAAGTTTACAACTTCAAAACAATTTAACTTCAAACGAATGTTTACTTCTGACAACAAGTTACAACAACTAGAAACTAGTTGTCTTTATTATCATGGCCACAGCATAACTTTTCAAATGTCATGGTCACAGCATAATCACCATGGCCCTAACTATTTGTAATGAAAAACACTAAAATTATTTCAGTATTTTATATTTCGGCTGAGCTACATGTTTAGCATTATCAAGCATTAGTCTCTTTAAAAAACAAAACTTTGCGTGTTTTTTTCCCCCCCAAAAGCATTTTTCTTCTGGCTTATAGCTAGACTCATTTTAGAGTAATGTTACCGTAAAACAAGAGTTGTCAGAAGACAACAAAGCTCTCCTATGGGATAAAACTCACCACCCATGCAAAGATTGAGATTGGAGACAAATACTAAAACTTAAATGCAAAGGTTTATATAGACGATGATGAAGTTGGGGCCATGGCAATAGCTCTCCTGGACATTTGTCCCGGCGAGCTAAAAATAATTTAAAAACATTTTGATGGTAACTTAACAAAAAATAATTAAATTTTTGAAATTATGTAATCGTTTTTTTTCAAAATGAATATAATTTTCTAAAAGTTAATTTCTTTTTTCCATTACCTTTTAATCGTCTGTTAAAGAAACATAAACAGCTCCGGAAATACCGCTGTAAAACTTGGACTGGCTGATGTTTAAACTGGTATTAAATGTCAAGCATGTGCGTCTCAATACCTTATACACTGGGGTCCTGTTATAACGCGGATCTTGGGGTCCACAAAATGAAACAGTGTTATACACAAACTGCATTAGAGATAATTACCCTGAAAAAAATCAATGTCGGTTATTCACACCTGTCGTGTCTGACTCCAAGTGAATGGTATTGTTTGTATTGTAATGTGATACAGCATGTTAGATATGTATATAATAAAAAATAAAATAAAAAAAAAAGGAAAACGTTTTAGTGTTTTGATATAACTAAAATTGGCAGCCATTTTCGTTTAATCGGGAAGTAAAAAAAATGGTGTCTGTATAAAAAATCGCGCTTCATATTAACTCACTCGATAATAACAAAGTTTGCATATGGCTTCCTTGTTTGGCGCGTGTCAGCATTTAAAGAATCAAATCAAAACATGGCGACAATATATTGTTTGGTTGTCATTTGTCATTCCCGCAGATTTTCAAGTTTTATATCATGACATTCCCCACCCCCACTGAAAAAATGGGAGCCAAGCAAAAACTGCGTTATAATGGAATTCACATTATATCGGATCGCGTTATAACGGGACCGCAATGTAGAAATCAAAATAAAAAGTTTTTGTGATAGAATATCATCCATACATTTTAAACAAATTTTTTGAAAAGTTTCACAATTTCCACATTTCATCTTTACATACTAACAACCTAAAACTGGGTATAAATCAGTGCTATTGTTGCAGCATACGTTTGTTTTCACAGATGTTGTCATCCAACTACAATATTACATAGCGGAAAATTATGATAATGTATGTGATCATAATCGTCTATGCGATTGCATCAATATATAGCGTTAATAACCAATTAAAGTGTTTACGTAACTTAGTAGAACCACGTGACCGGGGTTTCCCTGAATCAGACCATGTGATCTGTCAAAACAGCTAGCATTGTAAAAATAACTCAGAAACCAGCTTGCTGAAACAAATAGGCCTATACGTAATTTAAATTTCTGTATTTTTAAGGTTGTGTCATAGTGGACACACTGAACAAACTTGATTGCGTCAAATGAGATTTAATTGCGTCAAAAACACAAGAAACACACTCTGGAGAAACACTGTATCTACCACAGTTCACTGGAGAAACAGCCAGTAGCTCAGTAAATGACACATGGACAACCTTCGAAAAGAAACTCCAATCCCTGGTCAGCAAGTTCATTCCATCAAAGCTAATCACTGGAAATAAGATCAACAAACCATGGATCACGAAAAGTGTAAAGTCCCTCCACCGAAAGAGAAATAAACTGTTCTCAAAACAGAAGGCATCAGGCCAACAGAAGGATAGGAGGCAATACCAACAGGTCCGAAGCGAAATGCAGAAATTGGAACAACAAGATTATTGGCAATACATCAAAAACCTAATTGAAATAGAAAATCCGGACTCCGACCAACAACCACCGAAACAAAAACGTTTCTGGAACTACATCAAGTCGTTGAGGAAGGATAATTGTGAGGTTGCTCCTTTGAAGGACAAGGGTAAGCTACATAAAGAAACTATTGACAAACAATCATCCTCAACAGGCAATATCAATTAGTTTTCACCAAGGAAGACAAATCCAGCATCCCAACACCTGAGTGCGAACCATCCCCTTCCATGCCAGAAATTGATATCACCACTGAAGAAATTCTTACTTTACTAAAGAAACCTAATCTCCAGAAGGCAACTGGACCAGATATGATCCCTGCATGCATCCTTAGATAGCAGAGCAGTGTTCGCCTTACTTGTGCTTCATCTACAGGAAATGCCTATCCAGGGGTAGTATTCCGGATGTTCTAGGCAAACAACTACAGACAAAGTGTCCTTGGACCTATTTTTTCCTCATCTTCATCAACAACCTACCACTACAGGTGTCATCCGAATCAAGATAATTTGTATCTGTGGTATACAGGGAAATCAACTCTGAACAGGACTGTCTTAACACAACAGGATGACCTGAACAAGCTAGCAGATTGGGAGAAATGCTGGGGTATGAGCTTCCATCCAGAGAAGTTCAGTATCCTTTGTGTCCACCACAAGAGGACCCCAATTACATATGAGTACTCTTTGAAGGGCCACACACTCGATACAGATTCAGTAACGAAGTACCTTTGAGTACACATATCCCAGAACCTGTCGTGGAACTACCATATTGACAAGACTGTGAAGAAGAGTAACAGCACACTCGGTTTCCTTCGACGCAACCTACATATCAGCAATGAAGAGGTAACGGGTACGGTCTACACTTGTGCGACCAAACATGGAGTACTGTTCCACAGTCTGGAAACCTTACACCATGGACCAAACACACAAGCTGGAGATGGTTCAGAGGAGAGCTGCCAGATATGTGACTAACAGATATCACAACACCAGCAGTGTCTCCTCCACGCTAGACCAACTGGGATGGGAGACACTAGAATCTCGTCGGACCAAAGCCCAACTGACAGTAATGTTCACGATCGCCAACGGCCTTGTGGACATATTAGTCAGCCAGTACCTCACCCCAGCCCAGGGACATACAAGATCCTCCCACTCCAGGAAGTTCCACAGCCCTCTACATCCACTTCATACTACAGAAACTCATTCTTTCCACGAACAACTTCAGTATGGAACAGCTTACCTGCTGGCGTAGCAAACGCCCCTGACTTGGTATCCTTCAAGCAGAGGCTATCAACTCTTATTCTAGTTCCTAGGAGTCCAGCAACAAGTAGTTTCTAGTGATTCCCATTGCTGTGCCGGCTGCTGCCACTCTTCATGGGATGCCTGGGTTGAAGTGGCGAAAACGTAGCTGGACACACTTTATTCCTACTTTCTACCTTTTAACTATCCAACCTCTTCTTACTGTCTATCTTTTCAATATCTCTTCTTGACCTTACGCAACCAGTCGAGTAATAGTCAAGTGTGACTGTGTAACGTACGATGTAGATGTAGAAAAGTACATAGAATAATTTCCATAAAAATAACATTGCTTACCCTAACCGTGTAGTGTATCCATGGCTACTGATTAATTTCTTCAGGGCTGGCTCTGGTTCAAATTTTTTCGTTCCACTTTTTTAAATACTGCACGCTTTAAGAACATGAAGAAGTATAATCTTGATACAAGCAGTATAGTGTTATTTCTAGACCAGGAAAAGGGGCATACTGAGTATTTACACAGGTTAACTACTCTTGTCTCTAGATACATTTCTAAAAATATTGGGATAATGTGTAAAAGGAAACAATAAACAAAGACACATTTAAATATACATTTTTATTTGTTATAAAATTGAAAACAAATTTAGTTTGATTTTCACTTCTATTCTTTTTCTCATAAAAGTAATATCCTTACTAGTACAACATGATGCAGAATCAAGTTCAAATATGTCGCCATACACCATATAGAGGAACTTTTATTAATGATGATGTTCCAATGTCAATAAAAGTTTATTTTATTTACAACAAGACACTTTTTTTATTTACATAACACAAAGTCACTAACTTATACATGATACACTTTTTATTTAGCGGCACATTTTTCCACATATTTAAAAGGAGATACGTGCAAACACAAACTCCTAATTAATATAATATAATTGCTTTGATTTGATGTCCGATTATTTAAAAAGTAAACATGTGCAAACACAAATGCCTCATTAATATATAATTGTTTTGATTTTCTTAAAATATGTACCGGTATATGAAATAAATATTTTCTCGCGTTATAAAATAAGGTAGATGAAACCACTTATGGCTTACTATATAAATTAAGGTAGACAAACCTGTAGATAGACGAAACCCCTGTAATTCAAAGAAAGTAAGTCGAAAATGTTTTGTGGCGTTGTTTTATCATAAATTCCTTAGTAATGTATTTCCTGTAGCTTTTTTCTTTTGTGACAATTTCTTTGAAAAATTACATCATGAAAATAAAAGCTAACATTGTTATCTCACATTTGTATAAATTAAAGTGGCATAAACAGTATTTTAGAAATTAACAACTTGTTTATGAGTGACAGTTTCTTGAATTCCCGTGACCTTTGACGCATTTATAACAGCAGATGACTCTCTTAAATGTGAATAAATCCTGTTTTAAATATAAACTTACTACCGTATTCACTCGATGTATTAGTACAACTTTATTTTTCAGGAAAATAATTATTTTATTGATAATAAAAATTGGGACATTACAATTTTTAAAAAAATCTGATAATTTTTCACTCATAAGTTTTGGGACACATATTAATTTTTATTTTGTACATTGCTGTTTTCTATCTCCATTAATTTCGCATGTTTTAATTCAAAATGTCCACGAGAAACATTGTCTGTACATCGTAATTTTCTATTTCGGATAATTTCCCGTGTATATTTATAAAAGATTAGGCAAAATAATGATTGCTGTTTTTGTTATTTAAAGTCTATAAATTGCCATACCTGTAACTTTAATTTTTATTTCTTTGTTATAAGTTTTAATCCCGAATTATCCATGAAAAACAATGCCTCTGGCATCAATCCTTTGCTTGTAATTGTGTAATAAAACAATCAGGTGACGCATGGCCTGCTTACATTACACAACTCCCCAAATAACTGATCTATTTATCTAAAATAGATTTTATGTTGCAGTACTGTTATATGATTGACAATTAAAAAAGTGTTTTCGCTATTTTTAGAACATCATGTTCGTTACATCAATACTTTTCCACTTAGCTAAATAGAATGCGACGTAAAAAGAAGCAAGAAACTGTCAAAGTGATGACATCACACATTGGCACAAGGTCAAAAATAAATTGTGTCTGCATTATAGACATATTTAAGCGTGTTGTAAACCAATCGCAAAATAAAAACACGGACTGGTTCACATTTATTAATTATACACTCTTTTGATATCGTAATGCTAATTTAGCGTAAACCATTCTGGCTTTGAGTGGACATTTCATGATTACATGACCGTAACATGTTTTTCTGATGAAATTGACATGACACGCTTTCTGTGTGTATTTAATTTCAAAGGATGTTTTTGCAAATTGATCAATCTTTTAGTATGGGATATATACCGGTGAATAATTTATTGATTTTCTAACAAAAATATGATAGCGTGACGGAGTGAACATCAAAGAGACGACTGTTCTTTGGTTGAAAAACAAACATTTTTAGACGGCACCCAGTTTCAAACAAACAATTACTTTTAAGTATTATATTTTGCCTCATTTGTTTAGTGTTGAATCCAGTTTACTATAGCGCCCTTTATATATTTTAATTGGTTGACTGTGTCAAAGCAGGCAGCAAAAGGGTGCAATAACTGTGTCAGGACGCCTTCAGTGATGTGATATTTCTAGTTTATTATGGCTTTATGCTAAAAATTACTCTCAAATGCAACATCTTGTCCTGATGGTATAAAACTTCTTTTCATGCTCAACTCAAATTTTTACTTAAACACATTTTGGGAGCTCTGTGGTCGAGTGGTCTAAGACGCTGTCATCTAATGATTCCTTACCTTTCACTGCTAAGGTCGTAGGTTCTTGTCCCGCTGGCTTCAAATACTTTGTGAAAAAGTTTGTAATTTACCTGCAGAAGGAAGATAGTTCTACTCAGATTCATTCTGAGGTCTTCCTAGACCAATAAAAGTGGATATGCCATTATATAACCTGACATGTGTTGAAAATGGCAATAAACCCCATTCAAATACATTTTCCAGGATTCATAAAAAACACAAATTAAAGTGCAAACACTTGACTTAACCTCGAATTTGAAAATATTAATGCTGATTTGGGATAAAAAGTTACAGGTATTTATTTTTATATTGAGTCAATTTGTTTTTGAGTTCAGTAAGAAATCTTGAGTAAGTATGATGGAAACAAAGTATATATTCACACCTGACTTTTGTCGATGCCCTACCAAAATATGCAATTGTTAGTGTCAACATCCCAAGACTACCAATATTGACAATTTTTTCTTGGAATTTTATTTGCTTATCTGTTTTGCTTTGATTGTGAAAAAAAATATTAACTTTGACAAATCATGTTAGAAGTCTTTCTCGGTAGAATCAGTACTAAGCATATGTGGATAAAGTGTCCTGCTCAGGGAACCCAAATATGAACCACGCTCTGTATGGTAGGCCTTGAACTGTCTTGAAAGAGATTTACAGTTCTGTATTGGTACAGATGTTGTTCAAAGAATCTCTAACCTATTTCATGATACCGTCCAGAGTAACCCAATTCTCTAATCCGATTTATTTAGTCTCATTTACTGATCTCCATCCATTTGATCTAGAAAGCAATCAGGGTTTTGCTTAATTCATACAGTTATTAACAGCCTTTGAAAGACTTACTCAAATAATGTTGATTCATTAATGATGTCTTTCAACTGTTTACAAGAGTTTAGTCCCTTTCTAAAATAAAAAAGAAAATTAAGGGTCTGCAAAGGTACTGGTATTCTAATTTTATCAGTTAGCTCAACACTCCATTAAGTTAAATTTTGTAGGTTTCAGTGCATACAGGTAAGTTTTCATGCCGAGCCTGGTTTGTAAGATCGTGCAGCAAAAGCAAGATTTAAGGTGGACATTGGGGTAAAAAAAAAATCGTACGGAGATTGGGACAATTGCACGGCCCTTACACAGCTATTGCAAGGTTGCCTCTCGCTGCCCGTGCAGTAACCGTGAAATTGCACAGATGTTGAGCAGTCATCCCGTGGCAACCCCACAGTGGCCGCACCATGGCGGTGCAGTTGCCTTTGGATGAGCCAAAAATTGTGGTCATCATCAGGCCTCTCAACTTCTGTCTGTATCTTTTTTTTTTTTTTTTTGAAAATAAAAAGGATCGGGGCGGCATGAAAATTAGGGGGCAGGCGGGGATGATAATCTAGCAATTAATTTATTATGGCCTTAACTATTATATTTACCTTATGAAAAGTCATATGATATGAGCTAGGTCAATATGAAACTGGGCCAATACGAAAAAATAAGGTCCAAACACGAACTGGAACTTGAACAATGCGGCTGTTTGCAGTTGTTGGCAGATGAAACTGTCATCAAGTGATTTCTTATCAACCCAGTTATATTGGCCTGTGCCATTGGGCCATTATGAGACTCCTTGGACCAATAACCAGTATAGAATTATTTAATTTATAACATTATGTTATTACAAAAATTGAAACGCCACGAAGAGAAACCAGTTAAAAATTCTGACTGCATTAATTGGTGAAAGCATTTTATTCAATACATTTTTGATATATTTTTTTTTTTCTTTCAGGTAACGATTCGTGTAAGTGGTTGTTAAGTGATGGACGTTTCCCTGGTTACGGGACATGGCAACCGTATGGCTGCATGACACACAAGTACACCAAAGAGTAAGAATGATAAGCAGTGGTATTTGCACCCCTCCTTCTCAAATCAATATAAATAATTTCTCATTCTTCCAAGAAATAAGACAAATTACCGTAGTGTTCTTAATAAATCACACACCTGTAATAAATGCTCTCCGCACCTCCACCTTTCCCCCTAAAAAAAAAGCTGTAGACTACCTTACTTGAAATCAAAAATTGTTTACATGTATCAACATATTTAAATCCTTTATGTTAAATTGGATAGTTGTTGAATTAAAAAATAAATTGTTCCCCCACCCCATCACAAAAGATGACATCTCTGGAGACTGATATTAGGTATAATGTTATACAGTACTTGTTCCTCTGAATTCCTTGGCAAGCAAACAAATTTTTAACAGTGATTGGAACAGTTCATGGCCGAATGGAATGTGACAACTTTAAACAGCCACCAACTTTGTAATATCCTGTATATAAAGTTTGATTTGTAATCCTGCGATGAAAGGAAGTTAATATATTTGAATATGAGAGTTCATGAGAGTTTTACAAATTGTTAGCAAATTTTACTTTTCTATATAAGACCTTCATATATGTAACAGTTTTTATAATTTCTATTCAGAGATGCTCGGATGTGTATGCACTATATATCTTACTGGGGTGGGCATAATCACATCACATTTCTCGGCGATTCACGTTTGCGGCAACTTTTTTTTGAGTTTGTCAATCAACTGAGTACAGAGCCAATGAAACCAGTGAAGGCACATGAGGATATACACTTCAGCGATGAACACATTAACGCCAGGGTGGTATGTACATTTATATATATATACATAGTTTATCTTTTATAGGTTATGACATTGCGTCACATTGTCACTCAACTCTCACAGCTGATTCAAGTGGGAAAGTTATCAGTTACTTGCAAAGAAAGTGTCCTTGAGTACTGGTTAGACTTCAGGGATCCGAGGAAAGAGTGGTTAGCTTACTGATCATCTGTTAGCCCTCGATGGCATAATGTGACAATAAATCTTCAAACAAACAAACATTATAGGTTAAGTTTTGAACATGTTATTTCCAGGGTGGTGTGTACATTTGTACATGTACATAATAGTTTACTTTTATATGTTACTCTTCTTGACTCTGTAAAATCTATAAAAAAAAACACCCAAGAATAACAAACAACAAAACAATCTGAGATAACACATTGTTCCCACAAACTAGCTGTATGTCGAGACACGTTTTGCATATTCAAACATACTCCTCAGGCTTACTTCTTAACAGTATAACTATGGTGAACATAAAAGCCAAGGAAGCGGCTTGTGTGACACAAATATACATCCTGTATGGCCATCATAAATAAAAACTTTCAAATGACATTGCCTAAGATTCGTCTCATTTTGTGCTGTTTGTACGATCATAGCAACTGCTTGTCTCAAGTCTTCATGAAATTCGTCATATTCGATAAATAGAAGTTTATGAAAAAGAAAAAAAATGGTGACCTTAATACTTCTTTTTTTGTTGCTTAATCAATGAATGACATAGATTTCTTTTTGGTTTTGCTGTTAACGTGTTGTGACTGTTTTACAGGACTTTATCTGGATGCCGTATGTGAACACTGATATGCATAAAGTGTACAAGTCGTGGATGCTGAATGGTCCACGTGACAGGCCCAACCTTGTCGTTACAGGCAGTGCTACTGTAAGTATTAGCTTCATAATATTTCTCTCTGAAATGAAATTTGTTCATCATATAGAGCTAGGCCCAGATAGCTCAGTAGGTAATCTGTCTGACTGTTGATCCAGGGGTCATGAGTTTGAATCTGGGCCCTGCCACAGTCTTTGTGATGATTGGTCATGAACGTTTTCCTATGGCCGTAAGTCTCCCACCTCAGAATATGTGAGGAAGTACATACAATCATTGGCAGCGATAAAGGTGTATAGTACTGGTAAACCATCTAGAAGATCCCAGGAAACAATGATTAGGTGTGCTGACTCCCCATACAAACAAACCTGGGGTCTTGTTTGTTAACTTACCATCATGTCTGTTCTATCCACTGTGGGAACAAGAATATGTTCATGTTGGGATTATGTCTCACAATATTCAAATATTACACAGTGTGGAGCGCGTGGTCCAGTGGTAGAGCACTGAACCCATGATCGGAGGGTTGTGGGTTCGATCTTTCGCCACGTCTATGTGTGGTGTCCTTGAGCAAGACACTTTTCCGCATATGTTTAATACTGGTTCTAACCAGGAAGACTTCGAGCGTGATTTGCCTTAGTTGTAAGAACTTGTTTCACAATTGAAGTAAAATAAATAAGTTTAAACTAACAAACTTCATATTTAAGACATTATGAACAAATTCTGATCGTATTGATACAGTTGATTTGGGATAAATTACAAAATTTCTTCTTTAACAAAGTACATGTATGCTGAAAATGCAAATGATTTCTAAAATTTTATGTCATTTTCTAAACTGCACAAATTTTGAATTCACGGCATTCTTAATGAAAAAGCAACGAAAATGAAATTTTATGTATTATTTCACCTCGTATATTTTGTACAGCTCTGAAATAAGAAACACGAGAGCACACATCCTTCACATAAACTATAAACCCGTTACTCCATAAATACGCGTTTTCCCACAGCAGTCACAGAAGGCCTTTGAAAACAGTGCAGGAAGAGTTCAGATTGCTCGCAACTCTGTCAGTTAATATAAACAATTCACCCAATAATTCAAAAGCCTTCTTTATTAGAGGTGTCCAAAGTCTATATGAAGTAAAAGGTTAAAGTATTGAGTGTTTTAGAGTAAATACCATATTGTATAGTCGTCCAGGAAAGAAAAAAAGAAGTAGCTATTATGGGAGGTAACAATTACTGTGCCACGGTCATGACTGGCACCTTATTGATGTGTGGTACCGTAGGAAATAGTCATGTTAGTCTGTCGGCATCGGTATAAAACTAGTGCATTCCCCATGAATTATTTAACTGCAGTGTTAAAATTATCTGTATCTGCTTATTATTTATTATTCTGCATGGCTGGAATGAAATTTGTAATAGGGGAAGCAACTGATATGGCTTAATTTTCTTGAGTAAAGTCTCATTTTTAAATAGACTTGTAGAATGTTTTTATACACAAAGAATTTTGTTTAATGAGGTTAATAACCATAAATGTCATGCCTGTGTTAATATACATACATTTATGTTAAGATGGCGATTTCTTTACTGTCATAATAATCTTCAATCTATTTTTGAAGTTCCACTGCACTCTTTAAAGCTGGCAGAGTCCAACTTTGTGAACTCTGCATTTAAACAGTTTGATTTAATAGTACAGGTAACATGAAGAAGTTTTAACCCTTTACTCCATAGATACTCATTTTCCCACACCAATCACAGAAGGCCTTTGAAAATAGTGTACTGTTTTCCACTCTGTCAGTTAATATAAACATAATTCACCCAATAATTCAAAAGCCTTCTATATTAGAGGTGTCCAATGGCGTCTATATTAGTTGTGTCAAAAGGCGTATATAAGAAGTAAAGGGTTAAGGTATCGTTCACTGTAAAATGTTAGGTCTAAAATAGAAAAACTACTTGCTATTCAACTCTTGTTTTCAGTGGACCATTAAAAATTATAATGCCAGTAAGGAAGCTCTCAAGAATTTTGAAGGTAAGCCTATCGTTTTGTGAAATAATGTATGTTGCTTCTCACGTCATGGTAATATGACTATGTTTAAGAAGTTTTAGAGTTTGTTGTTGCATATTAATGGAAGTATAACAGGATTTTTCAAACATTTAAATTGGCAGAAATCATTTTTTTTTTTTCCGAGTATATCTTGCCTATACACTCACACTGATCCCATATTGCCATAATGATATACATGTATATTTAAACTTGAGAAAATTATATATTGAAAAGGGATTTCTTAACTTAATAGTAAAAATTGATTTCCCATTTAATATTGCTGCATTTCAAATATTTCTTTTGATTTCTTTTTTATTTATTTCATCTTAGAAAGAGCCAAAATGGAGAGATGAAGGTCATCAAGCAGTATTTGCTTGCTCTCTATTTTGAGAATGGGGATTTCATTTAAATTATGCCACTCTGATTTTTTGTTCACATTGTGGCAGGTTTGAAATATTGTTGGTTTGATCCTATACCACAGATGTGTTATTTGTTCTTGAGCACGATACTGCATGTGCTTAGTACTGGTTCTACCCAGGAAGGTGCGAACTTTATTTGTTTAAGTTGTATCATCCTGTTTCACAATCTATGTAAAATAAAGAAGTTTCAAAACATTCAACTTTACATTGCAGCCAACCTAACATTTGTGGTGCCAATTTTTGAGAAGATGAAGGAGTCTACAGACATCATTTGGACACTTCAAGGTATTATTGTCTTTAATTTAGTGCTTTTGTCCATTAGTTAATTTTATAAGCAAAACACAAAAATCATGGTCTGTATTCAAACTTTGAAAAATCACTAGAAGTAATAAAAAAAAGTCATCCATTCGATTGGGTAATATTCATGATATTAATATTTAAAACCAGTCTACTATATTTTACTATGACAAGAATACATGTATTTAAGCATATACGCTTCCTACCTTTCAGACCCAGTATCAGAGAGTGTACTAAATGCTAACCGTTCCATGATAACCAATGAGCAAGTGGACAGTTACAACAAAGTTGCCCTTGATGTATTGTGAGTAAATTTTGTGTTCGTTAGTGCATTTTGTGAAAAAAGTGATGTTTATTAGTGCACTGGAAATAATGGGAGTAAATTTCATATTTACAAGTTCACTTGAAATATTGTGAATAAATTTTGTGTTCATTAGTTCATTTGCAATATTGTGAAAAAGTGATGTTTATTAGTGCACTGGAAATAACAGGAGTTAAAATCATGTTTATCAGTTCACTTGAAATATTGTGAATAAATCTTGTATTCATTAGTTCATTTGCAATATTGTGAAAAAAATATGTTTACTAGTGCACTGGAAATAACAGGAGTAAATTTCATGTTTATCAGTTCACTTGAAATATTGTGAATAAATCTTGTGTTCATTAGTTCATTTGCAATATTGTGAAAGAGTGATGTTTATTAGCGCACTGGAAATAATGGGAGTTAAAATCATGTTTATCAGTTCACTTGAAATATTGTAAATAAATGTTTTATTCATTAGTGCTTGCCCTTAAAGTATATTGTGAGTGAAATGTTTATCAGTGCACTTGGGAGTGTTTGGAGCCACATATACATGTATGTGGCATATAGTAATCGCAGTGTCCGTCTTTCCGTCCGGTATTTCATGTCCGGCCTGTAACTTTGTCATGCACAGATGGATTTTGTTAATACTTGCTACAAATGATCAACATAACATGACGACATTTTGTGAGTAAGACCCACACCCGTACTTCAAAGGTCAAGGTTGCACTTTGAGTTTGTTTGACAACACTTTTAGTCTGTGTGAGATTTCGTGTCGGCCTGTAACTTTGTCATGCACAGATGGATTTTGTTAAAACTTGCTACAAATGATCAACAAAATGTGATGACGTGTTGCAAGTCAGACCCACTCTTGTACCTCAAAGGTCAAGGTCACACTCTGAGTTTGTTTAAAAACACTTTGAGTCTGTGTGAGATTTCGTGTCCGTCCTGTAACTTTGTCATGCATAGATGGATTTTATAAATACTTGCTACAAATGATCATAACATAACACCCACTTCAAAGGTCAAGGTAACAAATTAACTTTGTTTGATAACACTTTCAGTGTGTTTGAGATTTTGTGTCCAGTCTGTAACTTTGTCACCTATGGATAAATGGCACAGTTGATCAACATGTCATGATGAAGTGTTGCGTATAATACCCAGAACCTTTCCACAAAGGTCAAGGTCACACTTTGAGTTTGTATGACAACACTTTTAGTCTCTGAGATTTCAAGTTCATCTTGTAATTTTATCATACATGGATGAATTTCAAAAACACTTGGCTCAATTTATCAATGGATCAACATGACATGACAACATGTCAGGTTAAGACCCAGAACCTTTCCTTAAGGTCAAGGTCACACTTTCAATTTGTTTGATATTTCATGTCTGGTCTGTAACTTTGTCTTACATGGAGGGATTTTAAAATAGCTTGACACAAGTGATAAGCATGTCATGATGATGTGTCACCTGAATTTACCTTAGATATACCCAGACCTTTACATCAGATGTCAAGGTCAAGGTAACACAAAGGTCAAAGTCATGCTTCAATGTAAAAAAAACATGAAATTGCATGTCTAGTCTGAAATGTCAGTCCATTACTCTTGATATTCATGGATGCATTGCTGCCTATTATAAAATATATTATTATTTTCACAGGTCATTTTGGGGGGGGGGGGGGGGGGCATGTGACACATACCAGTGACATTTCTCGTTTCATGATTATTAGGGTTTTTGGAAACATTGTGAATTATTTTCATGTTTATATTTTGAAATAAATCGGAAAGTCTAATTGCTGTAAAGTCGATTTGGGTAAAACATTCTTTTGATTTGAGGAAAGATCAAATTACAGTATTTAGTTCATCCAGTTGGACAGTTGGACAGCCTACTGGTATTGATTTTCTTACTTAATCATCTTTTTCCGCTAACAGTTCTCGCACTGGGAGCTCAGCAAAGATCTGGAGTTCTTCCCGTCTTGTCGCTCAGGGCATGAAGAAGGAACTTTTAGATGGCATCCATTTGTCGGGCCCTGCGCTACAGTTGGTAAGTTCACACCACTGCTTATTTCGGCTCTCAGTTGCAGTTACATGATTTGATATCTGTCCCCCCCCCCCCCCATCTACTCGAAGATATGTCAATATATTGAGTAATTAATGATTGATAAACATCAACTTTTTATAACAAATTTACATGGTGTATTATGTACTATTATTATAAAACCCACAAATTAAAGTGATAGGACAACTTACTGAACTGCCATTTTGCTTACATGATGTCCGGTCACGTGATCAGTTACTAAGGGAAGCTGGTGAATATGCCGAATGCAGAATTGGAATAGATGACAATTTTAAGGGAAAATTAGAAAATTAATTTTAACATGCGTGTAAATAGTGCCCTTTTCATGTGCAAATTTCCAAAATTGATACAGATTGATATCGTATTAAAACATGAGTATCAACAATTTTTTGATACTGTTTCTACATATCTTGTAAAACCTTACAGCAGAGTGGAATTGGAATTGTTTGCAGTAGTCTAAAATTTGGTATCTGTTTCAACAAGTATTTCTATGTGAAGTCAAAACTTCTAATTTGAATGGATCTTGTGCAGTGTTTTTTTTTACCCCAAATATTTGGCGAAATTCGGTTAAGGTTACACAAAGGTCAAGGTCACCCTTTAATAACCCCCTCCCAACAACATGAAATTGTGTGTCTAGTCTGAAACGTCAGTCCATGACTATTGATTTTCATGGATACATTACTACCTATTATAAAATTTATTGTTATTTTCACAGACTTTTTGGGGGGTGACCTTTCATTTTTAAAAAAAAAAAATTTAAGACCTATTTAAATTCCCCTTAACACTCATTTTTCTCTTTCAAAAGGCAGTGTAACCCTTCCCCAACAAGAAAATTTTTTTTTGAATAGTATTAATTTTAGACTGGTGACAGTACTTTTGAATAGTATTGTTTTAAGACTGGCAACAGTACTTTTGAATAGTGTTAACTTTTCACTGGCGACAGTACTTTTGAATAGTATTGGTTTTAGACTGGTGGCAGTACTTTTGAATAGTATTAATTTTAGACTGGCAACAGTACTTTTGAATAATATTGTTTTAAGACTGGCAACAGTACTTTTGAATAGTATTGAGAGTTTATAATGGCAAAAGTATTTTTGAACAGTATTGAATTTAGACTGGCGACAGTACTTTTGAATAGTATTGATTTTAGACTGGTCTCACTACTTTTGAATAGTGTTAATTTTAGACTGGCAACAGTACTTTTGAATAGTATTGATTTTAGACCGGTACTTTTGAATAGTATTAATTTTAGATTGGCAACAGTACTTTTGAATGGTAATGTTTTAAGACTGGCAACAGTACTTTTGAATAGTATTGTTTTAAGACTGGCAACAGTACTTTTGAATAGTGTTAATTTTAGACTGGCAACAGTACTTTTGAATAGTATTGATTTTAGACTGGTGACAGTACTTTTGAATAGTATTAATTTTAGACTGGCGACAGTACTTTTGAATAGTATTGTTTTAAGACTGGCAACAGTACTTTTGAATAGTATTGAGAGTTTATAATGGCAAAAGTAGTTTTGAATAGTATTGTTTTAAGACTGGCAACAGTACTTTGAATAGTATTGAGAGTTTATAATGGCAAAAGTATTTTTGAATAGAATTGAATTTAGACAGGCGACAGTACTTTTGAATAGTATTGATTTAAGACTGGTGTCACTACTTCTAAATAGTGTTAATTTTAGACTGGCAACAGTACTTTTGAATAGTATTGATTTTAGACCGGTGACAGTACTTTTGAATAGTTTTAATTTTAGACTGGCGACAGTACTTTTGAATAGTAATGTTTTAAGACTGGCAACAGTACTTTTGAATAGTATTGAGAGTTTATAATGGCGAAAGTATTTTTGAATAGTATTTGTTTTAGACTGGTGACAATACTTTTGAATGATATTGATTTTAGACTGGCAACAGTACTATTGAATAGTATTGATTTTAGACTGGCGACGGTACTTTTTAAATAGTATTGAATCTAGACTGGCAACAATACGGTTATACACATATAAAAACAAAAATGTTCAAGCCCCCAAATTGGTAAAATTGAGTTATTGTAATAAATTATTTTCACATGCAGGATGCACAGATGTTGATGAACATGTACTGCAACAATCACATGAACCACGATGATGGCACGTGCTGCAGTAACCCAGAGGCCACAACTACATTACAGGTCATCGTAGCTGCCTTCTTCCTCGTCTGGTAGGCATCTCTAAGAAAATACATTTTTAAAGACTTCTCTTTGTTGCATTTGCACTATTTTGATCAGATTTTGTGACAATTTGTTGGTTTAAATCACATGTCAGTTTACCATGAAATCATCAGAGCTGTTCCATTAGCCCATTTTGTAGGTCATCCTCAGTATTTACCATATTGCAATTCTTGTGGAGCGGACTTTTTCCCGCAGTTTTCAGTTTGAATTGAAACTTTGCATACATGATCAGTATCGTGTAGATGTTTGGGACACACGTTTTGTGACACTGACTTAATTCTTTGCAGAGTTATTGCCCTTGCACTCAGTAAAATTGCTGTATTCACAAAATTGCAATCATTGTGGTGCGAACTACTGTATAATTTGCAGTTTTCATGATCATGCCTGATTCCTTGGAGCCGTGCAGTTCATTCAATGTTGCTCAAAAAATGTAACAGCACTTAAGCTGGTAAACTGTGGTAGTGTGGCATGGGTGGACTGGTGTTGCAATTTCTCATTTGTCATGAACTGACTCGATAAAAATTGAGTGTGCTATTTTCTTTACTTGCATTCTGTGACTCAATCATCGATTTTATGTTGGTTATTCATGTATATACAGCCAAACCTGTGGAAGCGGTCACCTCTTTTAAGCAGCCACATATGCTATTTGCCATTTCTGTGCCTTCAGGGCAAATTAACCTATATTAAGCAATAACCTGTCTTAAAAGACCACTTTTACTCATTGCCTTGACTGGCTGCTTATGACAGGTTTAACTGTTTACGCATATGTACTATGAGGACACTTTATAATTTCAGCATGGTATCAACGCTGGCTTTGGTGATATACCGCAGGAGAATGAGAAGAAATGGCATCAAAATAAGAGCTGGTAATTTTTTTTCTTCTTACACATCATGTAAGATGTAACAGTACCTATTAAAAATGTTTTAAATTAAAAGTTCTTCAATGGCAAAAATCAAGTTATTTCTCAGTTGAGTTATTATTGATAATTTTACTATTAAAATGGTAATTTCTCTGTTTAATTTCACTGTTTAGTGTTTTCAATCATAAATAAAAATGTTAGTTTCAGAAAGATATAAATTAAATTTCACTCACAAACACTTAAATTGGCATCCTCACTTGTGGCTTTGCTGCTTTTGACCATACCATTTCAGTGTCCACTTTTGATCATACCATTTCAGTGTCCACTCTTGACTACACCATTTCAGTGTCCACTCTCAACCATACCATTTCAGTGTCCACTCTCAACCATACCATTTCAGTGTCCACTATTGACCATACTATTTCTGTGTCCATCTTGACCAAACCATTTCAGTGCCCACTCGTGACTGTAACATTTCAGTGTCCACTCTTGACTACACCATTTCAGTGTCCACTCTTGACCATATCATTTCAGTGTCCTCTATTGACTATAACATTTCAGTGTTCACTCTTGACAATACCATTTCAGTGTCCACTCTTGACTATGACATTGCAGTGTCCACTCTTGACCATAACATTTCAGTTTCCACTCTTGACCATACCACTTCAGTGTCACTCTCGACCATAGCATTTCAATATCAACTCTTGACAGTAGCATTTCAGTGTCCACTCTTGACCGTACCATTTCAGTGTCCACTCTTGACCATACCATTTCAGTGTCCACTCTCAACAATACCATTTCACTCTTGACCATACCATTTCAGTGTCCACTTTTGACCATACTATTTCAGTGTCCATTCTTGACCAAACCATTTCAGTGCCCACTCGTGACTGTAACATTTCAGTGTCCACTCTTGACAATACCATTTCAGTGTCCACTCTTGACCATACCATTGCAGTGTCCACTCTTGACCATAACATTTCAATGTCGTCTCTTGACCATACCATTTCATTGTCCACTCTTGATCATACCATTGCAGTGTCTACTCTTGATCATACCATTTCAGTGTCCACTCTTGACCATAGCTTTTCAGTGTCCACTCTTGACTATACCATTTCAGTGTCCACTCTTGACCATACCATTTCTGTGTCCACTCTTGACTTTACCATTTCAGTATCCACTCTTGACCATACCATTTCAGTGTCCACTCTTGACCATAATTTTTCAGTGTCCACTCTTGTCCATAACATTTCAGTGTCTGCTCTTGACCAAACAATTACCGTGTTCACTCTTGACTATACCATTTCAGTGTCCACTCTTGACCATACCATTTCAGTGTCCACTCTTGACCTTACCATTGCAGTGTCCACTCTTGACTATAATATTTCAGTGTCCACTTTTGACCATAGCATTTCAGTGTCCACTTTTGACCATAACATTTCAGTATCAACTCTTGACCATACTATTTTAGTGTCCACTCTTGACCTAACCATTTCAGTGCCTTCTCATGACTGTAACATTTCAGTGTCCACTCTTGACAATACTATTTCAGTGTCCACTCTTGACAATACCATTGCAGTGTCCACTCTTGACCAAACCATTTCACTGTCCACACTTGACCATACAATTTCATTGTCCACCCTGACCATACCATTTCAGTGTCCACTATTGACCAAACCATTTCAGTGTCCACTCTTGACCATAACATTTCAGTGTCCACTCTTGACCAAACCATTACAGTGTCCATTCTTGACCATAACATTTCAGTGTCCAACCTTGACCATACCATTTCAGTGTCTACTATTGACCATACTGTTTCAGTGTCCACTCTTGACCATACCATTTCAGTGCCCACTCTTGACCATAATTTTTCAGTGTCCACTCTTGTCCATAACATTTCAGTGTCTGCTCTTGACCAAACAATTACCGTGTTCACTCTTGACTATACCATTTCAGTGTCCACTCTTGACCATAACATTTCAGTGTCCACTCTTGACCATAACATTTCAGTGTCCACTCTTGACCAAACCATTACAGTGTCCATTCTTGACTATACCAAATTAGTGTCCACTCTTGACAATACCATTTCAGTGTCCACTCTTGATCATAGAATTTCAGTGTCCACTCTTGACCATACCATTTTAGTGTCCACTCTTGACCATACCATTTCAGTGTCCACTCCTGACCATAACATTTCAGTGTTCACTTTTGACTATAACATTTCAGTGTCTACTATTAGACACACCATTTCAATGTCCACTATTGACTATAATTTTTCAGTGTCCACTATTGACCATACCATTTCAGTGTCCACTCCCTGACTATTACATTTCAGTGTTCACTGTTGACCATACAATTTCATTGTCCACTATTGACTATAAAATTTCAGCGTCCACTCTTGACCATACTATTTCAGTGTCCTCTTTTGACTATAACATGGCATTGATCACTCTTTACCATAACATTTCATTTTCCACTATTGACCATACAATTTCAGTGTCCACTCTTGACCATACCATTTCAGTGTCCACTTTTGACCATGCTATTTCAGTGTTCACTCTTGACCATAGCATTTCAGTGCCCACTCTTGACCATACCATTTCAGTGTCCACTTTTGACCATTCTATTTCAGTGTCCACTCTTGACAATAGCATTTCAGTGCCCACTCTTGACCGTAACATTTCAGTGTCCACTCTTGACCATACCATTGCAGTGTCCACTCTTGACCATAACATTTCAGTGTCCACTATTGACCATACAGTTTCAGTGTCCACTCTGGACCATACCATTTTAGTGTCCACTCTCAACCATAGCATTTCTGTGTCCACTCTTGACCGTAACATTTCAGTATCCACTCTTGACCATACCATTTCAGTGTTCACTTTTAAGTATAACATTTCAATGTCGTCTCTTGACCATACCATTTCATTGTCCACTCTTGATCATACCATTGCAGTGTCTACTCTTGATCATACCATTTCAGTGTCCACTCTTGACCATAGCTTTTCAGTGTCCACTCTTGACTATACCATTTCAGTGTCCACTCTTGACCATACCATTTCTGTGTCCACTCTTGACTTTACCATTTCAGTATCCACTATTGACCACACCATTTCAGTGTCCACTCTTGACCATAATATTTCAGTGTCCACTCTTGACAATAATATTTCAGTGTCCACTCTTGATCAAACCATTACAGTGTCCACTCTTGACCAAACCATTTTAGTGTCCACTCTTGACCATAATATTTCATTGTCCACTATTGACCATACCATTTCAGTGCCCTCATTTGACCAGACCATTTCAATGTCAACTATTGACCATACCATTATAGTGTCCTCTATTGACCATACCATTTCCATGTCCACTCTTGATTATAAGTCAAAGTCAGAGTCAAAACTTTATTAGCATAAACATATACATGTACATCGCCATTTCTGAAATTAAAGATGGCCACCGTTACTAAAAATAGTCAAAAACTGAAAAAAAAATGCCAAACAGATTTTATAAATATTAATGTTGTAATGATAACCAACTATTAGATTTATTCAAATGGTGTTCCTGGGGTTAAAAATGACCCTGCCCCGAGGGTTCAATTAGGGACACATGTCATTATAATGATTGATTGATTGATTGATTGATTGATTGATTGATTGATTGAATAATTGGCATCATTTTTATGCCATTGTGGGCTAACAGACGATCAGTTAACCTAACCACTGTTTCCTGGGATTAACCAGTAATTGAGCACACCCCATCTTCGCAAGTAACTGATAACTTTCCCAATTGAATCGTGGTGAGAGACGAATGATAATGAGACACAATGTCATATTTCAATCATCGCAGAGACTGTTGCCATGCGAGGATTCGAACTCACGACACCTGTTTTGATTATCAGACGCGTAATCATTATAATTAACATTAATATTTGTATTTAAGAAGGAACTGATTTTACCTTTATTTGTACTGAAGAATTGCTTGATTAATGAGGTTCAAATTTGCAAAAATAACTGGGTTTCACTGTCTTGTATCAACCTGTTTGTAATTTAAGAAAATGGATCAAGGAATGGAAACGGATCTTTGACATCTCAGGTGGAACAGTCACAGTCACTCTACGAGATACTGACATCTTTGTCAAAACTCGGAATAATCATGGCCTACTTCTTCCTCTGTGACAGGTAGGTAACTCAACAATTACTTGATAAGCGCACATGTATGGTATGTAAGTTTTACGTCATCCAAAATGAGCACATTCATAAGCCTTGCTATGTTGTTTATTATTACCAATAATTGATTCTGTGATCATTGATTATTCATAAATGTTGCTGGAATCTTTTTCTTTTCATGATAATTATTGTTGCTGTGATCAGTTATTACTCATAGTTGTCTTGCAATTCAATCTTCCGATTAAGATTATGATTATTTTTCATTGTTGAATAGCAAAAATTACGTTTGGTGTTCATTTCCGAGAGCAACTTGCGCATGTTGATCTGGATTTCTAAAGCATCTAGCGATTCAACCATTGTTTTGTAATTTCACTATCAAAAAAATTTGATGTTACAATATTTTATTTGCCTATGGAAATAATTATGCAGTGGAAACATACTCGCCCTATCGGACAAGCAATTTCAAATTCTTATTTGCCAAACTGTGACTTCAACTCGCCAGTGTGAGCGAATGAGTGGAATTTTGCATCCATGGTTGGACAGATTTTGTGTTATTCTTCAGGGAGTTTCTTCTTTGCGTTTTTGTAACATTTTTGTACACTTTTATTCCAGGACGAATTTCTTCATGAAGGAGAACAAGTATTACACCCATGTGAACTTCTTTCTTCCTTTTGCCTATGTGATGATTCTCGGATTCTTCTTTACAGAAAGTACTGATAAGGTAAAATACATACCTATCTCCCTTTATTATACACCCGACAAACAAAGTTATGAAACTTGACATGACCTGTCTACAAACAAGGGTGTTTTCCTGTATTCTGTTAACTGTTAGCTTGTTATGTAATTATGCTGTAATGTTTATAGACTGAGGTACTACCAGGGCTGTCATGAGAAGCCGGGTGCTGGGGATTTCCCCTGGCTATTTTTACTTGAACACACGGCTATTTTTAGCTGAGTTTCTTCTGTTTTTTGGCAGAGGACCCCTAGACCCCCCTTCTACTTTTTCCTTTCACCCTACTACTTCAAAACTTAATGAAAGCCGTGTACTACACTGGGACCAGACGTTAGCTTGTTATGTAATTATGCTGTAATGTTTATAGACTGAGGTACTACACGGGAACCAGACGTTAGCTTGTTATGTTATTATGCTGTAATGTTTATAGACTGAGGTACTACACAGGGACCAGACTTTAGCTTGTTATGTAATTATGCTGTAATGTTTAGGCCTAAAAAAATAAATGTTGTGTTAACGGTTTCCCGACCGACCCATAGTAAAAGGTCCCGACCGTATATTTTTTTTTTCAAAAAAAAAAAATTTTAAAATAATTCGCCGACTGTCGTGTTAGGGATGGTTCAGGTGCTCCAAGTATCGGGCGAACACCAATATATAAAACTGTATACCAAAGACGAAACTTTTAGAAAAGTGCGACTTGAAATTCGAAGCACAACTGTGCCTGAAGACCAAAAGTAAACAATCTGAAAAACTGTGAAAAAGAAATGACACAAATTCGTTTCTGAAATGGTTACAGAATTTATTCTTTCTACATTTCAACGCAATTATAATTATTAAATCATTTGCAAACTAGACATTGAATGTTCCTCGGCAATAAGTTATAACACGAGGAAATTCTTGTTGAATCTCCAAGGAATCTATTCATTGCGAATCGTTCGCCATTTTTTGTATAAGGTATCAAGGCGCGCATGTGCAACTTTCTAATCTCGGTTTAAACATCGGACTATTTTCCGGTATTTGCCTTGTTTTTTTATTGGACGGGAAAATCGCAAGATCAAAGCGGATATTTATCTACATAAGCACTTGTTAAGACTTTGAAATTCAGGATTATGTCCAAGTGTCAAAATTGGTAGGTAGTTTTGAAATATTTTCACAGATATATTAAATATATAAAATTAAATTCCTTTTATATATTTAATAATACTTTTTTAACATATTCTGTTGAATACCCAATCTAACCTATTACAATATGGTGCACATGGTGCAGAACAAATGAGAATATATTGAAAGTGGAAAGGAAAACATTCAAACTACAAAAGCAGACAAACTACTAAAGTATACAATAATTATGTTGTCACCAAATGCTTTTGAAAAAGGTGTCATTACTTCGCATTCAAAATTGAGTAACTGCGAGAGAAAATGAAGAAAAAAATAACCAAAAAACACCAACCCTTTGATTTTGCATCTAAAAAAATCAGCCAAAAAAAAAAAATAGTCCTACCTACCGACCCAATTTTTTTTCAGCATGAAACCTTAAACACATCATTTATTTTTTTAGGCCTTATAGACTGAGGTACTACACATGGACCAGACGTAAGCTTGTTATGTAATGCTGTAATGTTTATAGACTGAGGTACTACACAGGTTCAGACGTTAGCTTGTTATGTAAATATGCTGTTATGTTTATAGACTGAGGTACTACACAGGGACCAGACGTTAGCTTGTTATGTAATTATGCTGTAATGTTTATTGACTGAGGTACTACACAGGGACCAGACGGTAGCTTGTTATGTAAATATGCTGTAATGTTTATAGACTGAGGTACTACACAGGGACTAGACGTTAGCTTGTTAAGTAATTATGCTGTAATGTTTATAGACTGAGGTACTACACAGGGACCAGATGGTAGCTTGTTATGTAATTATGCTGTAATGTTTATAGAATGAGGTACAACACATGGACCAGACGTTAGCTTGTTATGTATTTATGCTGTAATATTAAAAGACTGAGGTACTACACAGGGACTAGACATCAGCTTGTTATGTAATTATGTTGTAATGTTTATAGACTGAGGTACAACACATGGACCAGACGTTAGCTTGTTATGTAATTATGCTGTAATGTTTATAGACCGAGGTACTACATGGAGACCAGACGTTAGCTTGTTATGTAATTATGTTGTAATGTTTATAGACTGAGGTACTACACAGGGCCAGACATTAGCTTGTAATGTAAATATGCTGTAATGTTTATAGCCTGAGGTACTACATGGGGACCAGAAGTTAGCTTGTTATGTAGTTATGCTGTAATGTTTATAGACTGAGGTACTACACATGGACCAGAAGTTAGCTTGTTATGTAATTATGCTGTAATGTTTATAGACTGAGGTACTACACACGGACCAGACGTTAGCTTGTTATGTAATTATGCTGTAATGTTTATAGACTGAGGTACTACACGGGGACCAGACGTTAGCTTGTTATGTAATTATGCTGTAATGTTTAAAGACTGAGGTACTACACGGGGACCAGATGTTAGCTTGTTATGTAATTATGCTGTAATGTTTATAGACTGAGGTACTGCACAGTGACCAGAGGTTAGCTTGTTATGTAATAATGCATTAATGTTTATAAACTGAGTTTCTTTTACACAGGGACCAGATGTTAGTTTGTTATGTAATTATGCTGTAATGTTATAGACTGAGGTACTACACATGGACCAGACGTTAGCTTGTTATGTTATTATGCTGTAATGTTTATAGATTGAGGTACTACACACGGACCAGACGTTAGCTTGTTATGTAATTATGCTGTAATGTTTATAGACTGAGGTACTACAAAGGAACCAGACGTTAGCTTGTTATGTAATTATGCATTAATGTTTATGAACTGAGTTTTTTTACACATGGACCAGACGTTAGCTTGTTATGTTATTATGCTGTAATGTTTATAGACTGAGGTACTACACACGGACCAGACGTTAGCTTGTTATGTAATTATGCTGTAATGTTTATAGACTGAGGTACTACACAGGGACCAGACGTTAGCTTGTTATGTAATTATGCTGTAATGTTTATAAACTGAGGTACTACACAGGGACCAGACTTTAGCTTGTTATGTAATTATGCTGTAATGTTTATAGACTGAGGTACTACACATGGACCAGACGTTAGCTTGTTATGTAATTATGCTGTAATGTTTATAGACTGAGGTACTACACAGGGACCAGACGTTACCTTGTTATGTAATTATGCTTTAATGTTTATAGACTGAAGTACTACACAGGGACCAGATGTTAGCTTGTTATGTAACTATGCTGTATTGTTTATAGACTGTGGTACTACACAGGGACTAGACATAAGCTTGTTATGTAATTATGCTGTAATGTTTATAAACTGAGGTACTACACAGGGACCAGACTTTAGCTTGTTATGTAATTATGCTGTAATGTTTATAGACTGAGATACTACACATGGACCAGACGTTAGCTTGTTATGTAATTATGCTGTAATGTTTATAGCCTGAGGTACTACACATGGACCAGACGTTAGCTTGTTATGTAATTATGCTGTAATGTTTATAAACTGAGGTACTACACAGGGACCAGACGTTAGCTTGTTATGTAATTATGCTGTAATGTTTATAGACTGAGGTACTACACACGGACGTGACGTTAGCTTGTTATGTAATTATGCTGTAATGTTAATAGACTGAGGTACTACACAGGGACCAGACGGTAGCTTGTTATGTAATTATGCTGTAATGTTTATAAACTGAGGTACTACACAGGGACCAGGCTTTAGCTTGTTATGTAATTATGCTGTAATGTTTATAAACTGAGGTACTACACTGGGACCAGATGTAAGCTTGTTATGTAATTATGCTGTAATGTTTATAAACTGAGGTACTACACAGGGACCAGACTTTAGCTTGTTATGTAATTATGCTGTAATGTTTATAAACTGAGGTACTACACAGGGACCAGATGTAAGCTTGTTATGTAATTATGCTGTAATGTTTATAGACTGAGGTACTACACAGGGACCAGACTTTAGCTTGTTATGTAATTATGCTGTAATGTTTATAGACTGAGGTACTACACAGGGACCAGACATTAGCTTGTTATGTAATTATGCTGTAATGTTTATAGACTGAGGAACTACACAGGGCCAGACGTTAGCTTGTTATGTAATTATGCTGTATTACAATGTTTATAGACTGAGGTACTACACAGGGACCAGACGTTAGCTTGTTATGTATTTATGCTGTAGTGTTCATAAACTGAGGTACTACACAGGGACCAGACTTTAGCTTGTTATGTAATTATGCTGTAATGTTTATAGACTGAGGTACTACACAGGGACCAGATGTAAGCTTGTTATGTAATTATGCTGTTATGTTTATAGACTGAGGTACTACACAGGGACCAGATGTAAGCTTGTTATGTAATTATGCTGTGATGTTTATAAACTGAGGTACTACACAGGGACCAGATGTAAGCTTGTTATGTAATTATGCTGTAATGTTTATAAACTGAGGTACTACACAGGGACCAGACGTTAGCTTGTTATGTAATTATGCTGTAATGCTATAGACTGAGGTACTACACACGGACCAGACGTTAGTTTGTTATGTTATTATGCTGTATTGTTTATAGACTGAGGTACTACACAGGGACCAGACGTTAGCTTGTTATGTAATTATGCTGTAATGTTAATAGACTGAGGAACTACACAGGGACCAGACATTAGCTTGTTATGTAATTATGCTGTAATGTTTATAAACTGAGGTATAACACAGGGACCAGACTTAAGCTTGTTATGTAATTATGCTGTAATGTTTATAAACTGAGGTACTACACAGGGACCAGATGTAAGCTTGTTATGTAATTATGCTGTAATGTTTATAGACTGAGGTACTACACAGGGACCAGACTTTAGCTTGTTATGTAATTATGCTGTAATGTTTATAGACTGAGGTACTACACAGGGACCAGACTTTAGCTTGTTATGTAATTATGTTGTAATGTTTATAGACTGAGGTACTACACAGGGACCAGACGTTAGCTTGTTATGTAATTATGCTGTAATGTTTATAGACTGAGGTACTACACAGGGCCAGACGTTAGCTTGTTATGTAATTATGCTGTAATGTTTATAGACTGAGGTACTACACAGGGCCAGACGTTAGCTTGTTACATGTATGTAAATATGCTGTGATGTTTATAGACTGAGGTACTACACAGGGACCAGACTTTAGCTTGTTATGTAATTATGCTATAATGTTTATAGACTGAGGTACTACACAGGGACCAGACGTTAGCTTGTTATGTAATTATGCTGTAATGTTTATAGACTGAGGTACTACACAGGGCCAGACGTTAGCTTGTTATGTAATTATGCTGTAATGTTTATAGACTGAGGTACTACACAGGGACCAGACGTTAGCTTGTTATGTAATTATGCTGTAATGTTTATAGACTGAGGTACTACACAGGGACCAGACGTTACCTTGTTATGTAATTATGCTTTAATGTTTATAGACTGAGGTACTACACAGGGACCAGATGTTACCTTGTTATGTAATTATGCTTTAATGTTTATAGACTGAGGTACTACACAGGGACCAGATGTTAGCTTGTTATGTAACTATGCTGTATTGTTTATAGACTGTGGTACTACACAGGGACTAGACATAAGCTTGTTATGTAATTATGCTGTAATGTTTATAGACTGAGGTACTACACAGGGACCAGACGTTAGCTTGTTATGTAATTATGCTGTAATGTTTATAGACTGAGGTACTACACGGGGACCAGACATTAGCTTGTTATGTAAATATGCTGTTATGTTTATAGACTGAGGTACTACACAGGGACCAGACGTTAGCTTGTTATGTAATTATGCTGTAATGTTTATTGACTGAGGTACTACACAGGGACCAGACGGTAGCTTGTTATGTAAATATGCTGTAATGTTTATAGACTGAGGTACTACACAGGGACTAGACGTTAGCTTGTTAAGTAATTATGCTGTAATGTTTATAGACTGAGGTACTACACAGGGACCAGATGGTAGCTTGTTATGTAATTATGCTGTAATGTTTATAGAATGAGGTACAACACATGGACCAGACGTTAGCTTGTTATGTATTTATGCTGTAATATTAAAAGACTGAGGTACTACACAGGGACTAGACATCAGCTTGTTATGTAATTATGTTGTAATGTTTATAGACTGAGGTACAACACATGGACCAGACGTTAGCTTGTTATGTAATTATGCTGTAATGTTTATAGACCGAGGTACTACATGGAGACCAGACGTTAGCTTGTTATGTAATTATGTTGTAATGTTTATAGACTGAGGTACTACACAGGGCCAGACATTAGCTTGTAATGTAAATATGCTGTAATGTTTATAGCCTGAGGTACTACATGGGGACCAGAAGTTAGCTTGTTATGTAGTTATGCTGTAATGTTTATAGACTGAGGTACTACACATGGACCAGAAGTTAGCTTGTTATGTAATTATGCTGTAATGTTTATAGACTGAGGTACTACACACGGACCAGACGTTAGCTTGTTATGTAATTATGCTGTAATGTTTATAGACTGAGGTACTACACGGGGACCAGACGTTAGCTTGTTATGTAATTATGCTGTAATGTTTAAAGACTGAGGTACTACACGGGGACCAGATGTTAGCTTGTTATGTAATTATGCTGTAATGTTTATAGACTGAGGTACTGCACAGTGACCAGAGGTTAGCTTGTTATGTAATAATGCATTAATGTTTATAAACTGAGTTTCTTTTACACAGGGACCAGATGTTAGTTTGTTATGTAATTATGCTGTAATGTTATAGACTGAGGTACTACACATGGACCAGACGTTAGCTTGTTATGTTATTATGCTGTAATGTTTATAGATTGAGGTACTACACACGGACCAGACGTTAGCTTGTTATGTAATTATGCTGTAATGTTTATAGACTGAGGTACTACAAAGGAACCAGACGTTAGCTTGTTATGTAATTATGCATTAATGTTTATGAACTGAGTTTTTTTACACATGGACCAGACGTTAGCTTGTTATGTTATTATGCTGTAATGTTTATAGACTGAGGTACTACACACGGACCAGACGTTAGCTTGTTATGTAATTATGCTGTAATGTTTATAGACTGAGGTACTACACAGGGACCAGACGTTAGCTTGTTATGTAATTATGCTGTAATGTTTATAAACTGAGGTACTACACAGGGACCAGACTTTAGCTTGTTATGTAATTATGCTGTAATGTTTATAGACTGAGGTACTACACATGGACCAGACGTTAGCTTGTTATGTAATTATGCTGTAATGTTTATAGACTGAGGTACTACACAGGGACCAGACGTTACCTTGTTATGTAATTATGCTTTAATGTTTATAGACTGAAGTACTACACAGGGACCAGATGTTAGCTTGTTATGTAACTATGCTGTATTGTTTATAGACTGTGGTACTACACAGGGACTAGACATAAGCTTGTTATGTAATTATGCTGTAATGTTTATAAACTGAGGTACTACACAGGGACCAGACTTTAGCTTGTTATGTAATTATGCTGTAATGTTTATAGACTGAGATACTACACATGGACCAGACGTTAGCTTGTTATGTAATTATGCTGTAATGTTTATAGCCTGAGGTACTACACATGGACCAGACGTTAGCTTGTTATGTAATTATGCTGTAATGTTTATAAACTGAGGTACTACACAGGGACCAGACGTTAGCTTGTTATGTAATTATGCTGTAATGTTTATAGACTGAGGTACTACACACGGACGTGACGTTAGCTTGTTATGTAATTATGCTGTAATGTTAATAGACTGAGGTACTACACAGGGACCAGACGGTAGCTTGTTATGTAATTATGCTGTAATGTTTATAAACTGAGGTACTACACAGGGACCAGGCTTTAGCTTGTTATGTAATTATGCTGTAATGTTTATAAACTGAGGTACTACACTGGGACCAGATGTAAGCTTGTTATGTAATTATGCTGTAATGTTTATAAACTGAGGTACTACACAGGGACCAGACTTTAGCTTGTTATGTAATTATGCTGTAATGTTTATAAACTGAGGTACTACACAGGGACCAGATGTAAGCTTGTTATGTAATTATGCTGTAATGTTTATAGACTGAGGTACTACACAGGGACCAGACTTTAGCTTGTTATGTAATTATGCTGTAATGTTTATAGACTGAGGTACTACACAGGGACCAGACATTAGCTTGTTATGTAATTATGCTGTAATGTTTATAGACTGAGGAACTACACAGGGCCAGACGTTAGCTTGTTATGTAATTATGCTGTATTACAATGTTTATAGACTGAGGTACTACACAGGGACCAGACGTTAGCTTGTTATGTATTTATGCTGTAGTGTTCATAAACTGAGGTACTACACAGGGACCAGACTTTAGCTTGTTATGTAATTATGCTGTAATGTTTATAGACTGAGGTACTACACAGGGACCAGATGTAAGCTTGTTATGTAATTATGCTGTTATGTTTATAGACTGAGGTACTACACAGGGACCAGATGTAAGCTTGTTATGTAATTATGCTGTGATGTTTATAAACTGAGGTACTACACAGGGACCAGATGTAAGCTTGTTATGTAATTATGCTGTAATGTTTATAAACTGAGGTACTACACAGGGACCAGACGTTAGCTTGTTATGTAATTATGCTGTAATGCTATAGACTGAGGTACTACACACGGACCAGACGTTAGTTTGTTATGTTATTATGCTGTATTGTTTATAGACTGAGGTACTACACAGGGACCAGACGTTAGCTTGTTATGTAATTATGCTGTAATGTTAATAGACTGAGGAACTACACAGGGACCAGACATTAGCTTGTTATGTAATTATGCTGTAATGTTTATAAACTGAGGTATAACACAGGGACCAGACTTAAGCTTGTTATGTAATTATGCTGTAATGTTTATAAACTGAGGTACTACACAGGGACCAGATGTAAGCTTGTTATGTAATTATGCTGTAATGTTTATAGACTGAGGTACTACACAGGGACCAGACTTTAGCTTGTTATGTAATTATGCTGTAATGTTTATAGACTGAGGTACTACACAGGGACCAGACTTTAGCTTGTTATGTAATTATGTTGTAATGTTTATAGACTGAGGTACTACACAGGGACCAGACGTTAGCTTGTTATGTAATTATGCTGTAATGTTTATAGACTGAGGTACTACACAGGGCCAGACGTTAGCTTGTTATGTAATTATGCTGTAATGTTTATAGACTGAGGTACTACACAGGGCCAGACGTTAGCTTGTTACATGTATGTAAATATGCTGTGATGTTTATAGACTGAGGTACTACACAGGGACCAGACTTTAGCTTGTTATGTAATTATGCTATAATGTTTATAGACTGAGGTACTACACAGGGACCAGACGTTAGCTTGTTATGTAATTATGCTGTAATGTTTATAGACTGAGGTACTACACAGGGCCAGACGTTAGCTTGTTATGTAATTATGCTGTAATGTTTATAGACTGAGGTACTACACAGGGACCAGACGTTAGCTTGTTATGTAATTATGCTGTAATGTTTATAGACTGAGGTACTACACAGGGACCAGACGTTACCTTGTTATGTAATTATGCTTTAATGTTTATAGACTGAGGTACTACACAGGGACCAGATGTTAGCTTGTTATGTAACTATGCTGTATTGTTTATAGACTGTGGTACTACACAGGGACTAGACATAAGCTTGTTATGTAATTATGCTGTAATGTTTATAGACTGAGGTACTACACAGGGACCAGACGTTAGCTTGTTATGTAATTATGCTGTAATGTTTATAGACTGAGGTACTACACGGGGACCAGACATTAGCTTGTTATGTAATTATGCTGTAATGTTTATAGACTGAGGTACTACACACGGACCAGACGTTAGCTTGTTATGTAATTATGCTGTAATGTTTATAGACTGAGGTACTACACAGGGACCAGACAGATGAGTGGAAGGGCTGGATGCAGCTGGTCATATTGATATATCATCTGACAGGAGCCAGTAAGGTACAGTATGCAAAAATTAACCAAAATATACTTTAACAATTTTTTTTTTTTTTTATAATATAACTTTTATTCAATATTTACATCATAATTTTTATTATAAAACATCACATATTCATAAAACATTACATATCACATTTAATCAACTCATTCAGTATACATATAAACATTTCATGAATAATTCCATGCATTAAAATATTTAAGGTGGTTCGTAGTGTTCCTATTGGATTTTTTTACATCTAGCGTAAATTATTATATATCTGTACACCTGTACTATAAAATCTCAGCTTTCATTTTAGCTTGTGTCCACAGATTTTTGAAAACAGCGCCCCCTAGCGGTTTGTATTTTTTGGATGATTTTTGCCGATTTTCCCTTATAAAATGATCAATATTAATTCAAAGTGTTTTTAACAACATTTTTAAATTACCTTGTAAAGATTATAACTTTCATCCAGATAAAATGCAAATTATTTTACCTTTACATCTAATCATTTCCACCAGATTAAATTGCGGGTTTAAAAACAATATGTGTCGAACATTAATGCATGATTGCATAACAATGCTCTGGTACATGTTCTTGAATTTCACATTTAGTTTAATTTGCTTTACTAAGGATTAATATTGCATAGATTGTTTTTTTGTTTAAATATTAAGCTTAACAGATGATTAGTAAACTTAACGACTTTTTCTCGGGATCCTGGAAGGTAAACCAGTACTCGAGCACACTCATCTACGCAAGTAACTGAAAACTTTATCACTTTAATCAGCGGTGAGAGAATAACATTAAGATGCAATGTCATATATCAATCATCACAGATGAACTTTTGGCCCCTGAATTGATAGTCATTTGTGCTACCAACTGAGCTAACGAGGTCCGGCATAGAACACCAGGACAACTGGTTATTTCTATCTGTGATTCGTGAATATATATATCTATAGGAGCATATCCAGAATGTATAAATCCTTTCTGAATTTCACTATTAATGCCAGTAGAACAAAAAACTAAATGACTTCGGGAATTTGTTTTCCCCCATCAGGGACCATGCTGGGTCTGATATCAAGAAAGAAGTGACATTGAAAATGCGGAGGAGGGAGAAGTGACTGTCCATATAGATATGCTAAAAATATTTGTTATACTTAATGTTTAATTTTAGGTAACCTAAGACTTTTTCTCAAAGGACCTTTTGTGATCGCCTTTTTTCCATCGTGCGTCTGTAAACATTTTACATTTTTGACTTCCTATCAAAAACCGTAAGCTCAATTGTAGTGAAATGTTGTATGCAGCTTTTGTACCTATGGGTGAATCAAAAGTGTGAATTGCATGGTCCCCGCTCCACCTAGGGCCTTGGGGTCAGTCAAAACAGTCAAATTCAAGGTAAACTTTAAACCTCCTCTTACTATCAGAAGCACTGGGAAACAAATGGTGAGCATGGTTAGGAACATATATGGGTCCCTTATAAAAATTGTGATTTGCATGTCCCTTGGTCTTATTATTATAGGAAGCACTCAGGAACAATTATTGACACCTATGGGTTCTTTATAAAATGTGTGAATTTCATGGTCCTGGGTCTCACGGTATGGCCCTTGGGGTGGGGCCTACTTTACTAAATCTATATAAGGGAAATGACAAAAAAATGTTATTTCTTTTGACTGAATAGACTTTGTGAATGTTTTTTGGTGTGATTTGTTGTTGCTGACATGACGGATAATACCTATGTGAATTTCATGGTCCCCACCCCCATGAGGTCTTAGGGGCGTGGCGGGGCGGGGCCAAAAAGTCAAATTCAAGATAAACTTTAAGAATCTTATTATTAAAGGAAGCGTTCAGAAACAAATTTTGAGCATAATTATTGACGACTATAGGTCCTTTATAAAATTTGTGAATTTCATGTCCCTGGGTCTCACGGTTTGGCCTTGAGGGTGGGGGCCTACTATACTAAATCTTTTTAAGAGAAACTGACAAAAAAAGTTATTTCTTATGACTTAATAGACTTATGTGAATGTTTTTATAGATAATCAGGTGACTGTAAGGCCCTGGGCCTCTTGTTTGTTAACTTACCATCATGTCTGCTCTATCCTCTGTGGGAACAAGAATATGTTCATGTGGGGATTATGTTTCACAATGTTCAAATATTACATAGTGTGAGGGCAACAAAAAATTTATCTTAATTGTTGTTTACACCAATTGAATCGTGACATGTCTCAAAATACTGACACATTGCATGTTTAGAATGTTCTTATTCAATGTCGAGACTAGTCATCAAACAAACAAAAAAAAGAGAATTTTCATCGTCCCAATGATAAATGACTTGCAGTCTTTTGGTTCAAAATGCAATAATATAGATATTGATATAGATATATAACATAGATAACCTGAAATGTGTTGAAAGTGATGTTAAACCCCATTCTAAACAAAATATTAGACATGGAATAACTTCTCATTTTACACGGCATGTGCCGAGAAAGACTGCAATAACAAATTCTATAAAACTTGGCAATTACAGACTACCATGGTTTAATATTACAGGTGTTGCCAATTTACATGCATATCCGAGTCCTCGTATCGTGTTACCTGTTTTTGACTGGCTATGGACATTTCACATACTTCTGGAAGAAAGGAGAATTTGGCCTGTTCCGCTACTGCCAGGTGAGTACAGAGCATGCCAACAAGTGGTGTTGTCAAACCTGGGTATTGTACAGTGGTAGCTTCTCTGTAGATTATATGAATGGTGTGGTGTCTAACCTGGAAATTTTGTATGCAGGCTCTTTATCTACATAGTGTGGGGCATTCATAAAATTATCTCTTGACAAAACAATTCTGTTCATGAAAATATGTACTTTTTTATCCTCTTTTTCTTGTTGAAGGATAATGGTTGTACCCAGACTAATGATGAGGTCTTCCTCTACCAATATAGGACTGGATACCATATATAACATGCAATATGTTGAAAATGGCATTACGCCAATTTAATTTTTATTAATATGATCTTTTATATACCATAGTCCCAGTAGATCACAAGAGCACTGTGTGGTGTTAGCAACTCAGTGGTAATAGTTATGTTTCAATTGGGAAATGCTTTGATCGTTTCTAACCTTACACTAAATACACTTGTCTGTCCATATGTCTGCCCATCCATCCATTCTTGTCTAAATAAACATTTTCCTAATATTGTTTTAACCATCACATTTCTCTCAGAGGTCACCCATGTCCAGTTGATCCAGTAGATTTAAGTAATATAATATTACAATTGATGGTCATAAAGTTCTCAACACTAAACACTTGGATTGTATGGTTGGGCTGAAGGTTTTGCATGCGTATTTTGTTATAGTTACATCAGGGAGGATGGCGATTGTACTTGGAGTAGTGTAATGACCTCTTATGTTTACATGCAATGTAGGATCCACCCCACCCTAAACTCCTATATTTTATTAAATTCCTCTATATTTCTACCGAAAAACATGCGTTCAGAATTTGTTGCGTCCCCTAAGTCCACCCCCAACTGATATCCTGGATCCACCCCTGACATGCATACATTAAACATTACATTCAAGCTGATCAAAAGGTCATGGCTTAGTTTCTGTATGGATGTTTATATGCAAACCATTATCATATTATTGTTTTCTACATGTTTTATTTTAATATTTTATATCTTTTGACATTTAAAAATGTGTGGTGGGGAAGGGGTGCTGTGCTGTTGAAATGTTTCAGAAGTTAGTTAGACACAAAATCAGTATATATTATGTACAGGAGCACAGCTCCTGTAGTTGGAATATGAGTATATCTGTTTTTACTAGAAGTTTTCAGCCTCTTCCATTTGTTTGTCCACTCAAAATCTCAATGCTATATCTAGCTACAATGCAAACCAAGGACACAAGACTATAGAATCAACCAACTCAATAGAATTGGTTTCAACCATAACTTATATACAGTGGTCTAACATGCGCCACATCTTGACTGTAGGCACAATTTACATACATGTACTGATAGTTTTATATGAGTAGGATCCAGTTAAGGATTCATAACTACTCACACGCTAAATAAAGGACAGCCATGGAAATCTGTCAGATCATGAAGATACGGTGAAATCAGAATAATGCTATTTCATAAAGGGAGATAATTGAAATCACAACAATGTAAAAGTTTGCGCAAGCTACACTCGGCCAAAGTTCACAGGTTCACTAAATGTATAAGGTAGAAGTTTCTTGGAAGACCCCTTATTTTTTCTTTCACAGCCACAACTTGCACCCAATGCCCTGGTAAAAAAACAACAGAAATTAACAGGAGCAAAAGCATTTTTTCTTAGCACATGACTGTATGACTATCAACATGAATGGAAAATACAGAAGAGCAGCTATTGTGTTCTTGATGTGCATTTGTTGTTTCCATATTATGATTTGTTCATATGTTAAGTGAATATAATTATATAGAAAGCTTTGAGACAAAATTTAATGATGAAATATTTATATACACATTCTTTATGTAATCTTCTGTCTGTAAATCTTTGTGCAGTAGTATATTGTGTACATACATGTAGGCTTTTAACTGTTACCAAGGCTGTGGTGAAGTGTCTTCGTTTACATGACCTCTAATAACTCACTTGATCAATTGAAATGTAGTATGGACTTTCTTACATGCATCTTATACAGTTCTTATCTCATTCTAATCATTTAGACCTTTGAGCTATCATTACAACCTTTTGAAGGAGACAGTAGTTCTTTCAGCTGAATTTTCTTGTGCATTACAGTTCTTTTCTGTTCGATTATTCATTAAGTGTTTGAGTGCTCAATTACTAAGTTTGTTAAAAGTTATAAATCCGTATAAAGTAACCATAACAGAGTGGTTTATCCACCTGGATACTTAGTCAAGGTTACACTGTATTTCCATATAAACATTGTTGTTACTTACATGTACTGGTAATCAATAAAGTTAGGGTCAACTTAATTTAGTGCCCTACTTGGCTGAGTGGTGTAAGGCGCTGTCAGATTCATTCTGAGTTCTTTCTCTTCTTCCAATTAATCAGGATATGCCATATTTTATTATATAAACTGTCATGGGATGAAAATGGCATTAAAAATAAAAAAAAACTTAGTTTCTTCTATTTTGATGTATTATAACTTTTGTCCAAATTGACCCTCTTGTTATAATTTGTTATCACACAATTAGTTTTGATAGTTTGTATTATACTCTCACATGAGTAAAAAATGTGTTCCTATCACCAAGTATGTGAGCTGGTGTCACCAAGTATGTGAGCTGCTGTCACCAAGTATGTGAGCTAGTGTCACCAAGTATGTGAGCTAGTGTCACCAATTATGTGAGCTGCTGTCACCAAATATGTGAGCAAGGTTCACCAAGTATGTGAGCTGGTGTCACCAAGTATGTGAACTGCTGTCACCAAATATGTGAGCTAGTGTCACCAAGTATGTGAGCTGCTGTCACACAGTATGTTAGCTGGTGTCATTAAATATCTGAGCGGGTGTCATCAGGTATGTGAGCTGGTGTCACCAAGTTTGTGAGCTGCTGTCATTACATATGTGAGTGAGTGTCACCAAGTATGTGAGCTTGTGTCACCAGGTATGTGAGAGCTGGTGTCACCAAGTATGTGAGCTAGTGTCACTAATATGTAAGTTGTTGTCACCAAGTATGAGAGCTGGTGTCACCAAGTATGTGAGCTGGTGTAACCAAGTATGAGAGCTGGTGACACCAAGTATGAGAGCTGGTGACACCAAGTATGTGAGTTGGTGTCACCAAGTATGTGAGCTGATTTCATTAAATTCGTGAGCTAGTGTCACCAAGTTTGTGAACTGGTGTCACCAAGTATGTGAGCTGGTGTCATTAAATATGTGAGCTAGTATCACCAAGTATGTGAATTGGTGTCACAAAGTATGTGAGCTAGTCTCACCGAGTAAGTAAGCTGGTGTCACCAAGTTAGTGAGCTAGTGTCACCAAGTATGTGAGCTTGTGTCACCAAGTTAGTGAGCTGGTGTCACGAAGTTAGTGAGCTGGTGTCACCAAGTACATGAGCTGGTGTCACCAAATGAGCTACTGTCACCAAATATGTAAGTTGGTGTCACCAAGTAAGAGAGCTGGTGTCACCAAGTAAGAAAGTTTGTGTCACCAAGTATGAGAGCTGGTGTCACCAAGTTTGTGAGCTGGTTTCATAAAATATGTGAGATAGTGTCACAAAGTATGTGAGCAAGTGTCACCAAGTAAGTGAGCTGGTGTCACCAAGTATGTGAGCTGGTGTCACCAAGTATGTGAGCTGTTGTCACCTAGTATGTGAGCTTGTGTCACCAAGTAAGTGAGCTGGTGTCACCAAGTATGTGAGCTGGTGTCACCAAGTATGTGAGCTGTTGTCAACTAGTATGTGAGCTTGTGTCACAAAGTATGTGAGCTGGTGTCACCAAGTATGTGAGCTGGTGTCACAAAGTATGTGAGCTGGTGTCACCAAATATGTGAGCTGATGTCACCAAAATATGTTAGCTGGTGTCACCAAGTATGTGAGCTAGTGTCACCAAATATGAGTGCTGGTGTCACCAAGTATGTAAGCTGGTGTCACCAAGTATTTGAGCTTGAGTCACCAAATATGTGAGCTGGTGTCAAAAGTATGTGAGCTGGTGTCACCAAGTATATGAACTGGTGTCATTAAATATGTGAGCTTGTGTCACCAAGTTTGTGAACTGGTGTCACCAAGTATGTGAGCTGGTGTCATTAAACATGTGAGCTAGTATCACCAAGTATGTGAACTGGTGTCACCAAGTATGTGAGCTAGTCTCACCAAGTATGTAAGCTGGTGTCACCGAGTAAGTGAGCTAGTGTCACCAAGAATGTGAGCTTGTGTCACCAAGTAAGTGAGCTGGTGTCACCAAGTGAGCTAGTGTCACTAATATGTAAGTTGTTGTCACCAAGTAAGAGAGCTGGTATCACCAAGTATGAGAGCTGGTGTCACCAAGTATGTCAGCTGGTGTCACCAAGTATGTGAGCTGGTTTCATTAAATATGTGAGCAAGTGTCACCAAGTAAATGAGCTGGTGTCACCAAGTAAGTGAGCTGGTGTCACCAAGTATGTGAGCAGGTGTCACCAAGTAAGTGAACTAGTATCACCAATTATGTGAGCTAGTTTCACCAAGCATGTGAGCTGTTGTCACCAAGTAAGTGAGCTGGTGTCACCAAGTAAGTGAGCTAGTGTCACCAAATATGTGAGCTGGTGTCACCAGGTATGTGAGCTTGTGTCACCAAGTAAGTGAGGTGGTGTCACAAAATTTGTTTGCTAGTGTCACCAGGCTTTGTCAGTGTCTATAGTCTGTATGTGTCCATAGTTTAAATATAATTTGTAGCTATCACATCAAAATAATTAATATGTTTTCATGATCAATTGTTGAACATGGTGTCATAGTAGGTCATTCTGGCTGCCATAGTAGGTCATCCTGACTGTCATAGTAGGTCATCCAGTCTGCCATAGTAGATCATCCTGATTGCCATAGTAGGTCATCCTGACTGTCATAGTAGGTCATCCTGACTGCCATAGAAGGTCATCCTGACTGCCATAGTAGGTCATCCTGACTGCCATAGTAGGTCATCCTGACTGTCATAGTAGACCATCTTGACTGCCATAATAGGTCTTCCTGACTGCCATAGAAGGTCACCCTGACTGTCATAGTAGGTCATCCTTACTTTCATAGAAGGGCATCCTGACTGTCATAGTCAGTCATCCTGACTGCCATAGTAGATCATCTTGACTGTCATAGTAGGTCTTTCTGACTGTGATAGTAGGTCATCTTGACTGCCGTAGTAGGTCATCCTGACTGCATTGTCATAGAAGATCATCCTGACTGCTATAGTAGGTCATCCTGACTGCCATAGTAGGTCATCTTGACTGTCATAGTTGGTCATCTTGGCTGCTATAGTCGGTCATCCTGACTGCACTGTTGTAGTAGATCATCCTGACTGCCTTATTGGGTCATCCTAATGCTATAGTAGATTATCCTGACTGTCATAGAAGGCCATCCTTACTGCCGTAGTAGATCATCCTGACTCATAGTAGGCCATCCTGACTGCCATAGTAGATCATCCTAACTTTCAAAGTAGGCCAACCTGACTGCCATATTAGATCATCCTGACTACCACAGTAGATCATCCTGACTGTCATAGTAGGTCTTCCTGACTGCACTGTCATAGTAAGTCATCCTGACTGTCATAGTAGATCATCCTGACTGCACTGTCATAGAAGATCATCCTGACTGCCATAGTAGATCATCCTGACTGTCATAGTCTGTCATCCTGACTGCACTGCCATAGTAGGTCTTCCTGACTGTCATAGTCTGTCATCCTGACTGCACTGTCATAGTAGGTCATCCTGACTGTCATAGTAGACCATCCTGACTGCACTGTCATAGAAGATCATCCTGACTGCCATAGTCTGCCATCCTGACTGTCATAGTAGATCATCCTGACTGTCATAGTTGGTCATTGTGACTGTCATAGTAGATCTTCCTGACTGTCATAGTAGGTCTTTCTGACTGCCATAGTTGGTCACCCTGACTACCATAGTAGATTTTCCTGACTGTCATAGTAAGTCTTCCTGACTATCATAGTAAACCATTCTGACTGCACTGTCATAGAAGATCATCCTGACTGTCATAATAGGCCATCCTGACTGTCATAGTAGGTCATCCTGACTGCCATAGTAGATCATCCAGACTGTCATAGTAGGCCATCCTGACTACCATAGTAGGCCATCCTGACTGCACTGTCATAGAAGATCATCCTGACTGCCATAGTAGATCATCCTGACTGTCATAGTAGATCATCCTGACTGTCATAGTAGGTCATCCTGAATATCATAGTCAGTCATCCTGACTGCAATGTCATAGAAGATCATCCTGACTGTCATAGAAGATCATCCTGACTGCCATAGTCAGCCATCCTGACTGTCATAGTAGATCATTATGACTGTCATAGTAGGTCTTCCTTACTGTCATAGTCAGTCATCCTGACTGCGCTGTCTTAGAAGATCATCCTGACTTCCAAAGTAGGTCATCCTGACTGTCATAGTAGGCCATCCTGACTGCCATAGTCAGCCATCCTGACTGTCATAGTAGATCATCATCCTGACTGTTATAGTAGGCCATCCTGACTTTCATAATTGGCCATCCTGACTGTCATAGTCAGTCATCCTGACTGCACTGTCATAGAAGATCATCCTGACTTCCAAAGTAGGTCATCCTGACTGTCATAATAGGCCATCACCATAGTCAGCCATCCTGACTGTCATAGAAGATCATCCTGACTCCCATAGTAGATCATCCTGACTCCCATAGTAGGTCATCCTGACTGTCATAGTAAGTCATCCTGACTGCCATAGTAGATCATCCTGACTGTCATAGTAGGTCATCTTGACTGCCATAGTAGGTCATCCTGACTGCCATAGTAGGTCATCCTGACTGCCATAGTAGGTCATCCTGACTGCCAAAGTAGGTCATCCTGACTGCCATAGTATATCATCCTGACTGCCATAGTAGGCCATCCTGACTGTCATAGTAGATCATCCTGACTGTCATAGTCAGACATCCTGACTGCACTGTCATAGAAGATCATCCTGACTGCCATAGTACGTCATCCGGACTGTCATAGTAGATCATCCTGACTGTCATAGTCAGACATTCTGACTGCACTGTCATAGTAGGTCAGCGGGACTGTCATAGTAGATCATCCTGACTGCCATAGTAGGTCATCCTGACTGCCATAGTAGGTCATCCTGACTGTCATAGTAGGTCTTCCTGACTGTCATAGTCTGTCATCCTGACTGCACTGTCATAGTAGGTCATTCTGACTGTCATAGTAGATCATCCTGACTGCACTGTCATAGAAGATCATCCTGACTGCCATAGTAGTTCATCCTGACTGCCATAGTAGGTCATCCTGACTGTCATAGTATGTCTTCCTGACTGTCATAGTAAGTCATCCTGACTGTCATAGTAGGCCATCCTGACTGTCATAGAAGGTCTTCCTGACTGTCATAGTCAGTCATCCTGACTGCACTGTCATAGAAGATTATCAAGATCAAGGTTATCCGGACTGTCATTGTAGGTCAACCTGACTGCCATGGTAGACCATCCTGACTGCACTGTCATAGAATATCATCCTGACTGCCATAGTAGGTCACCCTGACTGTCATAGTTGGCCATCCTGACTGTCATAGTTGGCCATCCTGACTGTCATAGTAGATCATCCTGACTGCTTTAGAAGGTCATCCTGACTGCCATAGTAGGTCATCCTGACTTATAGAAGATCATCCTGAATGTCATAGTAGGTCTTCCTGACTGTCATAGTAGGTCATCCTGACTGCCATAGTAGGTCATTGTGACTGTCATAGTAGGTCATCCTGACTGCCATAGTAAGTCATCCTGACTGCCATGTCATAGTAGGTCATCCTGACTGCCATAGTAGGTCATCCCGACTGCCATAGTAGACCATCCTGACTGCACTGTCATAGAAGATCATCCTGATGGTCATAGTTGGCCATTCTGACTGTCAAAGTTGGCCATCCTGACTGTCATAGTAGATCATCCTGACTGCCATAGAAGGTCATCCTGACTGTCATAGTAGGTCATCGTGACTGCCATAGTAGGTCATCATGTCTGTCATAGTAGGTCATCATGACTGTCATAGTAGGTCATCGTGACTATCATAGTAGGTCTTCATGACTGTCATAGTCAGCCATCCTGACTGTACTGTCATAGAAAATCATCCTGACTGCTGTAGTAGGCCATCCTGACTGTCATAGTAGATCATCCTGACTGCCATAGTTGGTCATCCTGACTGTTAAAGAAGGCCATCCTGACTGTCATAGTAAGTCATCCTGACTGTGATAGTAGGTCATCCTGACTGCCATAGTAGGTCATCGTGACTGTCATAGTAGGACATCCTGACTGCCATAGTAGGTCATCGTGACTGTCATGTCATAGTAGGTCATCCTGACTGCCATAGTCGGTCATCGTGACTGTCATAGTTGGTCATACTGACTGTCATAGTAAGTTATCCTGACTGCACTGTCATAGAATATCATCTTTACTGTCATAGTAGATCATCCTGACTGTCATAGTAGGTCATCCTAACTGCCATAGAAGATGATCCTGACTGTCATAATAGATCATCCTGACTGTCATAGTAGGTCATCCTGACTGTCATAGTAGGCCATCCTGACTGCCATAGTAGATCATCCTGACTGTCATAGTAGGCCATCCTGACTGCCATAATAGATCATCCTGACTGTCATAGTAGATCATCCTGACTGTCATAATAGATCATCCTGACTGTCATAGTAGGTCATCCTGACTGTCATAGTCGGCCATCCTAACATAGTAGATCATCCTGACTGCCATAGTAGGTCATCCTGACTGTCATAGTAGGTCATCCTGACTGTCATAATAGGTCATTCTGACTGCCATAGAAGTTCATCCTTACTGTCATAGTTGGTCATCTGGACTGTCATAGAAGGTCATCCTGACTGTCATAATATTATGTCATAGAAGGTCATGCTGACTGTTGTAACAATATGCCATAAAAGGTCAACTAAACTGTCATAGAAGGTCATCCAGACTGTCATAGAAGGTCATCCAGACTGTCATAAAATAATGTCATAGAATGTCATCCTGACTGTCATATCATTATGTCATAGAAGGTCATCCTGACTGTCATACATAACTATTCCTCTCATTCATACCACCTGATCTGGTTAGCTCAGTCGTTACCACATGTAACTATCAATCTAGGGGTCATGAGTTTGTATACCCGCCCAACCACAGTTTCCATGATGCAAGATATACAACATTGTGTCTCCTTGTCTCTCAACATTGATTTAAGTTCAGAAAGTTATCAGTTACTTGTGGAGATGGGTGTAGTGGAGTATTGATTAACCTTCCAGGATCCCAGCAAAGAGGGATTAGATTAACTGATTGTCTGTTTGCCCTCCGATGGCATTAAAATGTTGTTAACTATTCAAACAGACGCATTCATACTGTACCTTGCTATTCAATTATGACAATAACTTTTGTCAGATCAAACAATTTTGATTTCAAAGCCAAACCTGTGTAAGCGGTCAACTCTATTAAGCAGCCACCTGTCTTAAGCAACCATATGTTCTCTTTCCGGTTTCTATGCTTTCAGAGTAAATTAACCTGTATTAAGCAACCACCTGTCTTAAAAGACCACTTTTGCTCCTTCCATTGACTGGCTGCTTAAGACAGGTTTGACTGTATTTGCATGTTAACATCCAAAAGACTACAGTTGGGTTTTACCTATGTAGCACACAATTACCAGATTCCTTTTCATTGGATTTGCCTATTTAGCTGCCAGCTGTCGTTTTAACAGATTGTAATATTAAAGCAGCCCATACATGCCAATTAATTACCAATTACGTTGTTACATAACTTCGCCAAGATCTGAAAGATTGTCTTTCAGCAGTGATTTTAGAAAACAATTATGGGATATTTTAATGGTTATGGTGGATGATGTAAACATTTAAATGCACCTGTAGCTTGGTGTCTGGTAATTGAAATCTGCTTCAAATGACTGGTTCCATTAGCTTATCACTGTGAATCATGTTTGAATTATCAATACATTTGGTTAAAGCTGAAGAGTCTCTTTTGTTTTAGAGACACGGCAAACATACACTCATTATCCAGCAACAAGTTATATATACCACAGTGGATATTGGGCATGGTTTCAGAGAGATTAAAAGATGAGATTACAATAAGCTCATTTACCAACAGTTGAAGACCACATGCCATGTGCACTTGCCCGTCACATTTTGTAAAGCTGCATTTTTCAATGTAACTTGAAGGTTGGCAAAGATAGAAGAACTGAGATCGTTAAGCTGCTTTTTGACAAAGCAAAATCCTTAAAACTAGTATATATCTCGAGCTTCCCAGGAGACAAGGCGGCAGGCTTTCCCCAGACAAAGTGCCTATATATAAGAATATATCTCGAGCTTCCCGGGAGACCTGGCTGCAGGCTTTCCCCAGACAAAGTGCCTATAAATAAGAATATATCTCGAGCTTCCCGGGAGACATGGCTGCAAGCTTTCCCCAGACAAAGTGCCTATAAATAAGAATATATCTCAAGCTTCCTGGGAGACATGGCTGCAGGCTTTCCCCAGACAAAGTGCCTATAAATTATTATATATCTCGAACTTCCAGGGAGTCATGGCTGCAGGCTTTCCCCAGACACAATGCCTATAGATTAGTATATATCTCAAACTTCCCGGGAGACATGGCTGCAGGCTTTCCCCAGACAAAGTGCCTATAAATTAGTATATATCTCGAGCTTCCTGGGAGACATGGCTGCAGGCTTTCCCCAGACAAAGTGCCTATGAATTAGTACATATCTCAAACTTCCCGGGAGACATGACAGCAGGCTTTCCCCAGACAAAGTGCCTATAATTTGGTATATATCTCGAACTTCCCGGGAGACATGGCTGCAGGCTTTCCCCAGACATGATGCCTATAAATTAGTATATATCTCAAACTTCCCGGGAGACATGGTTGCAAGCTTTCCCGAGACAAAGTGCCTATAAATTAGTATATATCTCGAGCTTCCCAGGAGACATGGCTGCAGGCTTTCCCCAGATAAAGTGCCTATAAATTAGTATATATCACGAGCTTCCCGGGAGACATGACAGCAGGCTTTCCCCAGACAAAGTGCCTATAATTTGGTATATATCTCGGAACTTCCCGGGAGACATGGCTGCAGGCTTTCCCCAGACATGATGCCTATCAATTATTATATATCTCAAACTTCCCGGGAGACATGGTTGCAAGCTTTCCCGAGACAAAGTGCCTATAAATTAGTATATATCTCGAGCTTCCTAGGAGACATGGCTGCAGGCTTTCCCGAGACAGTGCCTATGAATTAGTATATATCTCAAGCTTCCCGGGCGATATGGCTGCAGGCTTTCCCGAGACAAAGTGCCTATAAATTAGTATATATCTCGAGCTTCCCAGGAGACATGGCTGCAGGCTTTCCCCAGACAAAGTGCCTATGAATTAGTATATATCTCAAGCTTCCCGAGAGACATGGCTGCAGGCTTTCCCCAGACACGATGCCTATAAATTTGTGCTTTCATCTTTCAGAGTGGGTGTCGTCATTTACCTCAATATTGGCAAATGAGAAAGAACGGCTTACGCAGACTGTTTGAAGTAAGTTCTCATCTAAGTTACTGTGTGATGTGTCCGTAACTCCATGTAATCACTCTGCTTTATTAATCTCTGTAGTTTAGAAAATTGTATATGTATATAACATTGTAGTGTATTTTGCTCAAAGCTTTCTATATAGTCTTTTTGAATGTATGGGTTAAGTTGATTTTTTTAGCATGTTAGCTTGACTGAGCCAAAGACTTGCAGATAAGGTCGTCTTTTTAAAAAGAAAAGACGAAAGCTATTGCCGTGGCCCTGGCAGCATTATTGTGTTTTGGGTGACGTTTTATGTTAAGCTTAGACTTTTTCTTGTTTCTGAACAAAGTACTTTTGTAACAGTCGATAAACTTCATTAACACATTCATATCATGTTCATGCTTTAAGCTTTAAAACCCGTAGGATTAAGGTTTTTGTCTCACCGCGACGAAAGAGAGATGAGACTTAGGTGTTGCTTTTCCGTCGACTAGGGAGGTGGTGTCAAACATTAATTTTATATTTAGCTCCAACGTTTAGTTTTTGTTTTGACACTATTTCTCAACAAGCACAAGTGCTAGGACACTCATACTTGGATCATAGTTACAACTAACACCCTGCATCACATTATATTCTGCAGATGCTGAGTGTGACCTACATTTCATGGTCCATTGACATTGTTTGATGCTGAATTTTGCATTTAGCTCCAATGTTAAGTTTTTGTTTTGACACTATTTCTCAACAAGTACAAGTGCTATGACACTCGTACTTGGATCATAGTTACAACTAACACCCTGCATCACATTATATTCTGCAGATGCTGAGTGTGACCTACCTTTCATGGTCCACTGACATTGTTTGATGCTGAATTTTGCATTAACTTCAAATGTTAAGTTTTCATTTTTACACTATTTCTACTAGTGTTATGACTCATACTTGGATCATAGTTACAACTAGCACCCTGCATTATATAATGCAGATGCTGAGTACTTTTCTTTTTTTTAAGATATGTTTTACTCAGAAATATATATGTATTTTTTTTATTTTTTTATTTTAGAAATATGTTTTACTTAGAAATACTGGTTAAAGTTTATAAATATATTTTACTTAAAAATACTGGTTAAAGTTTTGTGAGTTCATATCTCAAAAATCACTTAATGTATTTGATCGAAACTTCACACAACACTTCCTACATTATTTCTTAGTCATTAAACCTACTACATTAACCAAGTTAGATAACTCTTGTATGAATATAATATTTTAATTTTTTTCTCTCCCATGTGTGTATTAACTGTCAAAGTTGACACGGCGAGACATATCATTCCACGGAATTCTTGTTGTTTAGCCGGGTTGTGATTCTTTTTAAAAATCTATTTTGTTTTCAGCAATACATATTGATTCTGTAATCTGATCACCATCATGTTAAACAGTTTACATCACTGACCTTGGCCTACTTAATGGACTGGAGTGTATGCCCTAGTTTGCTGTGATTGCCTTAATTATGTGCTCAGTGTCTACCATGTGTTGGACATGTATGTCTTGAATACGAGGGTTGTTCCAAAATAGCCTGACTAACTCCCGTAAACCTCCTTTTCGATTTCTCAGTGTATTGTTTTGCATCTGTAATCTCAATTAAATTTTAGGCAAAATTACACAATTTATATTAATGTTATATGACTTAAATCGATTTTACAAGTGATTAGTTCATAACATGTTTGACTGGTGGAGCCTTGAATCATTTCAGTGATTTAATTTTACTTGTATAAAACAACCACCTTTATTACGCTGTCACCTATTCATGTTTGTGAATTTAGATTATTTAACCTAAAACAACCATTGCGCGCACAAAATGACCTATTTATGTGTCGACGTGCCGTAAAACACCATTCATTCATTCATTCATTCTAAAACAACCATCTGTATCAAGCTGTCAGCTATTGATGTCCATGAATTTAGTTTATTTAACCTATATAGAACAACCACCTTTATTTAGCTGTCAACTATTCATGTTCGTGAATTTAGTTTATTTAACCTATATAGAACAACCACCTTTATTAAGTTGTCAACTATTCATGTCCATGAATTAAGTTTATTTAACCTGTTTAGAACAACCACCTTTATCAAGCTGTCAGCTATTCATGTCCATGAATTTAGTTTATTTATACTTTATAAAACAACCACCTTTATTTAGCTGTCAGCTATTGATGTCCATGAATTTAGTTTATTTAACCTATATAGAACAACCACCTTTATTTAGCTGTCAACTATTCATGTTCGTGAATTTAGTTTATTTAACCTATATAGAACAACCACCTTTATTAAGTTGTCAACTATTCATGTCCATGAATTAAGTTTATTTAATCTGTATAGAACAACCAGCTTTATCAAGCTGTCAGCTATTCATGTCCATGAATTTAGTTTATTTATACTTTATAGAACAACAACCTTTATCAAGCTGTCAACTATTCATGTCCATGAATTTAGTTTATTTATACTTTATAGAACAACAACATTTATCAAGCTGTCAACTATTCTCGTCCATGAATTTAGTTTATTTCAGTGATTTAATTTTACTTGTATAAAACAACCACCTTTATTAAGCTGTCACCTATTCATGTTTGTGAATTTAGATTATTTAACCTAAAACAACCATCTATATCAAGCTGTCATCTATTCATGTCCATGAATTTAGTTTATTTAACCTATAAAGAACAACCACCTTTATCAAGCTTTAACTATTCATGTTTGTGAATTAAGTTTATTTAACCTATATAGAACAACCACCTTTATTAAGTTGTCAACTATTCATGTCCATGAATTAAGTTTATTTAACCTGTATAGAACAACCACCTTTATCAAGATGTCAGCTATTCATGTCCATGAATTTAGTTTATTTATACTTTATAGAACAACAACCTTTATCAAGCTGTCAACTATTCATGTCCATGAATTTAGTTAATTTATATTTATAGAACAACAACCTTTATCAAGCTGTCAACTATTCATGTCCATGAATTTAGTTAATTTATATTTATAGAAACAACAACCTTTATCAAGCTGTCGGCTATTCATTTCCATGAATTTAGTTTATTTATATTTATAGAACAACAACCTTTATCAAGCTGTCATCTATTCATTTCCATGAATTTAATTTATTTATACTTTAATGAACAACAACCTATATCAAGCTGTCAACTATTCAGGTCCATGGATTTAGTTTATTGATACTTGATAGAACAACAACCTTTATCAAGCTGTCAGCTATTCATGTCCATGAATTTAGTTTATTTAAACTGTATAGAACAACATGCTTTATCAAGCTGTCAACATTTCATGTCTGTGAATTTAGTTTATTTAACCAATTTAAAACAACCACCTTTATCAAGCTGTCAACTATTCTTGTCCATGAAATAAGTATAAAACAACCACCTTTATCAAGCTGTCAACTATTCTTGTCCATGAATTAAGTTTATTTAACCTATATAGAACAACCACCTTTATTTAGCTGTCAACTATTCATGTTCGTGAATTTAGTTTATTTAACCTATATAGAACAACCACCTTTATTAAGTTGTCAACTATTCATGTCCATGAATTATGTTTATTTAATCTGTATAGAACAACCACCTTTATCAAGCTGTCAACTATTCATGTCCATGAATTTAGTTTATTTATACTTTATAGAACAACAACCTTTATCAAGCTGTCAACTATTCATGTCCATGAATTTAGTTTATTTATACTTTATAAAACAACAACATTTATCAAGCTGTAAACTATTCTTGTCCATGAATTTAGTTTCGTTTCAGTGATTTAATTTTACTTGTATAAAACAACCACCTTTATTACGCTGTCACCTATTCATGTTTGTGAATTTAGATTATTTAACTTAAAACAACCATCTATATCAAGTTGTCAACTGTTCATGTTTGTGTAATTTATTTATTTAACCTATATAGAACAACCATCTATATCAAGCTGTCATCTATTCATGTCCATGAATTTAGTTTATTTAACCTATAAAGAACAACCACCTTTATCAAGCTGTTAACTATTCATATTTGTGAATTAAGTTTATTTAACCTATATAGAACAACCACCTTTATTAAGTTGTCAACTATTCATGTCCATGAATTTAGTTTATTTAACCTGTATAGAACAACCACCTTTATCAAGATGTCAGCTATTCATGTCCATGAATTTAGTTTATTTATACTTTATAGAACAACAACCTTTATCAAGCTGTCAACTATTCATGTCCATGAATTTAGTTTATTTAAACTGTATAGAACAACAAGCTTTATCAAGCTGTCAACATTTCATGTCTGTGAATTTAGTTTATTTAACCAATTTAAAACAACCACCTTTATCAAGCTGTCAACTATTCTTGTCCATGAAATAAGTATAAAACAACCACCTTTATCAAGCTGTCAACTATTCTTGTCCATGAATTAAGTTTATTTAACCTGTATAGAACAACAACCTTTATTATGCTTATATGTTTGTGAATTTATTTTATTTTACCTGTATAAAACAACCATCTTTATTAAGCTGTCAAATATTCATATCCATGATTTTTAGATTAATTTGCCTTTATCTTTTGCTTGTTCACTTGTTTCAATGATTTGTATTTTCCGGATATTTTTTGCAGGCAGAAACTAAGATATATATTCTGGTTTTGTCTATTTTTTCTCCCTTCATTATACTTTGTTTCATTGACTCTTCTTATAAATACAGCAGCTTGCAGAGGGAACAATGTTTTGATTTGGAATTAACATCAAGCTTTTTGTACGGTCGAACCTGTCTTAAGCAGCCACTCAAGGGAAAGAGCAAATGACCCCTTAAGGCAGGTGGCAGCCTAATAGAGGTTGATTAAAACTAGAACTATAAAGATGGTAAATAGAAAATATGGCTCTTTAAGACAAGTGGTTGCTTAGTAGAGGTGACGACTAACACTGGTTTGACTATATATATAATATCACATTTACATGTCAGGGCTTAGAAAATCCTAGCACCAGTATACAAGTACATGGTTAAGGATTGCAACAAGGGGCATATGTTGTTATGGCAAAGCATTAGAGGGTTGGTGGTTTGATCCTCTTCCACGCTCATATGTGGTGTTCTTGAGCAAGACACTATATCTGCTTATACTTAGAAACCTTTGAGTGGGATTTGTATGAAGTTGCAAACTTTTGTTTTACCAGTTCTCCAAATAAGCGTTTCTTTAAATGAGTATTTTACCCTTTAAATAAGTATGCAATGCTTATTTTTAAAATGTTAAGGGTAACAATGAACATTTTAATAAAATTGCTATTAAAAATAAACTTATCAACACTGAATGTGTCAGAATCCAATGCTTATTTTTACCCCTTACATTGAAATTCCAGTGCATTTTTCCCCCAGAAATTTCAATGCTTAAATACCCCCAAATGGTGCTTATCTGGAGCACTGTTTTACAGTCATTGTAAAATACATAAGTTTAAGGATTGCAATGAACGCAACTCACAGAAGAAATTTGCATTTTTCACCAATATTAATGCAGGTTTAAGTACAAAATATGCTGATGACAAGGCAGAAAATGTTTATTTTTGGTAAATTTTACATACATGATGGGATGTATATATAGAAAATATATTTTTTTTTATAAAAGAAATTAAACATTTAAACATTTAAACATTATAGTGTTAGTTTTCGCTGTTTGAATATATATATATAAACAAGTTAAAACAAAAATCTGATACCTTTTCTTAAAGTAACAAAATTCAGTCTGAGATTAAGGGAATCTCATCATTTCGGAGTTTTGTTACATATATGTAAGTATATGGTATATGATTTTAGAAAAATAAGATTTTTTCAATGATTTTGGTACTGGTTTGGCCATAATAAATGAATTGCTAGATTATCATCCCCACCCTCCCCCTAATTTTCATGCCATCCCAACCCTTTTTATTTTCATAAAAAACAAAATATTAAAAAAAAATGAATAAATAAAAAAACATCAAAAATTTTAAAAATGAATATAAAAATTAAAATCTTCCCATCCTCCCCATTTTTAAGAAAAAGTTGGATGATAGGCTAGCAATTAATTTATAACGGCTTATTGTACATTTTTAGAAAAAAATTAGATATGTAGTACATCTGTACATTTGTTATTTCAAATTACATTGAAGTGAAATTACAATGCCTTGTTCTTATTTTGGAACGTATTTCATTAAACAGCTATGAAAGGGCAAGAAAATTGATTTCAAGAGCATGCCAATAGGGAATGGTCATTCTACATGCAGTATGCCATATAAGCGTTTCTTCAAATGATTATTTTACCCCTTTAATTAGTATGCAATGCTTATTTTTAAAAAGTTAAGGGTAAAAATGAACATTCTTATCAAATTGCCATTTAAGACAAACTAAACAACAATGAAATTAAGAATAAACAATGCTTATTTTACCCTTTAATTTAAATTTCAATGCTTTATTCAGGAATTTCAATGCTTAAATAAGGCCATATAGGTGTAAGCCCACCATTGATTGTTTGTTTGTTATTCTAGAGCAAATAATAAAAGTTTGAAGGCTTGTCATTCATAGAGAGACCCAAATGAAAGAAGTGAAACTTACATTTTACTGTTTGTCAACCTCTGCACTACCAAAATATAATGAGAAATGTTGGGGTCACGTGTCATATAAGAGATTTTTTTCCTGCTCAGTGTGTACACTGTTGACAAAGTGAAAGTAGACTTCAGAAATCATGTATTCATACCCCAATTTCTTTTTTTTCTAATTTCATAATTCAAACATGATAGCAATGCTTTCAAAATGTTCAAAATACATCAATAATTCCATTAAAATAAAAAAAATGAGCATTTAAATATTGAAAATGCATTTTTAAAGAAGAAGAAACAAGGATTATTTATAACTGCCATTATGCAACTACCCTGCGGAAGCACTTCCTTTTTCCAAAGGTGGTAATATGCTTATTGTGCTTATCTGGAGCACTGTACAAAGCTGTAGTCTTATAAATAATTTTTGGGTAAATTTCCTTCTTATCTAAGTTTAAGACCTCTCAGATTGTTGCATATATATGTGACGCGTGTGGCCCAGTGGTAGAGCATCGGATCCAAGATTAGAGGGTCGTGAATTCGATCCTCGGCCACAATTTCTCAAGTAGCAAATTTTTTCTCATCTGAATTGTTAAAGTAGATTTAGGTCCACTGATCAGGTGACCAGGTGAGCCAATGCCATATAACATCGTCCAGCCATAAGTCTGTCTGTCTGTCTGTCAACTTTAGTTTGTTGTGACTACTCCTCTGAAACTATTGGTCAGATTTTCATAAAACTTCACAGCAATGTTGTACAAATTGTCTACTGAATGAAAGTTGTACTGAAGAAAGTTAAGGTCATTCTGAAATCCAAGATGGCTGTGTCAGCTTAAAATCTGAGATCACAATATTTGGATCACTTCTTAATTTATAGAACTGTATACATTTATAATGAAAGGGAAAAAAATAGTTGGTTCCCTTTTGGTATTTTCTTAAAATAGACTTTTATTCTTCCGTTTCCTTAAAATAGTTGATGAAACAATGACAGCAGGTATTTTACTTGTAAAGGAAGCTAAGTGGTACATTTAGCTAATATTCAGTTCCCTTGGTTATGATCAAGGTCACTGTTGATAAAAGTGAAAAATGGTTTTTGTTTGATTATTGAGCTCCCTTTAAAGGGAATTTATCAGGATTTTTCAAACTTTTAAAGTGGCTGAACACATATTTTTCACCATATAGCATGCCTATTTATACTCACTGACACCATATTGCCAAAATGAAACATATTTAAACATGCTAAAATAATATATTGAAAAGGGATTTCCTAATTTGGCCTATGCGTCTATGTTAGACTAAAATAGATTTCCCACTTAAATGTGCTAACTTATTTTGTGATGTATTAAATGGGTCATGTGATTTTATTTTGATATCAATTTGATCTGTTACACAGATTTACATGTAGTAAAAATGGTTTCATCTTAGAAATGATGTCAAGCAGTATTTAAGTGCTGTCTATTTTTAGAATTGGGATTTAATTTCATGTTTACGACTCAAATTTAAATATAGATTTTGTCATGTTTAGGTGGATTTAATAAACTAAACTGTTCCATGGTTTATATTTATTAATGATAATGATATGTTTTTTAGCTATTTTAATAATTATTTTATTTTTTAAGACTGATATACTCCCTGTAAGTTATTGAATGAATTTCAGGAGATATAAATAATTCTTGTGTTTGAGGTCATTTTTCTCGAGGTCACTTTTAAAATAAAATGTTTCAATAACTGGTTTCACTTAATTAGTTGCTCAAATTGCATATAAAAATAAGCTTGGGGATTGTGTTTGAGGTCATTGGCATAAAGGTCAAGGTCACTGTTACTATATTAGGAAAAACACTTTCTGTATGATAATTTGACTTTCCATTAAGATATCCTGAGAAAATTTTGTTGGCAAATTGTTTTTTTTCAAAAGGAAGGCTTGCAGCATTGCTTTTGTGGGCATTAACTAAAATTAATTAACAATCATTTGCTTGTGTCTGTCTGGCAATCATAAAATCACACATATTCTGTTAGGAAAGTGTCACTTTAGGTTGTGAACTTTGTTCCATTTGTCATTACCGGGGGTACTTAATTTCAGATACCGCTGGACTGAGCTTGTTACTTTTGCTTATTTTTGACTGTAGGTTTTAAGCTCTACTTGCCAAAGGCCAGAAGTGCTTATGTGATGGCGCGTGTGTCTTCTGTCATCTGTCGTCTGTTGTCTGTTAGCAGCACTTTCTCTGAAACCTCAAGGCCAATTAAACTGAAACTTCACATTGCTGTTTCTGTTGCATAGGAAACTAAACAGAAGATTAATTTTTTTCGATCTGAAATTCAAGATGGCCGCCATTACTAAAAATAGTCCAAAACTTAAAAAATTCTTCTCATAAACGGCCCAACAGATTTTCAAAATGTTTATGTAGTAATGATGACCAACTATAGTTTTGTTAGATTTGTTCAAATGGTGTCTCAAGGCTTAAATATGACCCCGCCCCGAGGGTTCAATTAGGGGACACTTGTCATTATAATATATATATACATATATTTTTAAAATGGAAATGATTTTGCCTATATCTTTACTGAAGCATTGTTTGGTGAAGGAGGTTCAGATTTGAAAAAATGACTGGGTTCCACTGTCTTAAGGGGTCAGGAGGGGCCCTAAAAGGGTAAAAATTGGGAATTACTAAAATCCTTTTCTTAAGAATCGGTATGTCAGATTTGTTCATATTTGGCATAAATTATCCCTATGTGTAGGGGTTTGATTGCAGATAGGAATTAACGGGCTAAAATTTATAGGGGCTCTGTAAGGGCACTTAGAACTTTACATAGGGATACTGTGGGAAAACAGAAAATTCTCTTTTTCTTTCATCTATTCGGAAACCACTAAACCAATTAAACTGAAACTTCATATGGATGTTTCTATCACATAGGAGACTATACAGAATATTTTTTTTTATCTGAAATTCAAGATGGCTGCCATTACTAAAAATAGTACAAAACTTCAAAAATCTTATTCTCATGAATGGCCCAACAGATTTTCAAAATGTTTATGTAGTAATGATGACCAACTATTGTTTTGTTAGATTTGTTCAATTGGTGTCCCTAGTGTTAAAAATGACTCCGCCCCGATATTTCTATTGCATAGGAGAATTTCAAAAAGTGCTATGGCCACTATGAGTCAGTAGAGCATCCTAAAACCCACTTGGGCCTCTTGTTCAATAGCATTTCACTTGGATTACAATCATAGTCTTTGTCTACTTGTCTGTCTGAATATTTTAGATCCATACCCTCTAAATCAAGGTATCAAAAGTTGGTCCAATCCTGTTCAGGATGTAACTTATGGCTGGATTTTACGCTCCTGTTCATATCAAGGCGAAACAGTGTGTTAATCTTCATTTGAGATCCATATGTTCAACGTGACTATCCAAGTCACATTGTGTTAAAGGCCTACCCAGGTATTTTTTTAAAAGATCGAGATAGCCAAACAGTTGGATTTTTTATTTGCTGGTTGGATCCCCAGCTGGGTCATAGTAAAGATTTGAAAATCGGTGCCAGAAACTTGGCATGCTCAGCAGTTAGAGGAAAGTTCTAGGTCTGGTCGGCCCGGTGTCAGTATAATGTGACTGGGTGGGGTATCATACAACATGTCTGCTGCATGATACTCCATTGTGGCAGTGCTAAGAATACTGTCTCAAGTAGACACCGTCGCGATATAACTGAACATTTTTTTTGAAAAAGCAATGCTAACACAACAACAATTGTCTATTTGTCCGTTTGTGCCTTTGTTTGATATTTTTTTAAGAATTTGATTTAACCTATTTTGTTTCCAAACAGCGTTGTAGGTTATTACTGTTTTACTTTCAGGTGTTATTCCGTTTGAACCTGCTGGTGATATCTCTGTGCTTCGTGATGAACCGGCCATACCAGTTCTACTACTTTGTTCCTCTAGTCTCATTTTGGTTCATAGTTATATATGTAACCATGGTGCTGTGGCCCCAGGTGTCAGAGAAAACAGCGGAAGGTTGGTACAAAACATGTCTTATTATTGTGATCCAGTGGCAGTGACTTTATTATGTTAACTTACCGTCTGTCCGTCTGTCTGTACAGGAAAATATGGATCCTGCAGTAACAAAAATGACCAGACAAAACTTTACAAAAATTGGCAAGAAAGAAGAGAGCAATGAGAGAGTATGCAAATTATTTTTGCTTTTTTGAAAGAACAAAAAAGTGTGGTTGCTACAGACCGTAATCCTTTCAAGTACACCAAAAATGCATTTCAAATTTTGCGTTTTAAATGCATTTTAGTTTCATTTATGGTTTGCATTTTTTTATGGTTAACGTTAGAGAAAATACGAATAAAACGATACTAAACACATTTTAGCCTGCTTTTGCGTTCGAATCGTTTACCGTGTATCGTTTACCGTGTTTGTTTACCATTTATCGTTTACACGGCATGTTCACCAATTGCATCATCTCTGGTTGTCCAATTGTAACACCGCAGTAGAATAAATAGTAAGAACTAAAGATTTAATGAAACTGCCGGGCTTTATATGATAGTATATTAATTAAATAAATCAAAATAATATTGATTAAAATCTTTCTGAAATATTGCTGACTACACCACATTGTTTTAGATATGGTCTACCATATAGGTGATGATTTGTTGCATGACAGCAGATTAATATGTTACATAAAACTCAATCATTGAAATTTAATACACACGGTAAGCTCGCCATTTCAATTTCATCAGATAAACACATTACAGTCACGTAATCATTAGATTGCTAAACAATGCCAGACTGGTTTACACTAAAGTTAACATTAGGGTATCGAAAAAGTATATACAGTAAAACTTCGATAGCATGAACTCGGTTGACTGGAACACCACCGATCGCTCGAACAACTAACCCACTCCCTGCAAAATTCCTATTGTTCTACCACCGATGGCTAGAATACTGATAGATGAAACAGTCGAACTAGAAATTAGGTCCCACCAACACACTTACCTGTGTTTTTCGCACCTTTCGGTCGAAGGGCTGATCAAATATAAAGAAAATCAGAGAAGTTTGCCATGTTTGTTCACACATTCAAAGGTGTGAGGTAATTTCTACATGTCATAATATTCCCACTGTCTTAAAGAGCGAGAAGTTTGTTATGATAATTTGGCAAGTGTGTTTATAATTGGTTTTAATTGTATACTGCATGTTGAATTAATTAAGTTAATTTAACAGATTTTCTAAAATAGCGTGAAAACTTTTCATGATTCTCAATCATATATTAACAGAACAGCAACATAAATAGGTGTTCAGATTATTAGATAAGTTATTGGGAAAGTTGTGTAAGCAGGCCATGTGTCACCTGATTGTTTTATCACACTTTTACAAACAAAGAAACCATGCTTGAGGCAATGTTTTTCATGGATAATTCGAGATTTAAACTTATAACAAAGAAGTTAAATTAAAGTTACAGGTAAAGCAATTTAAAGATAAAAATGACAAAGAGAGCAATCATTTCGTTTAATTATTTATTTCATTATCAATATAACTACGGTAATATTAGAGAGTATCAGAATCTTTTATCTTTGTTGGGTTTAATGTTTGCATTATAGTTTTGTATCGTTCGTGGATCGTCCATCCTGTTGCATACGCATATCGTTTCATTTATCATTTCGTTTATTGTTTCGTATTGTTTTGTTTCGTTTATCGTATGCATTTTTAGTCTATAACGTTTAAAATGCGTTTGATATCCGTTTTGTTTGCGTTCGTTTGGTGTACTAGAACAGATTATGGTCTTTATGGCAGTGCAGAGCCTTTTTTCTGGAAATTGGGAAGAGGCCCAAGCCTTCAAGATTGGGAAAAAACAGCGAGATTTAGGGGAAATTGGGGAAAAAATTTAAGGCTTTAGCAAATTGGAAAACAAAGCATAACACTGTTAAGATCATGTTCTAACCAATGATTATCAGATATTACAATAATACCCCATATCCCATGTGTGTATTAACGGTCAAAGCAGACTCGGCGAGACATCATTACGCGGAATTCTTGTTAAATTGGGAAGTCACCAAATTTCTGCCTCCATTTAATAAGGTAAAAACGCCCTGCAGTGGATAAAATTTATTTCTCTGTTGTGAGAAAACATACAAAAATTTGACTTTCACTCTCGCTCTCATTTGATCATCAGTTAGCCATTCATGACTTAAAAGTCAAATTATCAAACAAACAGATCCATCTCAGTGGCTCACATGCTGTAAGGACTTCTGGGCTCTATATATGACTGTATTCTGTAACAAGTATCAGAGTAATATCTAATTATGCTTTATAATGATACCATAATTTAAATGGTTTAGGCAGCTGTTATTAACAAGATGGCTTCAAAAAAATAATTTTCATGTATTTTTCAGAGAAGAGTCCCCACTATTTGTTCATGTTACTGAAGTTTATTATTCTGGTGACACTCGTCACCCTCTTCTACCTGTCAGAGGTGAGTAACGATGTAGTGTTTGATGTTTAAAAGTTTTAATAGAGAATACAATTGAAGGAATCTTTCGTACAAACAATGAGGAAACCTACAGCTGTTTCAGTAACACAGAGTTCTTGTGAATTTAAATTCAAATAATGTTTTCTTAGACTTGCAAAGTTCTTATGATGCAGTAATCGGTATGCTAAACGTATTTTGGTGACTTATTTCCATAGCTTCAGATATTACATTTATGAAAATCTTAAACTTTTTTACACATGCAAGCCCCCACCCACCCACTTTTTATTAGTTTCTTAGAAATCTATTAATATTTTTTAATTTGTAAGAAAGGTTTGTGTTCAAGTGTTGGGCAGTGTTTTCATTATGTAATTCTGTTTTTGTGAAATGTGGAGGAATGGACCTCCCCGAGCTTGCAACACAAAGACTCGCACTGAGAATGTTTAAACTTCCGATCGTTACAGAAATGGGCCCCAGGTTTCTGTGTAGTGAAAGACCTTAATAAATCAGAATAATGTATTAGAGAAGTATTGTTTTCATGCGACATCATAGGTTTTGTTTGTTATTTATTAGGTATTTTTTGAGAAGGTGTTCCTGACCAGACCGTTCAAACCCCTGTTTGTAACGTCAGATGATTCTATTCATGAGTGGAGGTTTAGGTGGCAACTCGACAGATATGTAAGTGCATTAGTGATGTGTGCATCACATAATTTATTGAATTATATGTAAGTACATAATATAATTTCTTTAGTGATATCATAATTTCTTCAGTGATATGTAAGTTCATCACATTATTTCTTATGTGATATGTTAATGCATCACATAATTTATTAAGTTATAGTTATGTAAGTACATAATATAAATTTTTCAGTGATATCAGATAATTTCCTCAGTGATATGTAAGTTCATCACATAAATTTTACTGTACATGGTATATTTTCAACAGTGTCTACATGTACAGTAAAATTTCTTGTCCAATTTTGTTTATGATTGGTCCTGGGCAGTTTTTCTAACAATTTGCTGTCATAGACAAATTTAAACAGTAATGTTGACCTGTAAGTTCAGTAATTTCACCAGCAACAAGTCCACTGTATATTTTGTATTACAGAGTGTAATATATGGAATGCTGTTCGCGTTTGGCTACCAAGTATTAAAGAGGTACCGACTGATACAGGATATGGACAATAAAAATTTGTTTTCTACAGGAATATCCTGGGGCACCATTGGTCTTGGGTTGATAGGCATTGGGGTATGTATACATTATAAGTTAATTGTGTTTGTTTGAATGTTAAGCTTCATTATGTCATCATGGGCTGTCTGAAAATTAGTTAAGCTAACCAATCTTTCCTGAAAGGTTAAATGGTAAGAGAGCACACCCAGCTTCACAAGTAACTGATAACTTTCCCACTTGAATCAATGGTGAGAGACGAATGACAATGAGACATAATGTTGTATATTAATCATCATAGAGGCTGTGGCTAGGCGAGAATTTGAAATTGAGATCCTTGGATTGGTAGTCAAGATGCTCTATCGACTGAGCTAACCAAGTCTGGCTATTTATGAATTAATGAATCTACAGTATAAGGTAGATATAGACTGTGGGACTGTCTCAGAAACACCCGTTGCCTTGTTCTGGTCCTGCGTTGGATCCAGGTATCTCAAGTTAAAAAGTTTCCAAATTAAGTACTTTCCAAAGGGCATTAGCTCTACTAAGAATCTGAGGTCTCTTCCACTAGTACCAGGTTAACTGGTTGCCATGTTACCGTATATGTTGACCATGTTACTAAGCCCCCAATCAAACTTTCAAAAGCAAAAAAGAAGTAATTTAGCTTCTTTTAAAGGGACACAAGGCAATGTTAAAAATGAATTTTTGTCAAGCTTATAATCAGCAAACTAATTATTACATCTTTGAACACATTAACAGATAAAGCTATCTACAATCCCCAAGTATACCTATCTGGGCCCAGTTGTTCAAAGCTTGGTTAGCTTAACCTTGGGTTAAGTGAAATTTTGTATCTTCAATATTTTCTATACTTAGATGATTTTATGGCAATTTAAATGCATTTTTTAGAAACAAAATGGCATACTTTCATAATATTTAATAAAATTATAACTTAAAGAGTTGAAAATCTAAAAAGTATTGTGATATGAAAATTTATCTTAACCCAAGGTTAAGCTTACCAAGCTTTGAACAACTGGGCCCAGAAGCTTAACAGTAAGAATTCATTTACATTTCTATCCCCTCGCCATTAGAAGAATGCTGAAGAAGCATTATTAAAATTGTACCCCTGTTGTCCAGCCGTCTGTCAGTTTGTGCTTTTATGTGTCAAATTGGTTTCTGAAGAAATAACTTCTGATGGTCTATGCATTCTATTAATATTTTGTGTGTTGCTGTATAATTATAAAGTACAGGTCAAATTCAATACTTGTTGAAGTAGGTCAAATTATTCTTTATTTGAAGTATGATGCCTTTTATCCATTTACAAGAGTTATGGGCTTTTTTAAAATACAAACAAAACTACGGTAGTAATCTGCACGTCTACTAGTGTACTTTAATTTCATATTTGCATTGTAAAGATATATAAATTTCAAAAAACAGAATTATTTGAAATTTATCAAAATTGCCATGGCCCCTTTGATAGTGAACATTTATGGTCCATGTTGTATGGTGTTAAGTGTCACTTTCAACAGTTTTACAGTTATAGCGTGATGGTGTCCACTTGAGACAGTATACTAAGAATTGCCACACTGGGGTATCATGCCGCAGATAAATTGGTATGATAACCCTCATCCAGTCAAATTATACTGACACTGGGCCGACCAGACCTAGAACTATCCTCTAAATGTTGAGCGCCAAGCGAGGAAGCTTATAGTACCATTTCTCAAGTCTTTGGTTTGACCTGGCAGGGAATCAAACTCATGACCTTCTGCAAGCGAGGTGGAGACGACCCTTATACCACCGCTACAAATATATTTATGGTCAGTTATATGATGTTGGTTTCATGGTCTATTTGTTAGCAACCACTTCTTAATCATCCATGACACTTAAGCCAAGATAAATTTGTCATTAATTTAATAATTTTACATCGAGTCTGAGTAGGTAAAAGAATAAGATGATGTAAATAAATCAATAAATAGGGAAAAGCGTATGGCATATGAAAGTGGGAATGATTGTGTCCATAACTAGTCAATTCTAATGATGCAGTTGTCTAACACTCATGTAACATTTACATTTCCACTCTCTGTACATTTTAAAAGTAAGTTTCAGATAAAGTTGTGCAAGATGTATATACTAGAAATAATTTTCCATTTCATATTTCAGAGTTATGCCGCGTTTTCTTGCCTGTGCAGAAACAAGCAAGAGTGTAATGAAGTACATTCCTATATTACCTTTATTCCTGTAAGTAGTTTCTACGAGCCAAAAATAATTAGTTTATATTGTTTTTCGATTAATCAAGATGTTTACAGACCCGTCTATTGGTGGTTGACTGGGATACGTGGACATACATGTATAGACTGTGTTCTGGGTTTAATCAAACTTTGTAGAGTAAATAATCAAGACTCAGTCTAGATCTGTGCTAATGAGCAGGCTTAATTGATAAAATAAAATCTTCCTCAAAGATCTCGGGTGCGTTTCACAAAAAACTTAAATCCACAACCATTTATTATATTTTTAAGGTTCATCCAAACTTGGTTTAGATCATGCTGAAAATGAAACCTCTTCTCGAAATACAGTCATTAAAAATGTTTAACAATATTTGAACATGTGATGAAAAAATTGTCAAATTAACATACGACGATTTTAATAACAAATTATTTTGCGAAACACAGCCCTGGACTCAACATTCATGTATCAGTACAAATGAGGTCTATTTGAGGAATAACAATTGATAAAACAATAAACACAGAAAAAAAAACGTCTTTTTTTTTTTTTTTTTAATATAGTGAAGCTAGAGCTATATAATCATACTAGTATACACATATACTGAATGGAACAGCTAACCCGCCACTTTTGTATATCAAATATTTAGTAGCATTAGTTAAATTTGCATGCAACATTAACAGACAAAATGTATTGATTTTACATAGCCTAAATGTTTTTTTTATGTAGGTCCAAATTTTAAGGCGTTGCTTTGATACTGTACAAAATATTTTTTATGTGACCTGGCATAAACAAGTGAAATTTCACCATCAGAGGCAACCTCCTGACCATGTGGTCAAGGGCGTTGTCTCAAGATCACTTACCTCTCACTGCTGAGGTTGTTGGTTCAAGTGTTCATCTCGTTACAAAAATGTTGTGAGAAAATTTGCCAGTGACTTGCAGTCAGAGGTGCATGTAGTTTCTTCACCACTTGATGCCATAAGTGACCTTTGTTGTGTTGAAAATGATGTTAAACCCTTTAAAAAAACAACTAAACATTTACCATCAAAGTCACTTTCATTTTCTGCAGCTTATGGATGACACTGTTTTACTTTATTTTGCAGATAGTCTCGTTTATATTGTTGAGGAACGTACCGGGCTGGATCAGAACTCGCTATAGCTCGTTTTTTGCATGGTTTGGAAGAATATCATTAGAAGTAAGTAAAATCTTCTTTTTTTTCTGTAATTATCTTCTTATTAAGTTTATACTGATTTTTCGGGAAGTAAATCAAGAGCTTATATGAATTGCTCTCAAGCTCTCAAGCCCGCTTACTAGGTAGAAGCAGTACTGAGTGGTAAGTTGGTAATTTTGAGAGGTCAATTCGGTTGAACCAGGGATCAAACCTGAGACCCCCTCCTCTAGCTAACTTTTAAGCAAGGAAGCTATGTGTACAGGTAGTGCCATTATTATTGTAGGATGTTGGGAAATTGAGTTCATTTCATATACACCTTCTAACTGCTCAAGAGTAAGTAGTTCTTGATTTTTTATGTATCTGTCTGGTGGAAGTAACTTTTTAATGTACGAAAAATAAACTAATTAGCATATCGCATATCAACAATGAAAGTAGTCCTTGAAGCAAATGTACATGTAATATGTTGTCAATCATGGTTGATTTCAAATTGATGATAGGTTCAGAAATGTTAAACATTATTACAGAAAAGTTCTGTAATATGCTGTAATAGGCCCTATTTTGTATAAATTCTGATCAGCTCATTTAAAAGTATGTAATAAAGTTGTGGAATACTGTAGGTTATCTGGAAGATCACCATTTTCGTCAAACTAATTTAAATTGTGTATTACTGAGAGCATTTTACAAGTAAACAAAACAGTGCAATCGTAAAGGCTTTTCTCAGCATTTAATTTCAACAAAGATAGGATAAAATCACCACTTGAAACTTTTTATTTTGTATTAAAACAAATTGTACAATTTGTTTGAAGCAAAAAATATGAAAATACCGAAGGTCACTCACTTTGAGAAACCCGGTTTAAAAGTTGGCACTTTCAAAAGTCTGATTGGCACACAGTTTAGTGCAGTCTCGTTTATTAGGGATGTTTTAAGACTTAACTATGTATGTCTACTTATTATGAAATTTATATTTATTTCGAAATAGATACCCTATGAAAATATTCTTCATTACAGTATCAAACATTAAAAATACAAACTTAATAAATCTTTAATAAATACAAAATTAAGGGTGTTTCAATATAACTTGATGAGAATAATCCCAAACAAAAAATTTCTGTTTAAATGTAATATTAATAACACAAGATCGTGTTATTTTTGCAGTATGCATGAGGAATCTAATAAACACTTATTTTGGGAATGTCACATTTCGAGAAGTTTTTTGACAGAAATTCAAATGTTTTTAAATGAAAAACAAATATACATATATCTGAATTATTTAATGGTCTCCTTGGGATATATGGACCAGAGTAGCTACACTAACTTATTAAACTGTATATCGATATACGCAAAATACTTCATTTTTAAAAACAAATATGCAAACACAGTAGTGAATTTTAACAATTTTAAAAAATATTTAAAATACCATGAAATCCTTGAAAGATTAATTGCACTGACAAAAGAAAAAATTACACAACATGAAAACAAATGGAATAAACTGCAACTTTTCTAATAAAATAATTTGATATATAAAGTGACAGTGTGGAGCAATTTACCTTTCTTTTTAAAAAAAACTTCTTTTTCACCGTCTGATACGGAGCCACCATTACAGCTGGGATTTAAAGCTACAGCTGGGATGTAAAGCTACATATTCATATGTGTGTTTGTATAAATGTTTTGCAGAAAATGGCCATTACATTATACACCCTGCTTAACAAGCTCAAATCTCTTCTCTATATCAAACAATGCTGCTATGAAAGAAAAATTTACACATGGTGAACGTGACCGGTGACATGTAATATTAATGAAATCTGCTTCAAATTATTGATCTCACCCCACCACTAAGGTTCAAGTCTCGTTTGCTCAAAAAAATTATGTGAGAAAGTTTGCAAATTACTTTCAGAAGGACGGTGATTCCACGCAGACTCATCCACCAATATAATGAAATGTGTTAAAAATGGCATTCAACCCCATTGACATCACTGAACAACCGCTTGAATTTTTTAAAATCAGTTACTTACACGATATTTTTATTGTTAGGCTACCAGGTAGTTTTAATCTTTAATCTATCTCCCATAAAGAAATTGTCCTGAAATTAACATCAGAACATATAAAACATTTCCGAAATCTATTGATCTTTAACAAATTCGCTTGAATTTTTTTTTAATTTTTAAAATATCCTGTACATGTACAGTAAAACCTTTCTTATGCAACCAGTGAAGGGAAGGAGCAAAAGTTATCTTTTAAGACAGGTTGTTGCTTAACCCTTTACTCCATAAATATGTGTTTTACCGCACCAATCACAGAAGGTCTTTAAAAACAGTGCAGGAAGAGTTCAGATTGCTCGTAACGAGCAATCTGAACACTTCCTGCACTGTTTTCCACTCTGTCAGTTAATATAAACATAATTCACCCATTGCTGATACGTGGTGAATTAATACTTTCAATTTGGAAGAGTCCAAGAAAATGCTTATGAAGCAAAGGATTAATACAGGTTCATTTGCTATGAAAGCATGTAAATGGGAAATAGCAAATGTGGCTGCTTAAGACAGGTGGCTGCTTAATAGAGGTGACCCCATACACAGGTTTGACTGTACATGATGCACAATCCATCTCAAAAGTCTTAAAATCTGCACACATGAGTGGAAATGGTGTACAAATGTAAGAAGCTTTCTCTTAATATGGAAGGCCTTGTAACACTTGGGATTAAAATTGTTATATTTTCCATTTCAGCTGTTTATATCACAGTATCATATCTGGTTGGCAGCGGACACTCACGGTGTTTTAGTCATGATTCCTAGCTACCCGGTCCTGAATGTAATACTTACCAGCTTCATATTTATCTGTGTCAGTCATGAAATCTCCACAGTAACCATTACTCTAACGAAGTATGCTGTGCCGAGCGAATGGAAGGCATTGTTACGGAACATGACTTTGTTTGGACTGATTCTGGTGCCGATCTGTATTACGCGTGGCGTGATCTGAGTTGTTTTGCGGGGAATGAGACAAGTGGGATTACACATGTTGGACACAAACATGGAAATGAAAATGCAACAAATGGGTACGTAACAAATGGGATATGAGAAATACAAAGAGATTGAAATGTAACAAATGGGTACGACATTAAAAGGAGAGGTGGATTCTATAAAGTTGAGATGCCGGCCTGTACCCTCAAATGGAGGGCATTTATTATCTTTACTGTGATATTTGCTTATTGAATGTAAGACATACCGAGAGGGAAGATGAAAAGTGGTGACCGCCCAAACAACTGTGTTCATATGCTTTTAAGTGAATGTTAGCGGTGAAGTTGTACTTGATTACCTTTCCGGTACTTGCAGGTCTGCAGCATAAGTGACACAGAAAATAGTGTAAGAGAGTCCCGGATGGCAGTTGTGTAGGCTAAACCTATAACAATCTCCAGTATTGTTTACTTTACTTCTGGATCAAGAGTTAATGATACAAGAAAAAAAAACAACACATGTTATCAGGAATTTACAAGCTGATCTTGCTAACTTGAATGGAATGTATCGCGCCACAAGGCTGACGACAGCCAGTTCATTCCATTTTCCAATGAACAAACAAAGTTCTACATAACTAATGGGGCGTGTTAATAGTATTAATTGCTGACTGCTTGTCCACTTTTATTATTTTTATATCTCTTTTTCAGTAAAATAAAATCAAATGCCTCGTATAAATTTATATAAATATCAAAGCCATTTCGCAATGCAGATTTCACGTGATATACATGTATTGTATTTCAGATACTAGTAATAATTTGTGTATACATGCGCTGTTAAATTTTTTTAAGCTGCGTAACTAGTATTTATATCCTTTGAAAACAATTGAAAACTTGTATAATTGTAATATTTAGTATAAATTGTGACTATCTGTATCATGTCTGGTGCAAAATACCGTTGTTTATCGTCAAAAACCATGTATATAAACTTGCTGTTATCAATATTTTAATTAGACAGGATCAGAGGAATAATGTAAATGATTTAGTATTTATATATGTATATGTCCGGAAATTTCTGACATCCGGGAAAATATGTAAATCATAAACAAATTGTTCTTTCTTTATAAAAGAAATATCTTCATATACTGGTCATTCAGCAGAGGAGAAAAATGATTTCATGATTTCTACAGCTTCAAAATAATTTCAGAACAATATCTCATAATATTTCATTTTGTTCGAAAAAATTCAGAAAAACTTGTAAATAACTGTTTGTGGGAGTTTATCAATCTTGTTAATATGGAGGTTATATTTAAATGAATTTTCCGTTTTAGTTTTTGTATGATTTTTTGCCCTACTGGTTAAAGGCCAGAAGTGCTTATGCGATGGTGCATTGTCTGTTGTCTGTCGTCCGTTAGCAGCACTTTCTCTTAATCCACTTGGCCAATTGAACTCAAAACTTCACTTGATGTTTCTATTGCTTAGGAGACTATATAAAAGACTTTTTTTTCAGTCTGATATTCAAGATGGCCACCATTACTAAAAATAGTCTAAACTTAAAAATTTTCTTCTCATAAATTGCCCAACAGATTTTGAAAATATTTATGTAGTAATGATAACCAACTATAGTTCTATTAAATTTGTTCAAGGAGGTTCAGATTTGTAAAAATGACAGGGTTTCACTGTCTTAAGGGGTCAAGAGGGCCCCAAAAGAATAAAAATTGGGAATTACAAAAATCATTTCCTTAAGAACCGGTCAGTCAGATTTGTTCCTGTTTTGCATATATTATCCTTATGTGTAAGGGTTTGAATGAAGATAAGAATTAAGGGGCTAATATTTATAGGGGCCCTGTAAGGGGACTTAGAATTTTACATGAAAATACTATGGGATAACAGAAAATTCTCATTTTTTCATCCATTTGGACAAAATTATTATTCAATTTGAGTTCTGAAGCATCATCTAGTCATAGAAAATAAGATTTTGTTTAACAAGGAGAATTGACTATTCATTAGGGGCCAGGGTGGGTCAAAAAAGGGTTAAAATAGAAACTTTTCAAAAATCTTCTTTTCAACAACCATTCAGTCAAATTTGTTCATATTTAATATAGATTATCCCAATGAGTATGGATTTGTACAAATCAAGGGGCTTGTATTTATAGGGGCCCTGAAAGGGGACTTTGAGTTTTATATAGAAATACTATGGGAATACAGAAATTTCTAATGTTTTCATTCATTTATGATTTTTTTATTCAGTTTCAGTTCTGAAGCACATTCTAGTTATAACAAATAAGATTTTGTTCTATAGGAAGGGTTGGCTTTCCAAAAGGAGCCAGGTGGAGTCGCAAAATGGTTAAAATTGAACATTTTCAGTCAAATGTGTTCATATTTGACCAGGTGGGGGGCAATATGGTTAAAATTGGGATTTTTCATAAATATTCCTCTCAGTAACCTTTCTGTCAAGCTTGTTCATATATATTATGATATAAATTGTCCTTACATCTGCAAGGAATTGATGATTCTGCAAATCAAAGGGCTGGGATTTATAGGGACCCTGCAAGGTGACTTTTACTTAGGAATGTTATTAGGAAAACTGAAATTTTAAATTTTCGCATCCGTGTGTATAAAAAAACTTCTTTTTTAAATCAAAAGCATTTCTGCTCATAACAAAACCATATGAGTGGTTGATTAAAGTTTTGACAAATCAAGGAGCTGGGATGTATAAGGGTACAGGGACTATATTTTTTTTACAGATGAATGGTTTGGGAATTCAAAGTATTTCCTTTTTATAGCAATTAACTTTTTGTTCAGTATGGGTGTGGTGTTTTTTTTTCCATAAGGGGTTAAAACGACGCCCAAAGAGGGTTAATAGTGTAAAATTTAAAAAAGAAGTGCTATGGCCACTGTGAGCCAGTAGAGTGTCCTAAGGCCCTGTTGGGCCTCTTGTTTTTCTACTTATAATATAGAACAACTACATGTTCATGATATACTCATAATTATCATATAACAATACCAATGAAGTGAACACTATTATAATGGGTCCTCCTTGGCTGAGTGGTCTAAGGCGCCATCTCAAGATCACTTACCTCTCACTGCTAAGGACGTGGGTTTGAGTCACACTTGCTCCAAAAACTTTATGTGAAAAAGTTTCCAGTTACTTGCAGAAGGACGGTGGTTCTACTCAGTCTGAGGTCTTCCTCCACCAGTAAAACTGGATATGCCATATAAAACCTGAAATGTGTTGAACATGGCGTTAAACCCCATTTACTATTGTAATAATAATGATGATATCTTTATTTCAAGAAAATAACTCATTAACTCTATATCCAAGTATAGCAGTCAGACAAAAAGTAAAATTGGCATTTTAATGTAGGCTGTTGCTATAAACAAATTAGTTAGAAATAGGAAATAGCAAATGTGGCTGCTTAAGACAAAGTGTTTGCTGAATAGAGGTGACTGCTTACACAGACAGGTTTGACACCCTACATTCTTGTATATAATATAATACCACATGCCAATTTTCTTTCACATTCTTACAAGGTTTGTCCAATCCCTGATTGCTATTGCAGTCATTTTGTCCGTTACAGTCGCAAAGTCTTGATTAGCCAATGAAAAGAGCAAAAAAATGACTTTTAAACTTGGATTGTTTTGTCATCACTTTCTTACACAAACCTTGTAATGCCATGTAATATACTAGTAATAAATATTCGAATGAAGCCAGACGGGAAGGTTGTGACAACATTGTTATGTGAACAAAATGTCTTTAATCAAAATGAATTTTCAAAATATCATAATATGTCGTAATAAATCATAACTTTACTCTCTTCAGTTTTCTGTAGAAAGTACATTGTATAGCTCTAAATTATATACATATCTTAAAATTATAGTTTATTGTTAGAATATTTTAACAATTTTAGATGATTTTAAATGCCAGATGTCACCCAGTTATTCAGAAAAGATTAAAATGTTGATCTAAAATCCTTAAAATAAGAATGTAAATTTGATTATGAGAAATATCCAGGATGACACAGACTTACATAGAGAAGCAAAAGCAACTTACTGACATTTTGTGAATGCTTGCATATAATTATATGCTTAATCTTGTGAAATCTTGTTTTCAATTATCTTTATTGCCATTCATCTGAGAAAAACGAATCAAAATCTCTTCACTTTGCAGAATGAAATTCTCAATAAAACGAAACCATTCCCGGCAATTTGTGTTTAAAATTGTTAAAGTACTTCTGGCAATACTCAATTTGTATACTGCAACTAAAAATACCTAATTTTACTTCAAACTACAATAGTTTTGATTTAAGATCATATGGCATGATCGAAACATTATAAAACTTCTTAGATCACATACCACTTGCATTTTATGTACCCGAAAGCAGTTGCCTGAGCATATTTGACAAATATTCATAATTCAAATGCTTTTTTTATAAACATTTATTCAGATGATACAAGTTTCCTATCCTTCTATATAATTTTTGTTCATGGTGTCAACATTTCAATGTAAAATTTATACATGAAGCTGTTTCTCAGAAGCTATTTGGCCTGTAGTCCAACACAATTTTGGTCCATATTTATGTAATGGGCAGCACTACACATAATCATGTAGCATTTTTTATAATGACTTTGACCTTTACAGATAATGTCATACGACTACATTAACATGGTTCATGTAAACTTCTTCTGAAACACTAATATTTTTGCGATTGCTTCACAGTTCGCTGTACACATTAAATACTGCTGGTTCTCTTGTTTTATGTTTAGCCGGCCAATCCTGCAGCGTGTCGACTCAATCCAGGGGTCGCATGTTTAAAGCCTCGTCTGACGACAGTAGATGTGATGATTAATATAAGATCTAACCCTAATTACATCTCAATGTCATTCGTCGCTCACTGCTCATCCAAGTAAGAAAATTATCAGTTACTTGCAGAGATGAGTGTGCTCGAGTACTGATCATCTGTTAGCCTTTGATGGCTTTAAAATGATGCTTAATATAAAAAATTAGCACTTGCTAATGCAAACTCAACCGATCTCCTAGTAGACACTCCAACGATTCAACTGCTCCCCTTTAGAAAATATTCAAAATATTCACTTGAGCACTGGCCATGTTGTTATAATAGAAGCAGAACAAAACAGGAATTTGTTAAAACAAGAGAATTCTTCGAGAAGAGATTTAACGTTATATCTGCATTTGGAATATTTGTTTTTTTGCTGCTATATGTGATAAAATATGTACTGCCAGCTTGCCAGATTCTCATTAGATAGCAACACTTTCTCATTTATATTTCCATGGCAATATGAAAAACATTTCATTGACCAAATAATTAATTATTTCCACATCTATAGTTTGACGATGTCCATCCTCCAGCCATTTTCATTTAGTCAATTTCTCCACCAGTCAGTCAACAATTTGTATGTCAGTGTCTGTTCATGGGAATCATGAAACTTCACACAATTGACCCGACGTGGACTGTCAATCAAATAGATAATCCAATGAGTGATTGATATTGGTTGCTATGTTGCCATTTTTCTAAGACAAATGAACCATATCTAAGCAAACACTGGTAGCATTTCATTGTATTTACTTGGGCAAATGCCATGTGGCCAGTGAGCGTAGTGATAGTCGTGTCCGGTCAACTGTTTACAAAGATGGCCTGATGTGAACTGATACGGTATCTTGATTTTTTAACAAACTTGCCTCCCTTACTGAATATAGAGTAGCTTGGTAATTGAAGATGCAAATTATTACTGCATGTTTAATGCCTGGTTCCCTAAAATAATTGTGTACTGCATACTAATATGAGGTTGATCCAGTGTCCAGGAAAATATATTCGCTTATGTTAACAAACGTTAAACCAAACTGAACGCAGTCCAGGTCTGTTATTCTCCATAATCTTTCAACAAACTTTTTCCCCTTGTTGGACTGTATGAATGGCTTATGACAATTAGAGAACAATTTAAACTTTATACATATTCAGAATATGAAGCATTCTGCTGTTGAACTAAACACAGATAAATGATTGTTAATATTTCTTTTGGACCTGGAGTTTTTATTTCAAAGCTACAATTTTTCTATTTCAAACCCTTATCCAATTAAACTTTAATTATCATTCGGGTATTTGCACCTAACGCTTCTTGTAACTATTTGTGTTTTATGTAAAAGTGGATTTTTTTGTAAAAAGGAGAATTAATGAAAAATAATATAAATGCAAATTGAATAAAAGTGTTTTGTGTAAATGTTTAGTGTACATGTGAGGTATCTGTAACTTGTATATTTTGACAAGACATGCGTTGATGGTATTCATTTGTAACTTGTCCCAGCTTTTTTTATCAAGGACGGTAACAGGAAGACAGCTGTGAAATTTATGTTTTTATTTTACGGTAATACTGTCATCACGTTTTACAGTCTGAAGTCTTGTTTAACATTGTTTGCTAGAATGTTTTGTTATATAATATTCATTATTTATGAAAATAATTGTTTTCGTTTTTTAACATGAAATTGAAATAAAAATGATATTTTAAAGTTTCAAAAATATTCTGTGTTGTTGAATCCAGTTCCAATTTGACTACAATTTAAACTCTAAGTTTATACAAATTTATTTTAGCTTGATTGCGAATAAAGCTTAGAGCTTATATGAATTGTTGTGTTCATTATTGTGATTAATTACCAGTCTGTGTGGTTCCAAATAAGTGACGGCAAGAACAAGACCATAGCTAGTGCATGTCGTATAAAGGTGAAAAATTGGTCATTTAACTCAAATTTACTGAAACTGCAGGTATTACAGATCTAGGTTCATTTTGCATTGATAATCATATGTTGATATTTTTCAATTTTGCTTTTTTTTTGGATATGGAGAATTAACCTGGAATTTTCCTTCCTGTCGACTTTATAAAACCTATATGTCAATTCTGTTTATGTGATGTTCATCTTGATCAAAAAGTACTACTCAAATTTAATAAAATATGCTTGTATTGATAAGATGTTTTTTTTTTTTCAAAATTACTTCATAGATACAGACCACGGCGTGGTCTAGTGGTAGAGTGTCCACCTTGCATGCGGAAGGTCATGGGTTCAATTCCCGGCCGGGTCATACCAAAGAATTTAAAAATGGTACTAGAAGCTTCCTCGTTTGACGCTCAGCATTAAGAGGAGAGTTCTAGGTCTGGTCGGCCCGGTGTCAGTATAATGTGACTGGGTGGGATATCATACCATGTGTCTGCAGCATGATACTCCAGTGTGACGGCGCTTAGAATACTGTCTCAAGTAGCCACCGTCGCGATATGACTGAAAAATTGTTGAAAGCGACGCTAACACCATACAACATCATAGATTACAAATATACAGGCCAAATAAAAAATTCAGAGAGAAGCCAAGGCAAACAGATATTTTGTTTATGATATGGAATTATTTCTATGGACTTAATATAATTAAGACAGAGCCATATTTGAAACAGGGTAAGGATGAAATATGGGCACCAGAGTAGGACTGTCTTTTCATTTGAACTATGGAATTACATTTTGTAGAAATTGTTTTTACTTATATTTTCTGACCAGTTTAATTAAGAACAAACTAGCCTAATGACATGTGCTTAGCTTTATTGTAGCAATATCATACTGAGTTTCGAGCAGTGACGTTAGTACATCTACAGAGATGACAATACTTGTATGTACAACAGAATTTTGTATTGATACTAGCAAACTTTTATCATAATCCGTTAATAAATTTATGAGTATTACAATTATAATTAAAGGGCCATAACTGTGCCTTCATATATTAATGGGGTTTAACACCATTTTCAACACATATCAGGTTATATACTAGTATGGCATATCCAGTTTTACTGGTGGAGGAAGACCTCAGATTGAGTAATTATCAATAATCTCTTTACAATATTGGACAAAATCAGTTCAGAAGTTAAGGATATAAAGTGCTTACAAGAAATACAATTAAAATTTTCACACAGCTCTGCTTTTAAGACCCAACCTGGGTATAAAAGGGAGGTAATGGCGGTGGGAGTGTTTTCCCTTATTTTTCAAAACACATTCAGATCTGGGGGTTATTTTCAAATCTAAAATAAATTAATGGATTGAAAAATTTGAAATCTGTCATGCAACATATTCTTATTTTACTCACAGTTCCTGAAAATTTCAGAATAAAATATGCGATAATTTATTACTTATTGCTTTCAACAGACAATCAGTTACAGAGAAATTTGAATTTTGTGGGAGGAGCAAGCTGGTCAACATTTGTCATGTGACCAATGTTTGTAAACAAACTGGCATGCTGTAGCTCACATGGCTGTATTTAAGATATAATAGTTAAATACAAACTACAAATCATGCAAGACTTACCAAACTTTTAAATGATTCCTTCTATAATCCTATTTTTAATCACCAACAGTTGTATATCACCATATTAATTGAATTACTTCTTTATTAATGTTGTTGTATGGTGTTTAGCTTCGCTTTCATCAATTTTTCAGTCATATTGCGACGGTGTCTACTTGAGACAGTATTCTAAGCGCCGTCACACTGGAGTATCATGCTGCACACACATGGTATGATACTCCACCAGTCACATTATACTGACACCGGGCTGACCAGACCTAAAACTCTCCTCCAAATGCTGAGCGCCAAGCGAGGAAGCTTCTAGTACCATTTTTAAAGTCTTTGGTAGACCGGGCCGTGACTGATCCCACGACCTCCCGCATGCGAGGCGGACACTCTACCACTAGACCATACAGCGGTCACTCTTCTTTATTAAAAAAAATTATGGTGCCACATGAATGAATCATTTTACATGCGTATTATATCACATGAAACAGAAATGATAGTTTTAGATTAAAACAAAAGATAGTGTTTTCACCAGGAATATCATAAATATATATATATATATATATATAAACGACTTTTGTAAAATGAAAGCTATTGAAAGTGCCTTAAAATTACCAAATCAAAAAACATTTCTGGTCTTTTCTTTATTAATATTATCTGACAGTAAATTCTTAATTACAACTGATTTATTCATTATGATTTCTGCTTTAATGAAGTTGAAGAGTTTAGTATCCCTCCGTGTACTACATTGTTATAACACGAACCAATTTTTTAATGATTTTTTCACTTTTTATTTTGTTTTTGGTATGCGCGGCCTTGACATTGTTCATAATCACCACAATTTATAATTTACAGTTAATACACATGCATGATAAAACACCAACATTAATTTATGTTTATTATTAGCACAATCTCTATCACTCAACTTTGTATCCAAGGTATGATTTGAGGTATTGTGTTGAAAAAGACACCTTTTGCAATTTTTAATCACATCAACATTAGTTCAAGTCTAATTCCTTATATATTCAACAAAGTGTTAATTATTACTTTTATATCAATAACATCCCAGTATCAATATAATATCCAAGTATGAATATAATTGCAAGTTCTTATTTTCCGTCACTAAAAGTGACAAAAATATCAGCACATAACATTGACATATCTATGTATTTTAATTTCCCTCCAAATCATACTAAATGATTCATAAAGGGCTATACCAACTTGAATATAGGGATTTTGGCCATATCTGTTACACTGATTATAATGCTTGAATTGTGGTTTAAAATTAATAGACACATATGTTCATATACATAATTACTTCGATAGCAATCGAAAACATTATCACATCACTTAATAGTGTTGATAAAACAGTAATTACCTGTAAAAAACAGTAAAGACCCTGTAGTCCCTAATGCTAAAGCAGGATGTGATATTGACCCCCGAGTCAACATTTCTGTATCAGTTACAATGTAAACCTTCAGCATCTTTTTTACAAACATTTTGGTGTCTGCTATTAGCACTGTTCTATTGTAAGACCATATTATACACTCCCAGTTGATAAAACATGCCCTGTAGAGCAACTTAGTCTGATCAGATGTTGGGTCTTTAAATCGATGAACAAAAACACAATGAGACTTCATATGGAATATCACAATGTTTAGCCAAGTAGGGAATAAAACAAAGTAAAGGGCTGTAACGCCACTAAAAGTTGATGGAGTGCAAGGTAACAATAACAGCAACTGGACTTTATACAGATATTCCGTAATATGTGTCAGACACATGCACATATATTCTGCATTTAAAATAACCTGAACTAAAATATCTACACTAAAAGCTGATAGACTAAAAAACGAGGATGATTTCAGCAACAAGACTTCATATTGATACTCCCTAGCAAGTTTGGTGAAAATTGATTGAGAAGTTGAAAAGAGTAAAGCTGACAAGAAAATGGGACGAATTGACCATTTACAACACGAGGGTCATTTTGGTCCCAATTTCCTAACCTGTGGCAGAGGAAACAATCCCCGAAGGCAATTTTTGATACCCGGTAATACAAGCTCCTCATACACATGTTCGGAGAGATATTATAGATATAACAAGAAATGTCACTGTTAAGTGTCACATGCCCCCCCAACATGTCATGATGTTATGCTGATCATTTGTAGCAAGTATCATTTAAATTCATCTATGCATGACAAAGTTACAGGCCAGAAACGAAATCTCACAAACTCGAAGTGTTGTCAAACAAACTGAAATTGTGACCTTGACCTTTGAAGAACGGGTGTTCTGTTGATCATTTGTTGCAAGTATCAACAAAATCCATTTATGCATGACAAAGTTACAAGCCGGAAACGAAATACCGGACGGAAGGACGCTGCGATTAATATATGCCACCCAAAATTTTTTTTTAGGGGGGGGGGGGGGGGGGGGGGGGGGGGGGGGGCATAAAAATACTAGTCTGCACAAGTTTAAGGAAGAACAAATGAAAACTTTCCGGGTTGGAGTCCACACATTTTCAAGTAATGCAATTTTCAATTTGTCAAATTGAGGGCCACAATAATTATCTGAGCCAAGAATTTAACCAAAACCAATGTGAGTGACCAACACTATCCACTGCACTACTGCCCTGCATATACATTTACAGCCAAGTTATATAAATTATGTAATATTACAGATGTCTATTTGAAGCCACATCATGTCCAACAAAAAAATATATTAGATAAAATTAGCTGATGTTTAATGTTACTGAATGCAGCCCAAGTTCATTCTGCATCAATTCATGATTTTTTCGGTTAATTTTGTACATGGAGAATGAACCCAGAATTTGCCTTCCTACAGTCCCTTTATAACCGTTAGGTGTTGCTACAGTACATGTACTCTAAATGCTTGGTACCAAGTTTGGTTAGCTTTTATTACCAATTTTAAGGCATATATATATATACATATATATATATATTTTTTCAACGGGGTTCAACGCCTTTTCAACATATTTCAGGTGTATATGTCAGATCCAGTTTTATTGGTGGAGGAGGACCTCAGAATGAATACGAATGAATACGAGTAGAACCACAGTCCTTCCACAAGTAACAGGCAAACATTCTCACAAAGCTTTTGAGAGAAAGGGACTCAAACATAGAGGTGACTATCTTTAGACGACGCCTTAGACCACTCCGCCACGTAGGACCCTTAAATCTTTTAATACAAATGGACAAGCCTGATTTAATGAACCAAATTGATAAGCCCAGTGAACAATTCATTTAAATGATTGGCACTTCACCTGACCAATGACACCGAGAACAGAATTATTTTAACCCTTTACTCCATAGATACGTGTTTTCCAATCACAGAAGGCCTTTGAAAACAGTGCAGGAAGAGTTCAGATTGCTTTTTTTCCACTCTGTCAGTTAATGGTAACATAATTCACCCAATAATTCAAAACTTGAAAAGCCTTCTATATTAGGTGTCCAAAGGCGTCTACATTAGAGGTGTCCAAATGCGTTTATATGAAGTAAAGGGTTAAAATAGCCAGAATTCATGATGTGTATATGATATTGAGAAATGCAGAAAAGGAACAAAATAATACATAAAGAACGTAAAAGCTTTTATTAAATATACAGGAAAAATATGAAAATACGAAATTATCTACCACACAATTATGCAATTTACAGTTCTTAAAAAAATGAAATGAAAAAAAAAATGAGAAAATTTATCATTATCAACCAAAACTTGACATTGTTAGCTACTTTTTAGGATTAAATGGTAAATTACACGCATGTTAAATTCAGCAATTTTTCCATAAATTTTAAAATAGAAATTATTGTCACTTCACAATTTTTTTTGATTACCAATTGAAACTCAACTAATTCCTTGTGTCTAATAGAAAAAGTTAAAAAACAAACTTGCATTAATACTTTAATCAAGACCAAATTCTTTTGTCATTCAAACAATCTGTGCATTTATACATTTCATTTCCAATTTTTTTATAAATATCAATTCATGCAAACATGCGGCAGTTCAATGAAATTGCGCAAGACCAATATCAAAATAATGTTTGTTTGTTGTCTCAAGATCCTGTTTTTAAGATTGGGTAGGTAAGAAATTAAACAAAAATATTGCTAAAAAATACAATGAATGTCATACACATGTATGGAATTGTCTAGATGAAATAAAAGGAAATACTGTTTCAAAAAAAAAAATTTTTTTGATGGTTTGGCAGACAGCAAACAAACAAAATTTTAATTTTTGCCTTTATTATACCAAAGACTGCAGCATAAATTTGATTAATACTTAATCACTGCTATTTTATTTCATTGAAAAATAACCACTATTTATTTATTCTGAAGAATACTTTCTTTGTCAACTCTGGCTTAAATTAGTAAAAGTTTAATTACCCCAAAATAGTGAATATTAAAAAAATCATTTTGTGTGAAATTGCGAATCTGTCCAAAGTGGTATAAAAGACTTATTATAAATGGCCTTAGACTAAGTCCTACAGTGTCCATTTCAATATACCATAGTTGTACTAAATTGCAGCACGGTCAGGTCGTCTCCTGAACTCTTTTCTGTGTGTGATGGGCGAGTGTTTACACAATGTCATCCTGTCAAATCCAGCGACGCTGTAACTAGGTAAACCATGCGACTTTATTACGCTTTCTGTACATGTGATGATGCTGATGATGAGTAATAGGACAGATACTATGAAGTCTACACTACATTATTAACACACACTTATAAATGTCATTGCCGCTGGAGTCTTCGCGGCTCTTGTATGAAGAATTGAGATAATAACTGAATCAATCCTGCTGGCTGACTAGAAACCGTGAACCTGAAAAAAAACACAAAAAATCACAATTTAATGCAGAGTCCTCATGCTTTGATTACCATTCAACTACAGAATCTGTATTGCAAAAACACTATATTTTTACCAACAGGAAGCTTGTATGTTTAGTTACTTGATTTATTCAATTAGCAGAATCACCATCCTTCCACACATAACAGAAAAAGCATTCTCACATTCTTAATCGGCCTAGGTTTGAAAACCACAAACTCAGAGATACTTCAGATCTTTCTTCCATAGAGGGCTCTTATACGGGTGATGACTTAGTCACCTGAAGGCCAGAATTTGTGGACACCTTCAGTGCTCCAAGAAAAAAAAAATTTGGGACTAGCCCAGGGCAAGTAGATTGAAAAAATCTACTTGCCCTGACTGAAAAATAACTTGCCCTGATCAACGGTTCACATGCCCAGATTTTTATTACCAATACACCTTGCGGTATAATATGAAATATTTTAACATAGACTTAAATGTATTCATTTTATGTAGGGTAAGCTCCCCATAACATTATGCATGTCTAAATCACAAGTTTTAGAGTTTGAATAAGACCGGGAGAAGTGAGAGAATTTTGGGAGAACTGACTATGTCTCTATTAGTATGTTGTATTTAATCTTTGTTCTTTATTAGCATAAAAAAAGATGCTAAATATTCAATCGATCAATCAATCAATCAATTGTTCTTTATTGACCATCATTTCTGTTCTGTCGATTCAGTGGCAGTGTGGGAGCAGGAGTATATTTAAAACATTATTTTAAATATCTTTCTCTTGTTTTCTAATTATTGCTGTCACAACATACAATAATTGCAATGCCAAGCCTACAAAGCTATTCAATCTATCCAAGAGAACTTGGCAATATGATAAATGAATGCAGTCTATGATAGCCTTCAAATATCTAGAAAGTGCAACTAGTCAACTATATTTCAAATATTAAAAAAAAAAACGTAATTCATCTTAATTGTTGTTTTCAATACTATATTTAAATCATGCCAAAAAATATACTCTGAAACCACACAACCAAAAAGCGATGTTTATTACTATAATACCTCACCCACATTTTTCTTTACCGTAAACTCAATTTCAACATCAACTCTCACGTTTTCACAGAAGAAAATTTATATACATACAGTTCCAATTATTGTAAATCTACAAAATATTTATAAAATTATCAGAACCTAACGCTGACATTTTACATAACGCAATCGATCGCAAATTATCTGCAAAAACATTACCAGATTTTAGAAATCGTTACCATTTTGGCAAAGGGAGGTAATTTTATACTCTTCATAATGGAGAATTTGAGAAACACCCGCGAATTACGTCATCGTCTTTTTTTTTTAGTCTTTGCTCGGGTAGGTGGTAAGAAACATGTTTACCTTGGGCGTAGATATCCGACCAATCAGAGCGGTTATTAAAAATAGATTACTTTATATTCAAAGCTATCCACCAATCACATTAGAGGAATTAAAATAGATAAATGAATATGCATGAGAGGTTTACCAAAGTCGCATTATCGGGCATGTGGTATGATAAACACCGCAGGGGTCAATTGTTTATACTGATTAGTTAAACAACAGTTTGACATATGTCGTGTCGAATAGAGATATTTGCAGACCCGTGTATTGTGAAAACTAGCTTGTCCGATTTTTAAAGACAAGCCCGACGGGCAAGTAACTTTGAAAAAGGCACGTGCCCGGATCCAGATTTGACAAGCCCCGGGCATCAGGCTATCCTATTCTTGGAGCACTGACCTTGCATGAAATTCTGATCATGAAGATGTGATTTCTCCATACCATAATCAGTTCAATATTACGATTGCTCATCGGTTATTATAATCAGTTAGTATCGATCGAACATTTATAGATAACAATTGGTTGGTCACAAAATAGTTTTGTAACGATATACGAATTTAACTCTCAACTAGTGTATCAAAAAAGGACAATTATGTTTTGTGAGTAAGTGTTTTTCGGTTGGACCTGCAACCGTATGCTAAAATGCACCAAGTTTTAACTGGCAAATATTACAGCAACTGCATAACAGCTGTATAACTTGTAATTTCACTGCTGAAAATCGTAAACACAATGGCAGAGCATCAGAAATGTACTAAAAAAAGTGCACACCCCCCCCACCAAATACAATAATTTACTTAGTGATCAGTACCAGAACTGTTTGACCTTTGTAGCAGAACAGAAAACACCTTGAAAGCCAACAGATAATAATTGCCTTTTCCTGATAAAATCAAAAATAAATAGAAATAGATGGACTGATTTGAACTGACCTAAATCTAAAACCCTAATTGCGATAAACACCAATCAAATGTCACTAACTTCCGATCAAACCAATTAAAATTTGATTAAAATCAATTTGTAACAACATTTTAGACTAATTAAAATATTAGGGAACAATTCCAACTTACATGTGCATAGTGCAATAATGAGGAAAAACAGAGTCTGTTTTATTATGTAGGCAAGGGAAAAGTTCTGTCTTTTTGTTCAACCTATATAAGCACACATTTGCCATCCTTAAAATCAGGCCATCGTTAAAAAAATATTTATTTGCTGAGCTCCGACCCAATATTCTTCATGTTGGTTGGTAGGTAGGTAGGTAGGTAGATATTTTTTTTGCCAACAGTTGATTTTGCAGTCGTTTTAAAAGGAAAATAGAAATCATGGGGTTAAAATAAAATGCTTTGAAATTCAATAAAAAAATTTGGGTAGCTGCAATTTTGAGTGAGTAGGTAGGAGCAAGGCAAACGATATATTTTTTAAGGATGGCCTCATATAGTTTGAATTTGTTTTCAAGCAAAGCCTACCTTAAGCTGATCTTCTTTTGCAAGGCCAACCTTCTTAAGGAAGTCTTTGATGTGATTCCTCTGGTCTCCTTGTAACTGTATAACCTCTCCGTACTCTGGATGTTCAACTACCGTACCATTGCAAGCAAACTCCTGAAAACCAATGCCATTTACATATGAGATTATCACACATTTTTTAATAATTTATGTGCTTGATGGATATAAATTTCCAATACACTTTTAAAGAGTGGAATGGTAGGGGCCAGCATACTGTCCCTACCTTCAGTGCCAAGTAAGCTGTGCATTTCACTCAAATAAATTCCTGGAAAACTCAAACAATTTTGTTTTTAATTCAGTAAACAATATGGTAGATGATTATGACCGACTTAAAAACAAGAGCACTGCAAGTGGTTGCAGATGAGTGTCTTTTTTTCCAAATCTAGGTCAGTGATATAAACCAGAGTTTTTTCCACCATTTTTGGAAGACGACCCATACCCTTAACACAGTGGCGAAAAACTTTTGCATTTAATATATTTGTCCAACTTCATTAAAATGTGTACACCTCTTCTCTGCTTCTCTGGCCATTTAATTAAAGAATCAATGTCATACTCAATTCAACATGGGGAAAACTTTGTTTATTGTATCAAGGAATTATATCTAGTTTCAGTTTACATGGAAGCATTCAATTCGGAATGTTTACAACTCAATTGGAGAAAAACAAAACTATTTGCCACTGGGAATATGACCCAATAACGGCTATAAAAATGACAAAAAAAAACACTGTAAACTTTGTAAACATGATGGTGATAAGTTTACAAAATCAATACTATTACTGAAATGACAGATTTAATCAAACACAAGCTAAAATTTAGGTAAGTTAGCTATATACATTGTTTCTATAACATATGAATGTGTTTAAGAAGTATAATCACTATAAAAATAAGTTACATAGGTAGTTTGTTTAGAAACAGAGAAAAAGTTGAGCTTAACATTGAACTTTAACCGGCAGATGAAGACAATGACGCCAGGTTCATGACAATATCTCTTTGTTTTCTCTCTCAAAAAGACGAGCTATAACATCAAATAGTTTGCCAATGTGCTTTGATATAGAGGAGTTGCAACTGTCTAGTGGTTAGCATGCTTGCTCCATGACCCAGAGATACTCAGATTGATTCCTGGTGGGGTTTCGTCCGGGGTTTTTCAAACAACACCCCCACAGTGCATTAATTGGGCAAGGTAATTTGAAAGCATGCAAATTTATCCTTCATAGGATTTAAAGCAGAACTTTGGTTCCATATATATAGGAGCTCACTGAAATTTTGTGTTCATCAGGGATTCAAATGCTCATAAACCTGCGCACTTTATGCCTGCACAAAATCCATGCGAGAGGGTGTTTCAGTATCAGTAGATATATACAGATATATTCACTATGTATATCTCTAACATAAGCACAAAGATACTTTTTAATTTCTACGCAACTGACCTTTTTACAAACTTTGACAATCTTTTTTAGGTCATAATCTACGGAGAGGCCTTGAACAGTGGTGAGTGTTTTACGACCGTTCCGCTGTTGTATTCGAATATGGATGAGTTTGTCCTGTGCCCCACTTCCTACATCTTCTACTTGATCATTAAAAGGATCATGTGATCCTGAAAAAGAGAAATCATAAACATAAATTAATGTGATGATCTTAACTTAATCAATACATTTAAAATCATTTACAAAATCACATATTAAGTTATATTATGTCAGGGCTAGAATTTAACTTTTTTGTGCACTGGCAATTTTGGCCAGTGCCTAAAATTTCAACTGGCCAAATTTGAAACCAACTAGCCAAACCAATTTTCGCAGAAACTTGTAGTCCTAAATGTCTAAATAATCCCCCCACCATTAATTGTTTCAAAGCCTGCGTTTTATTTAATATGCATTATTAGCTTGTATTTATTTTATAGACAATGGTATCAAGGTTATTATATATGTTAAGGTATTTCAATTTCAAAGCAGTACTTAAAAAATAAAATTGTCTGTTATTTATTATATTACCATATATAAATGCATACAGTGATATATCATAAATAAACATTTTTAACTAAACAAAAATATGAATCATGGATTCAACAATAACAAGTGTACAGAGACTGAGATTGAGACATACACACATTTCTATTTATAGAATTAATATAGCCAATGGCCGTTCGTTTTAAAATTAGATCTAGCCAAGGACGATTGTTTAACATGTGTAAATGTTGTGATATCATAGTAATATAGTTTAATTATTATGGATGATCTGTCGATCGCGGTGGTTTCTACAAATGACACACCATTTTGTCATTGTCAAGTTTATAGCCCAGTGTGATATTGAGCTGTCGCTTCCATTTCATTACAGTATTAACGGAAGGATTATTTCTCTTTTTTCTTGTTGGGACTCGCTTCCATTCATCGGTTAAATGGAGAAAAAGATGTTATTTTATCAGCCATTTTAACAGCTGACAAAATATGTAAACAATAAATTTGACGGGTTTCAACTTTACTTTTATTTTATAGAGTGGGTGCGCGATCGATCAAACTAGACGCAGTCTACTAATTATGTTGTTGACGGGTTTTAACTTTACTTCCTATTTGTAGAATGAACTCGAGATCAAAAACAATTGGACGCAGTCTTCCCATGTTAACTATTTAATACATGGAATTGACAATCGTGCTACTAGGGGGTAATTTGGCGCGAGAAGCAAAAATTGACAAAGCTCGTTATATTTACCAGGACAATACTTGTTTATTTTCAAAAATCAATAAAATGAATATTCTAAACTTGAAATCCACTCGCAAAAAAATGCCAGCTTAAGAAATTTCAACTCGCATTTTCAAAATACAGCTCGCATTTTGCGAGTGGCGAGTGCTTAAATTGGAGCCCTGTTATGTAGATGTCAATTTGTCAGTATTTGATCACAGTACTGACCAATGTATTACATCAATTTTGTGTTTAGTTTATTTAATGATACTTTTGCCATGTTTTAATTCCACTACCAATACCATCAATCTAAAATAATCCCTAATTAAATTCTTTTCTGACCAACTTCCGATCTCTAATCTCTAGTGTTATTTGTCAGTATGTTTTTACTTCTCATCCGAATCCTGCGATTTAATCAAAGTATCAAATAGGGTATACATAAATATAATAAGTGCTATTTTGAGTTAAAGTGTGCCTTAAATAAGCTCAACAAATTACGTAATTTTAACGATCGAAAAAAATTACTGCGAAGATAAACATACCATCGCCATTTTGAATTCGTCGACAGAAAATAAAAAGACAAAATAATGTACAAGTCTCACCCGATAATTGACCGACTATATCGATACTGGTCATACAACCGATTAAAGTTTTCCTTTGTATATAGATTAGATAATCCCTCAACTTGGGAAGCAGATAGCTGCTGATATTTGAGAGCAGAATTTGGCTTACAAACTTCTTCTTAGAAGACACCGGAAATAGATTGTAATTGTGAAATAGAAGATGAAGTCATAGTCTGGTTCTCTACTAACAAAGACTATAGCAAGTCTTGATCATCTGCGACGCTTGCTTTTTTTTTAAGACAATTTTGAACAGCAAGCGTAGTAAATGATCAAGACTAATATTATAGGTAGCAGGTCGGGGAACCAGACAACTGGCAGCTTTATTGTAAGTACCCAAAGTCACCGGAAAATACAAGATTTTTTTGCGTAAATAATGTCGAGAACGAGTGCAAAAACTGTTTTGTTACTGAACATTATTTGATATATCATTTTCCTTTACAAACAACTCCCTCCTCAACATTATATTTTCATCCTACTCGGTCTTTTACTGGTGTAAAATGATTTAGTAACGGTTTTATGGTTGAAAATCAGCGTAACTCTGGATGAGGTGGTGGATCTATTTTGAAAGATGCGAAACCCTTTTTCTGAAAGTCTTTTCTCTATAGTTTTCGATACAAACAAGTGTCTGATCGATTGCCAATCCAGTGTAAAACTATTACAATATGTTGTGACGTTGTAATAGACTCCTATAAGGTAAATCAAGTTATTTTTATAAAAAATAGCCATTAAATTTCTTATATCATACGAGACATATCGCCTTTATCCACACTGACGAAACATGCTCAATATATTGTGTATGTGTTGCGATCGTTTTGGGAATATCGAATACACAGACTAAATGTTTTTCCCCCGTGCAAGTCATGCGGAATAGGTGCCATGATAGTTACTGTATGGTGTCTTGTCTATTCTTCTGGTGCCTTAATAAAATTTGGTTCTTAAAGTTGCTGCCGAGGGATCTGAAATGATACGACATCATTTTGCTCGACTCAGATTTTATAAAAATTATCAACAAAAGTTAAAAAGTGTTCATTTTCTTACCGCTGGTCACGAATAGCACAACCATTCAACGTTATTCTACCGTCATCCAATGTGACCCCCACTGCCTCCCACAGAAACGATTGGACACGGTGTATGTATTTGTTAAGTGTCCTTGTTTAAAGAAAATTTATCAGGATTTTTAGAAAAATTGAAATTGGCTATAAACATTTTTGGTTAGGTCGCGTGAGAAATTGACCTAGACGCTGCCATATTGAAACGTCACGATCACGTGTTAAAACACAGCATTCGCCACATGGAGGTCGCCATTGTTATTCTAAACAGTGCATCATATGTAAACCGCTATCGATATCAAAATCTGGTCATGGTTCGTGCACTTTCCGGCTAAAAGGAAAATTCAAATGCGGTGTGTGTAATAGTTGATTGTGACGTTTTAATGAACTAACTGAGATCACTATAAACTGTTCTTTGTTTATTTAATCAGGAAAAACAATAATAATGCCTTCAATCAAGGAATTTTCTAAAACTCCTTGCTTAAATGGGGTCTTGAAAATTATCTTTTTTTGACAGATTATCGCCGTTTCTGACAGATTCCTACCGAGTTAATGTAAATACTTTTCAAATAACGATGTATTTACTCAATTATTATAATATGCTGAACCCATAAAAATGGTAATAATAACAAAATTAAACAGCTACAGTTGTTTATTTTACTCGATACAGATATTTTACCGGTGTGACATATTTGCAGCAGGTCGTCAGAAACATATATATCGCCAAACATGCGCAAGTTTTGGAAAAACAGTAATTTTTAACTGTTGTTTTTAAGAATAATATAGCCACAAATTAATTTAAATTATGGATACCAATTATTTTGAAATATATTATGATCACAGTAGTAAATTCTATAGAACATAGCAGTAAGTACGTTAGACAAGTTTTTGTTTTAATATGCGAATGGCAATACATATTGATTGATATCAGTACATTTAAACATCAAAGTTACTACCAGGCACACTTGCAGCCGGGAATTCACTGTGTCAGTCGGAACCTTGTCGGGATTTGGTATCACCCGTGTTTTTAGTACCATGTACAAAGAACCAAACTTACACATTCATTCACTTTAATTGCCACATCGTTTTATAAGACCTAACCATTGGATGTTTTTTAAAAGCGACCAACTTGTTTCCCAATATCACTGACCACGTATTGCCAAATGGATATCTATTTAAACATGCCAAACTAATATATTGAAAAGGTATTTTTTTTAACTTTGGTCACACACCTAGGTTACACTAAAATATTTTTCCCGCTTAAATATTCAACATATTTTATGACATTTAATGAATCACGTGATTTCATGTTGATTTTAATTTGATCCGTTATACAGGTTTACACGTAGTAACAATCGTTTAATCTTAGAAAGAGTCCGAATGATGACGCGACGGATTGATTGATTGATTGAATATTTAGCGTCATTTTTACGCCATCGAGGAGCGTCTATCAGTATTTCAGTGCTGTCTATTTTTAGAATGGGGATTTCGTTTCAAGTTTACCACTCCGATAAATCATTTAAATAGCGATTTTGTCACAAATTACCCCCTAAGTGTTCCTGGGTAGAACCAGTACTAAGCATATATGCGAAAAAAGGTGTCTTGGTCAAGACGGAGAATCGAACCACGACTCTCCTATCCTGGGGCCGATGTTCTACCACTTGACCACGCGCTCCACATAAATTACCCAATATATATATAGTTTTATCGAGACGTTCCTACCACCCACCCGGCTTTCAGGATCGTTACACCATAAAGTGTAATAATTGTATAATCTGCTAAATCTCTGATATTGGTAACCTAAAGGTAATTAATTTAACCAGAGAGAGAGAGAGAGAGAGAGAGAGAGAGAGAGAGAGAGAGAGAGAGAGAGAGAGAGAGAGTGGGCTAGGCCAGGCTAGGCTTGGCTGGGCTTAGTTAGTGTAGAGTAGACTACGCCAGGCCAGGTATGGTAGGGTGGGGTAGAAGTAGGGGTAGATGCTGGACAGTGCACCTAGGTCAGATATATACAATAAGATACAAATATACTAGGCTCTCGAGAAATATTTGGTTTATGCATTTTTGTCGGCCATTTTGGACTTATTGTAAATGAATAAACTATAATTATACTTGTATATACCGTAATGCAACAAAATATATCACCATAGATCTAGTTATAACAAGTTGCAGTTTTTATCGATCTGGACCCAGTTGTCCAAAGCTCTGTTAGCTTAACCACCTGTAAAGTGAAATTTTGTAACTTCAATTTTTTTTCTACACTTAATAATGTTATTGCAATATGAATGCATTTTTAGAAACAAAATGGTATATTTTCATAATTTTCAACAAAATGATAACCTTAAATCGTGCAAATATCAAAATATCATGGTTTGAAGATTACTTTTTACCCAGGGTTAAGCTACCAAAGCTTTGGACAACTGGGCCCAGATGTTACATTATAACGTGAATATCAATATTTGTCGACAATTTTGGCTGCACCAACAGCCGTTAGTAAGAAATAAGTTTCCGGACTAAACATTTTACCTACAGAAACAAGTCTCAAACCTTTTAGACATAAAATTTAATATGTTACCTCCCCACTAGCACTTGCCATATTTCCTTGAGAAAGTTTTCGTCAGTTTTGAAATGAGAACGAAATTGCTTCTTCAAATAAAATGGTCAGTTTTAAAAGCGAGGACAAATGTCGTAATATTGTATAAAACTTTTTCTTGTTCAAACTTTACATTTGTGTTGTTAAATTGTACATAATGATGGTGTTTAATTTTATATTTATGTTATTCGTTTAACATTCTTATTATTAAACTATGACCATAAATATAAACAAACCTACAACAAACATATAGAATTAATGAACACAAAATTAAACAATAAAAAAATAAGAACATAAAAATAAAAACAACAAATACAATAAACAACAAGAATGTAAAATAATAAACATAAACATGAAAACATCAAACACAATTGAAACTGAACAACACAAATACACAAAGAAGAAAAAACCACAAAAAAACCCCGTAATTTTAATTCTTATTCTTCAATTAGCATTGCAGGTAAAGTGAAGCCAATTGATGATGTCAGGAATGCGCGTTTCTGTTTTGTTATTCGACTTTGCAAGGACTTAACCTATCAAAGATGACTTTACAAAATCTATCCCATAATAAGATCGAACACAAAACAAACAACATACCTATACATTTAACACCAAGTAAATACAATTTAACAACACAAATGCTAAGTTTGAAACAAGATAAAGAGTTATACAATATTGCAACGTTTTGGCCTCCCATACAAGTGTTCAGATTTTAATTATTTTAAACAAATAAATGTAACCCAAATTTTCACGGAAAAGTCGCTAAAATTTCGAATTCCGTATTGGTCATCTCCACAAAATGGCAGAGAAAAAAACACTGATCATTGTACAACTGCTGGTATTAAACTTCGATACACTAATCGTTTACATAATAAACATGTATAAATGGTAAATAATGTAAATATAAAGAAAGAAATATATCCTACTAGTTTGATTATATCAAATACTGGACACTTATTTCGCAAAAACATGGTTGACAAATATCAGATGCGCAATAAACAAAAGAAAGTCTTGTTTCTGTTTCCTAGTATTTTGTAAAACGCCACATGGGATAGTTTTGATTATCGTTAGTTATGTCATAAACCAGACCATACGCATTTAACAAATCTGATTCATCCACGCTTAGGTTTTCACATACTACGGAGGGTAATATCCGCCATAATTTAGATTGTTTTGTTTCATTTTTGACTTGGGAAAACATTTTGATTGCAAATTTAAATAAAACAGTGGAAAATCCATGAACCGCGAAATTCAAGCTTACAATGCACAAAAACAAGCAAATATTTAAATTAAATATAGTGAGTGCATAAACAAATATTTTAAAATGTTAAGCACATTAAAACTGAAGGAAATTGCTTCATAAGGTCACAAAAGAGGTCGGACAAAATTAATAGCGGTAAAGAAAATAATTAATATTTTCTTATATTGCTTTACAAAGAATGATAAATGATTAATAGTATTTTATATATACTGTCTGTTGATTAATTTCGTTTAAATCTATTATTCATATAATGTATGAAATCAATTCGTAAAATGTATGCATTCCTTTTTATTGTTCGTCTTCTTCACATTGAGTTTATGATTCCTTCTCCAGCTGGAAGAAGTGTTAGCACTGTCTACTTAGTTTAGTTACATGGTAAGAGCGTTTGTTAAAATGCAAATAGTAACTATTCAAAAAGTGTGCGAATACCTTTTTTTCCTTCAAAAACCTGAATCATAGCGTGACTATCAATGCTAATGTACATTTGAAAAGTCACCAAATTAAATCATTTTTCAAGACATTCAACAGTTCAGACTTTGTGATAGAATTCCTAGAACCTACAACCCTAATAAGTGATAGAAGTACCGAGGACAACTCGTGTTTCGGCACAGAACCAATTTTAACATTTCTACCAGCGTTTCGAACTTTCAAAAAGACACTGTATTAGTTTTCTGTCAGTTTTAACAAATCGAACTTTCTGTTCAATTCATCAGGAGGCAGCCAAGGTATGAATTGTGTTGTGTACTTCATACATCAAGGCATTGGCATTTCTTTTTCTTCAAAGGGTAATACTCTGGTTCCATGTCTTCAGTGTTGTTCCCAGATTAGCAGAAAATGTCAAAAGTGTCTATCTTTTGAATTAAAGCTTTTAAAAACATCATCAATGTCAATTCTTGAACGTAGAGTATCATATCTGGTGTAGGCAGAGTGTTCTTCTTCATCACGTTCTCCATGTAGTAACAATTTCAGGAGACACCCGATCGAGATATGCAAGTGACACAGATTTTCATTTAGTATGATTAATATTTTCCCATTGTTTATTTTATAAAACTTATTCATCAATTCTGTTGCTTGGTCTGTATGTATTTGTCTGAAGTGAGTGTTGCTTCTTTTGACTATAAAAAGTTCCATCGGCAGCATGATACCGTAGTGTGGCAGCGTTCAGAATAAATGTCTCGAGCAGACACAATCACGTTATGACTGAAAAATCGTTAAAAGCGGCACCAAGCCCCATGCCGTGTATCTGAAAGGAGTTTCATTTAATTCTGATATAGTTTCAATTGTCAAATCATATGACATTAGCATGAAACATGACGAAGGAAGAAATGCACAAATAACTTGTATTATCGTACAATCTGATTCATATGGAACGTCTTATACTAATCACGCTAGTTTAACATGATTGTCAAAACTATTCTCATCGCATTCCATCTTTTCCCGCCATTCTTTATAATTTGAAATAAAATATGTTGATCTATTTTAAATGATTATCAAAAAAACAAAAAAAAAAAACAATGAGGTATAATGCACACTGCTCTTGGCGATACCTAGCAGTCACAGTAGTTTCCCTTGACGGTGCAAAAAATAACTCCACGAGACGGACGGTGTTTGAAAAAAATATTCCTGTACAAATCGTCTTTACAAACATAAGATTACTCCGACAAACAATGCCACGTGACCGGTTGGCGGAGCGTTGGTCGTTCTCAATTGTGAAAAAAAGTCATGGACAATCATCACAAACCTGCATACGGCCGGGTGAATATTCAAACTCATGACCACTAGATTTAGAGTCAGACTCAGAACCGCTTGAGCAAGCAGGACTTTTTAAATTGACACATATAACGAGCTTTTTATCATTCTACCTTTAGTTACAAGTGTAAATGGTCAGATAATCAACCTTAATGCAGTTACTGTGTGTACCCGTCAAGAAAATAAAGATTGTGCAAGAGGATGTCGTGGAATATGAACGGAATATAGTATACTTTAGATACATAACACTTATAAATGTAAAGAAAAGTAGGCGTAGGGACAGTTTAAAGTATAAATGACACAAGGGCATAATATACTTTAGATTGATTGATAATTTTATTTCTTCCAATTTTCAGGAGAGCATATCAATAATACAATGAAACAAATGAACAAGATAACACATCTCCAAAAATAACATACATAAATATACTAAAAGAAATTAACTATTGATATATGTACATAATATGACAACTATATATTCAATTCAAATCAATTGAATTTTCTTATTCGTCATAAACACCATACAAAGTTCTTCGCCTTAACAATTAAGGCGACTACATAATGAGACGAGCACGTCATATAATAACATACATATGTCAAATTTTCATATCTGTATTCAGAGGCCTATTTCCCCATATGTTTCCACATGTAATTAATATTAATATAAAATATTTCTGTAAATAATATGTAAATGTATCTTTAGAGGGCCCGTTTCAAACTAATTGGGATACCGTCTTTAAATAAATATTTTCATTAATCAATTAATTCACTCATTCATTCATTTATTCAAAGACCTGCTCATTGCTATCTAAAGCTATTTTTGACAACATTTGGGTATTCAGATTAACACTGCTACCTGTAAAATGTTAAGTTTCACTGTCTAAGTTGTAAGTTATGAATGTATCTTATTTTATATTGTTTCATGAAATTAAGAGGATGACATATGAAACATTCACAATTTATACACATTGACGAACAAAAGTGATATATTAGTCAAAGTTGCAATATCAAATTTACATACAAGTATCAAATTTGCATTTGAGTAAATGAGATTTATTTTTACAAAGTTGCTATTTACATTTCACACTTATGAAATTGTAGTAATGAAATTTGTAATAGTATCCAAAAACCAAATATTTCAACTTTTGATGTAGTCTAGATCATTGGCGATCCTTGCTTTCTAAATGACAAACGTCTTGGCAAGTTCAACGAGGAGTAAAATTGTAATTGTAAACTGATAAAATTTTTGATTGGTTGATTCAAACAATTTGACTACCTCGAATATTTCCGTATTATTTGAACATAATCATTGCAGAGGGGGGTTTGTTTCAGCTAATCAGATCTAATTTCCAGACACAACTTGTAAAGACGTTTGTCTTTTAGAGTAAAACAAGAGTCTTAAACGATCATGACTTCTTATCATAGCATTGATGGCAATTTTAGAAGAATTGCTTAAATATCGTAACAATATTCCTCCATATGTATATCATCGTGTAATGCCGGATGCCACTCGTGAAAACAACGCGTCAAAGTCACCACAGAGGTAAAAAAGATTAACCAGGTTCAAAATAGCCGAAACAGTAGAGTATATATAATAACTGTGTTGCTTATATATTTTTCTTTAATGGGATGTTGCAAACATTTTAAAGGGAGTATATCAGTAAAAACGCTATGAATGTCTAAAAAATATCTATTTATTTTCAAAATGGATCAAAAGCATATAATTATCATTAGAGAATAAAATCCGTATGGTCTGGACTTTTAAATCCACCAAAACGTAACTAAATTGATATTTAAATCGGAGTTGTAAACATGAAACGAAGACCCTATTCTAAAATTATACAGCACTTATATACTGTTTGAAGGTTTCACATCGTCTTTAGAATTCTTTTTTCAGATGAAACACCTTTTACTACGAATAAACCTGTATAATTGATCAAAATTACTCATTTAATACGTCACAAATAAAAGCTCTAAAATGCTGTCGGGAAACTGAATGTTTGATATATCGTGCGAGGAGCACGTGTCGCCACACCGCTAGCGATCATTATTTATGCACCATTGCTTCTAATCGTGAAACATCGGGTATTTCCGTATCCTCCGTATAATACACGTCTATTGCGTAGCATAAAGGCCTATGTGATCAGATTGTATTGCTCCAAGCTTAAATGTTCTGGATTGTAACACAAACAGAAATAACACAAATGTGACACATGTTAGCCCTCTGGTAGCACTTTCAAACCATTGTTTAACATATATATAACCATATGTACAACAAAATGCTTCGAATGTTGTTGATTTGGAAATTTAACACGAATTTTGCCGTATTTCGCCATCCCACTTCCACATGTGCTTCCTAACAACTTAGTACACCATTTGCTCCCATAACTTATATTATTTTAATGTGTTCGTTTAGTTGCGATAATAAAATAATCCTGATCCGTTGTTATTGCTGAAAATGTTGCAGACGACAATTTTAAAAATGTCAACAAATAACGGTAGTCTCCTTTAAGGCGTAAGCTCACCATCGATTTTTGTGTTTTTTTCTGCCCAATGTATTATTGTATTATAGTCTTATAAGTGATGTAGGTGCTTTTTACACCATTGGTATCACACTATTAAACACGTATTCATGTAAACTTCCATATTTTAACTTTTCATACATAATACGGCTTCGGTACATTTCTATATATGAACAGTGAATTAATGACAGAGATTGACGGGCTAATAGCAATATAATGTGCGCGGCTTTTTCGGATGCAAAGTTCGGATGGCACCTTTAGTATTTCTTTTTATAACTCTTTGAATCTGTGTCTGAATGAAATAATTTCATACCAAAGTAAAGCTGATAAAACTGATGACATTTCAAATTATCAATTATTTAATATTTACCTTTGAAGTGAAATTCTTACGGATTGAAAATGCAACTTAATGAAATTTTCACGAAGTATCTATTTTTTAACAAAAAAGGTAGTGTTTGATTGAACAAATACGTTTTAAAATCACAAATAGAAATAAAAAAATGCAGAAAGATGAAGAAGTAAGTTTTCCATTGGAGGCAGAAATTTTCATATTTTTTTCTGTAAAAAATGGGCTAAAAATGAGAAAATGATCACAAAAAATAACTGTAAGCATAAAAATTCTTCATTTCTTTAAATTTAAAATAGAAAAGCTCACCTCCCAAATTTACAATCAAGCCTTTTCATCCGATACCAAAATATATTATCCTAAATCTTTTAATTTTTGAAGTAATATTGTCTATATAAATATTCTATACGCGATACTAGTAAGTTAAGTCTATTCTATGCCAATATGCAAAAACCGCGATAATCCATAGCAACATACATTTATGATAAGTGCCGCACCTAAAAGTGTTGAACAATTCGACAGACAAATATGTGAATAATAACAATCATTTTCTCGTAACACTCGCGGTAAATCCTATATTATTGAGGACACGGCATCAATGTCTGCATGACAATGTCGTTCCAGCAATGCACGCAGGTGTTAGGAATTCAAATCAACTTCTATTGAAATGTTAATGCATTCATATGCAAATAGTGCATCTGATGAAAAGGTGAAACAACGAGCAGTAATACAGTTTAAGTCAATATTAGCAAAACACTGATTCAGACGATAGATATGTATAGTAAAGCTTCGAGAAAGTTAATTGTAGTGTATTTTGTAGTCTACATATGACCCAAACGATACAGTGAGGAACGAGAAACAATAATGGATGATAACATATGAGATCACCCTGTGTCAAAATCGCGTCAATGTCACGTTAACATGATAAAAACTGCCTTAATAAGGACTGCCGTAATATAATTCATGCTGCGAACTAAGTATAGGTTACAATACAGTGCACACGATAATTAAGAAAAAATAGCATGCATTTATGTGCTCGCTGGGTTCCCCAGTTGCTAAACGAGTTTAAATGGAGCAACGAGTAAGAGTAGGACAATTACTTGTAAAATAAATTGACGTCGCAACGACGTAACGTAAATCTGGCCTGCGGCAGATAGGCGTACATGACATATTTGAAATACATGTTACTGTTTTATTTGAATATATATTTTCTTCATACTTTGCATACAGTGTGCCGTTAGATTAAATATAATACATGTAAAACTCCAAATTAATTAGACATGTCATGTTCATATTATAAGATTTGTCCACGAACTTCTGGATAACCCCTCGTACATCGCAAGTCGCGTAATGATACATAAAACCGCTAATGGAACAGATACTTTGAATAACACTGTTAACCTGTATTTTCCAAATTAATAATGCCCTCGAAGGTACTGGCATACTGCAAATACTTATAAGTATATTGTATGCAGTACATATCAGCGCTTTGTTTAGTATTAAATCTGTCTTTAAGCACGTATATTGTCACTTTCAGCGGTTTTCAGAATACTTAGTGCTCGGAAAGGGCAACAAGACATTTGTAAGTTTAATGCACATAGGAGTCGTTAGTCAATCATGTTTTTGTGGGATCAGTATCATAAACTTACGCAAGTAAGATATTTTTCTTTCTTTATATTTATATCATTTACCATACAAAACATGTTTATTATATTTAGTGTATCGAAGTGTAATACGAGCATTTTTTCCATGATCAGTGTTTCCCCCCGCCATTTTTGGAAGATGGTCCATATCCTTGGAATTCGGAATTTTAGCTGGTTTTTCATTAAAATGTGTGGAAATTTCAGTTAAAATTATTTGTTTAAAATATTAAAAACTTGAACACTTGTATATAATTAAACTTGTGTTCATTAAAGGCATGTGGTAGTTGTAAGTTTTATTTATTTATGTTCTAAATTTAACAGTTAAGAAAAAGTATGTAAAACGAATAACATAAATATATATTAAATAGCATATGTATACAGCTTAACAACACAAATATTACGTTTGAACAAGAAAATGTGTTAAACAATATTGTAACGTTTCACCTGCCACACACTCGCGTATCTGACCATTTAATTTGAAGTAGCAGTTTCGTACTCTATTCAAAATGGTGAAATATTTGTAAAGTTCTCAGGAAATTATTGCAAGAATTAGGAGAGTGAGTATCTACTTTTAGTTTGAACAAAAAAGGTGTTATACAATATTGTAAGGCTTCACCTGCCACACACTCACTTAACTGACCATTCATTTTGAAGAAGCAGCTACGTTCTCTATTCAAAATGGCGAAATCTTTGTTTAGTTCTCAGGAAATTATTGCCAGAATTAGGGAAGGGGGTATTTACTTTTATGTCTAAAAGGTTTGAGACTTGTTTCTGTAGGTAAAATGTCATCGACGGATACCAACGCGTAATCCATTCCGATACTCTCCATTTGTCACCCGTGGGAGATTACACTAGCAACCATATGATTGGTTCCTTCACGATTTCATGAAGGGAACGTTATCCAATCGCAACGCTAGTTTCATGCAAACGCCGTTTTGATAAGACGAGGTTGCTAGCATAATTTCAGCCGGGTGATGAATGGAGAGTATCGGAACTGACACCCGTGGGTATCCGACGACGGTAAAATGTATGCTAAGTTCGGAAATGTTTTTCTTATTTACGGCTGTTGGGAATGCCAGAATTGCCGGTAACTATTCAAGTTCATGATGTAATGTAACATCTGATCGAAATAATACTGCAAACTGTTTGAATTTAGTTTGTTTGTTTAGTAATTTTTATTTCATTGTAACAGTTTAACAAAATCAGATGTAAAAAATACAAATTATGATGTAGTATGTTCAAAATTTCTGATATAACATTTACATGTTCGTAAATTAAGAGGCAAACTTTCCAGGTTCTTTAGTAAATTTATTAACTCTGAGTTTTTTGTTGTTTTATTTTAATATATTTTGTTATTAGTGTCAAATACCGGGTAAGTTGTACAATAACTGAACAAATCAATGTGTGTTCAGTTTGTTATAACATTAAAAAAAATACTAGCAAGGAAAGTTTGCTCTTTAAATTCACGGACAAAAACCATATGAACAGAGAGCAGGCTAACGCCTCACCAACACAAACTCGGTCATTCGCATTAGAACTTCAAGGAAACATAACTTAACAGAAATATATTCTAAGTTACCGCGTTTTTGCACTGGATTCTGTAGAATTGCAGTACATTTAAGTTCCATTGGTTACAGAATAGACGAATTTAGTTGATTCATGTACAATTAGTTCAAAATGCCCGACAAAATAATGCATAAATGCATATCCCAAATATTTGTGGTGGCTTTAGTATATTTGTTTATTCTTGAATACAGTCAAACCTGTCTTAAGCAGCCAATCAAGGGAATGAGCAAAAGTAGTCTTTTAAGACAGGTTGTTACTTAATACAGGATAATTTATTATGAAAGCATAAAAATGGGAATGAGAAAATATGGTTGCTTAAGACAGGTGGCTGCTTAACAGAGGTAACTGCTTACACAGGTTTTACTGTATATATATTGCCTAACTGCCCTGCCCTGTACAGCACCTCCCTACCTTACCATACCATAACTTAGCATAGCCTACACTCTCCCCCCTCTCTCTCTCTCTCTCTCTCTCTCTCTCTCTCTCTCTCTCTCTCTCTTTCTCTTTCTCTCGTTATTTATTTAGTGCAGTATTGTATTTTATTCAATAGTCGCTATATCATTTTATAAAATTATTCGAAATGGCACGTATAAGTTATTCCTTTCAAATTTTATTTTTTGTATGTCTATTATCTGGTCCAACTCCTTGTGGCCTAGTTGCAAGCTATGTGTAATAAGAGATGATAGATATATAGCCACAAGATCTTTATTTTTTTAATCTGTAATCCCGCATCTATATCCATAAGGTAAGCGGTGTATAAATACATATTCAATTTTTATATTACGTTTAACATCATAACTCCTGTCCCGCTCATGTTTCACGGTGTCCCGATGTGGCTATTCTATTGCAACATAATCAAATAAATTAAGTAAAGTCGAAACAACGAAAAGTTGAAACAACGTCGGTGAAAAAACGAAACTACGATGGTGAAAAATCGAAACAACGATGGTGAAAAGTTGAAACAGCAATGGTGAAAAGTCGAAATGACGATGTTGAAAAATTGCAAATACGATGGTGAAAAGTCGTAACTGTGATGGTGAAAAGTCGCAAATACGATGGTGAAAAGTTGTGACTGCGATAGGGGAAAAGTCACATTTACGATGAAAACAAAAGCTATGATTTTTTCATTAGGAGGTTACGGCACTTTACCGAGTTTTTATTTTAACAATAAATTGTGCCGATTCTCACAAACATCTAGGGCTTTCTTTTTGAAATGACGGCAAATTGACAGAGCATGTTGAAAATATTTTGTGTTCATCATCTAAAATAAAAGGAATAATTCCGTACATTCGTCCTTTTTTAGAATATTACTTCCAGGCATGTAGTGGTTGCACTAATCAAACTGCAAACTCTTTAGAAAATAATCAAAATGAAGCTGTAAGAATTGTTACAGGCGCAAGATCAACTATCTAAAGAATGTGGATGGGAAACTATCAAACATCGAAGAACATTACAACAATCATATGTTATGTACAAAGTAGATTCTAGTAAAGTATCATCCTATATACCTGACGTATTTCCTCTCAATGTTAATGACGGGACAAATTATAACTTAAGAAAAAGGAATGATTATTCTGTACCATACTTAAGAACTGAAACAATAAGAAAGTCATGTATTCCCTCTTCAATATCATTATGATACCATTGGGATCCCAACCTTAAATCCGCACCTTCTCTTTCTGTAACAAAATATTTAGGTTGTTGTGGCCTAATTTAGTAGTGTCAGCTGGTACGTGTCCATTGTAATGATATAGGCTATATTTAGAACAGATAGCGTGGAAATGTTAAAACGTATCGATAGCTTAATAGGAGTAACATTTTTAAGATCGTTTTAGATTTCCATTCTTTGATTAAAGAATAAATCATTTTGAAGTTAATTTCATCAAATTTCATTAGGGGGGAACGCAACCCTGTGTATAAAACAGGATAATATGAATAACTATGCATACATTCGAGTCCATAAAAATATATCAGCTCGTTTTGTAACAGTCATTTTTTCACATCGACTTTGTGGTGGAAGTCGCCATATTGGACACCTGCGTGACGTCACAACTGCACTTCTGGTTTAAAACAAAATTAATTTATACGCTATAGCAGATATAGAATCGTGCAATTATAGTCACCGACAAAAGTACTCGCAAGAATAATAAAATGGATTTTAATAATGGAGAAGGTTTTGTGGCCTACAACTTTGAACCAGAACTTCGGAAGCAGAGTTTAATGAATTAGAAAACGAGATAAATGGTGAGACGGCACAGTCGTTCACACATGTGAAAGATTTTTGCAGCTGCGAAAACAGTGTTATGATGTCTTCGTCTGACAAAAATACGTGCTGCAGATGCAATGACCTTACTATTGGAAAATAAGAAGATTTAGAGTGTCATATGAAATATAATGTCAACAGGCACATTGCACAAAGTGTATGTTACTATCTATAATTCACCAACACCACATTCACACCATGTGGTAATGAGAAATACTCTACCACAGTGGCCTTATTGTACCCTAATTAGCATAAATCACCCCAGGGTTTATGACAGGATGTAATATCATAAAGTATTATGCCTTATCACTAATTTAAACATTTTCAGTTAATAAGGGTTCAATATCAATGCAAACTTCTAATTAAAAAATTATGTAATATGATTTGATGTATATTTTTCACAAATTGTGTACCAGAACATTATTTTAACAATAAAAAAACTGTGCTGTTGAATAACATACAATAGCAAAGCATAAGAAGGAAAATAAATGTACATTTCCATGTATTTATGACTAAATAAAGGAACAAAGGTATTAATTTATCTTTTTTCATTACGAAGTAGACGTAGTTAGTTCAAATGTCGATTCAAGAATAATGACCTAGCTGACTGAAAAAGCCATATATCAATTAACTAAATTGCCTATTGATGATAAAATTAATAAAATGATTTAATGAACAATTAATGGTTGACTGAATATTTAGCGTCATTTTTTTGCCATCGAGGTCTTACTTTACAGATGTTCAGTTAACCAAACCACTGTTTCCTGAAAAGTTAACCAGTACTCGAGCACACCCCATATCCGCAAGTAACTGATAACTTTACAACTTGAATCAGCGGTGAGAGACAAATGATAATGAGACACAATGTTGTTCTGTTCTGTTCTGTTCTGTTGTGTGTCAATCATCACAGAGACAGTTGCAGGTGGGGATTCGAACTCGCGACACCTGGATTGATAGTCAGACACGTAACTGACTGAGCTAATCGGGCCTGTCACAATTAAATGGCTTTTATTTGTATTTTAATAATAAATTTTAGATACCATGTCGTTTTCACACCTTATGTTTTGGCATTAACCTCTTATTTTTATCGTTTATTGGATGATTGCACTGTTTAATTAGCATGCAATTATAACATTGTGAAAGTTTGCTATATCAATTTCGCAATATTTTGGAAGAGTATATAAAATTACAAATTAAATTTCGGAAATAAATTGAGCTATAAGTGTTATTAGCACATTTTTAAGAGCTTTCCACTGGATAATTTACACTAAGTCTATATGTATGTCGCATATGGTTATCTTCGTCCTGAAATTATAAGAAATTGTATGCTTGGGTAGTGGTACGCCAAGGCATTGGTACGCTTCATTCTGCAATCTTAGGTCCTACCCCAAAGTATACAGGCGTTTTGTGCGTTATGTCACCAGAAGCTTGACACTGAGGAATAGCGAAATCACATATTAGGAAAACTGCCCACAAAACATATTGCATTACTCCACCCATTTATTCCCTAAAGAAAACAATGTTTATGGGTTAAGTCCTTCAATTCAGTTTTCGCATTTAATTGTCTTCCTTCGATGTTCACTAACTATCTATCAGCTGTTTACGTGAATTAGTGGATATACATAAGAGTTTCAGTAGAGAGCAGTCACTAACGACACAATAAAACTTTCGCGAGAACTAGAACGAAAGTGCTGCTATGACGTCACCGAAAACCATAATATTTAGGTAACGCTTGAAATCATGATATTTAATATCGTTTTTTTCATTTGATAAATATCGTTCATATAAAATTTGTTGATTTTTGTGTTATTTACATATCTATTTAACGATAAATAGCCATTTATATTCTGACATACGGTACCCTTTAACATAAAATATGCGAACCGATACAAAGCACAATTAAGTGTGCAACAAAACATCTTTTAAACTGAAAAAAAACTGAATAAGAAAAAAGCACTATAGTGCATATCTAAAAAAAATAACTTAAAATATTAATTATCTTCTTTGATCAGATCAATTTAGAACTTATTAGCAATATTTTCATATTTGAAACAAAATATAGCAAATAATTAAGATACAGAACGCACTGTTTACATAGCTAAACAGTACCTCGTTGGAATATACTAAAAGCAAGGTTTTAGCACATTCTCGAACCAATTTCGAATGGGTAAATAGAGTGACTAATTTATTAGGCTTTTACATTGCCAAAAAGTTATTACAGATTGCTTGATCTTTTTTATGTTTGTTTTTTGTTTTTTTGCAATAAGTTTTTCTATTTGTTTTTTTTTTGTAGATATGGTATGAATGCTTCAATACTTGGAACTGTCTTCGTGTATTTATTCTTAAATATGAAAGTAATATTATACAGTTAAGAAAATCAAATGATGAAAAATTATATAGTCCGAACGATATATTTTGTAAACAGATGTTGAAAGGTTGATTGTTTGAAATACAAAAGTTATGGACCTGAGTCCAAAAGGCTCTTACGTAGTGACATTTCCAAAATAAATGTTCTAAAGTTTTTGGATATCTCTCACAAAATTCACATAGACTTGAGTTAACTATTTTACATTTAGATAAAAACTTGTTAGTAGGTGAAATTCTCATTATGTATTTGTATTGAAATGATCTTAGTTTTGTTTCAATGGTACTTTTGAAAGGTAGACAGTGAATGGTTTTCCAGTCAAGGTTGTTAAATATTTCTTCCCATTTAAGATGAGATTTTATTTCATTATCGTTATTAATTAACTGAATTAGTATATTATATAACATTATTTTAGGAGAATTACATTTAATTACTTGTAATAACTGTAATAACGGTGTTTTTGTCAGTTTCTATTATATTCTCTGTTTTAATAATGTGTTTCCATCTTTTTGGTATGCTTTAGGTAATAGTAAAATAATTGAACAATTCTGAATTACTAATATTGTATAATTGATTTAATTGTTAAAAAGTATAAAACGTCTTGTGTCTAGAATCATATTTATATATCATTTATTGTTTTGACTCCTAGCTCTAACCATGATTGTAAAATAACAAACTGCCTTTACTTTTAATGAAAGAATTATTCCATATATACTGTTTTGCTATATTAACATCTTCAATAGTAGTTTTAAAATTAATTTTTGACCATGGCTCTATTATATTACATAAAAAAGGGCATTTCGCTAAACATAGAATTATCGTCTTTGCAATTAAAGTTATTCTCAAAGATTAAGTTTCCACCATATTTTTCAGTTGATGACATGTAAATATTCTTCCATGCGCCTTTATTGTTTATATCTGTTAATCGTTTAGCCCAACTTGCTTTAATTGAATTTATAAAAAGTTCTATCTATATCTATCATCTTCATACCACCGTTTTCAATATTTTGTATAATAGTTTTACGTTTAACTTTGTCTGGTTTCTCATCCCACAGAAATTCGAACATTTTATTTTTGATTAAGTTTATAGTGTTTATGTTAGGTGATTCAAGCACTGTTAATGGAAAAAATAGTTTTGGTATGCAAATGTTTTTATTACTGTGAATGTACCTAATATCGACAATTTATGTTTATTCCAGTTATCAAGACAGTTTTGAAATTGTTTTAATTTTGGATCGTAGTTTAAGTCTTTGTTTGTAATTTTATCGTTAGTGAAGACAATTCCCAGTGTTGATGCTTTTTTATTAGTCCAAACATCGTTTTATTTTTACAAAATATTTCAATGGATGTTTTTAAAGAGACTACACGGAGAATAATAGATTTTTTAGAATTTAAAATGTGGCATCGTCTTCAAAAGCTGTATATTTGATTATATTTTTGCGTATCTTTACACCTTCAATATTGTTATTGTTATTTACAGCTTTGTATAGAATTTCTATTGCTAGCATAAACAAAATGTAGATAGTGGCCATCCTTGTCTAACTCCTCTTTTTTATTAAAATAATCTGAGGAATAACCATTATTTGATACACAACTTTGTGCATCATTATAAAATAATTTTATCCATTTGATAAATTTGTTACCAAACTTAAAATATTGTAATGTTTTACAAATAAAATTATGGTCCACACTGTCAAACGCTTTTTCAAAATCAGCGGAGAATATCAGTCCCGGTCTATTGTCGTTTTTAATTCGTCAATGCATTCAAAAATTGTCCTTTTATTTTCACCAATGTAACTTCCTTTTAAGAATCTTTTCTGACTGTTATCAATAATGTCTGATAAAACCTTTTTCATTTTATTAGCTATAGTTTTTGTTGCAATTTTATAGTCTACATTTAATAAGCTTATTGGATCCAGTTTGTCAATAATGAAAGGTCTTTGTCCTTTTTACGAAGAAGCGTTATGCTACCTTGCTTCTGCAATGGTGTTAAAGTACCATGCATGTACGAGTAGTTTATCAATTTAATTAAAGATGCTTTATGTCATTCCAAAATATTTAATAAAATTCTGTTGATAACCCATCGGACTTTGGGCTCTTATTATTTTTCATCTCTTTTAAAGCTATTTTATACTCATATTCAGTTAAAATGCCATTATATAATTCTTGTTGATTATCATTTAATTTATTAATATTATGATTATTGAAAAAAATGAAATGTTCGTCACGTGTTTGAATCTTGCTGCATAGTTCTTTATAAAATTGTTTGGTTTCTTCTAATATATCTTTGGATTTTGTTATCTCAAGATATTTTTTGGATTCTGCCCTAGCCCGTAATATAATACCGTTTGTTTTTATACATATTATATTTGTTAGTTCATATATTTTATTGTTTAAAACATCTAAAAGGTTATTGTTATTTGGATCGTTTGACAATGCTTCATCTAGTTTATCTATTTCTTCATTAAGACTTTTTTCTAAACTGTGATTTATCTTTCTTTCCTTTGAAGAATATTTTATAATTTCATTTCGTACTGTACCTTTTATTAGTTCCCATATGATATTTTGATTCGAACTTTTATTTATTTCTGTTATATCCCTAATAGATTTTCTTATTACTTCTTGATATTCATTTTCTAAAACTATACTGTTATTAAGTTTAAAATATCCTGGACCATGCGCTTCATGATCTGTATTAATGTTAAAATAAACAATTGAGTGGTACGACCGGATACCAACAGAAATCTTACATTAAGTAATCGAGTTTAAGATATTTGATGAAACTAGAAAGTAGTCAAGTCTGCTTTAAATAGGTGATTTATGATTAGAGTGCCATGTGAAGTGACACGAATCCGGGTTTGAAATTCTCCATATATTATGGATATCGTTATTTTCAATAATTGAATTAATTTTTTCTCTTTCATTTTTACTACTGTTGGGATTTCCGTCCTTTTTGTCTTTGTTAGCGTCTATAATAGTGTTAAAGTCACCGCCTACAATAAATGTGTCACTGTCATTATCTATGATATATTTTTCTAATGTATTTAAAAAGTCTACATTGTCATTGTTTGGCCCATATACGTTTAGAAAAGTTTATTCTTTTTCATTCATCAAAAGTTTTAATGACTGAAGCCTACCTTCAACTATATTTTTGTATGCTACTACCTTATATGAAAAAAATAAATTAAGAAGGATGCCCACGCCCACACTGTTTTTACTATTACCAGAGAAGAACGCTTCATTTTCCCCATTGTTTTTCCCATATATTATATGTTGTATACTCACAATGAATTTCTTGTAAAAAACAAATTGCAAATTGGTTTGACTTTAGGTATTCGTATAGCTGTATTCTTTTTTTATATTCCCCAAAACCTTTTGCATTAAAAGTACATATATTAAGACTCATTTATAAAACAATAAAAAACAGTTTTACAAGCATGGAAATAAATGGGTTGTAACATTGTTTCTCACATATAATGCATACCAAAGATGATAAAAAAGAAAGAGAATAAGAGAAAGAAGAAGAAAAGGTTGGAGCTATTTGTAACCTTAACGAGGTTAACATATTTTTCAAAGATAAACTATAGCTACAGAAAAGCCTTTTGTCAAAACAGTTACTTACAATTATCCACATGTAACTTATTTCCCAAATATAGGTCTTTACAAAAAATATTTATTTTTTTAATTATTACCATATTGTATAATTATTTAATTATTTAGATATATAATATATAAACATAAGCTAGATAATTATTCATGTTTCAACATATATCTGTATTAATACGAAGCAATATTTATATCAAACCAATTAACACAACTGTGTACTAAAGTTGTGTGACTAACGAACATCCTTATACACTCTTTATAGAGTCGTTATCATTTTTAGAAAAGTGCAACATAAAAATGTATTTCATAATTTTTTACACATAACAAATGATTATATCTTTATTTAAACATCAATAGTTAAACCATACCATATTCAACCTATGTTTATATTGTCACATAGAATCAATCCATATAGAAACTTAACTAGTATTTCTACGCACATTTGTATGTACATTAATATATTGCTATTCTTATTACATCTGTGTTTATTCAATAAAAGTCGACCCCTTCTTCTTTTAAATGTCTAATAATTAAACATTTTAATATATTTACTTATGTTCATATTGTATATTAATTTCCTCTACTTTTGTAATACAGACATAGAATTATACATTCTTAAAACAGCATAAAGACGTTTTTCATTTTTTTTTAAAAATAACACAAACTTAAGGTCCAGTTTTTTTTGTCCCAATAGTAAAACCATACAATATTTTACCAATGTTTATATTGTAACATGACACAACACATATAACCACATAACTAAATCTTTTCACATATATATCATTATTCAATTTCATCATACACATAACAAACATTTCGTTTATATTTTTAAGTGTCTGATGGTGTAACCGTATCATATATCTTTACTTATATTGTTACATTATATACAAATATAAGAAAAATTCAAAACAAACAAAAACATATATCCTGTTTTTAAACACCACTCGTTATAAACGTTCTCTTTTTGTCTATGTTCTTATTGTCACATAATAACAGCATACATACCCACACAGCTGAAAACATTCATAAAATATGTGAATATATTTTATGGTCGATACTGTATATGTGCAAGGTAAGATACACCGAATGTTACGCTGTGCTGACTGACTTGCTCGGAGTGCACGTGCAAAATGGGCATTATGTGGAATACCTCAAGTTAAAGAGTAAATTGTAATGTTTCCTGTGTGTTATCCAACAGTAGAAGGATATTATTGAAAAACGCCAAAGACTCACTACAATTGGACGTTTGACTGACGTTCAACGTAACCAAGACGTGGGTATGATTGAAGGAGGTATGCCATATCGATTGGTTGCGCGTCTAATGAATTGTAAACATTGAACAATACGAAGGCTTATCGAACGGCACAATACAACTTGTTCTGTGAGTTACAGACAACGTCCTGGACGTCCCAAAATCACGTCACGTCAAGACCGACATATAGTGCTATCAGAACTGCGGAATAGATTTCTCACTTCAGTGTAACTTGCCCGAGAGACTGTAAGTGTCCATGGACAACGTGTCAGTGAGTCAACTATACGTCGCCGCTTCCGGAATCTAGGTTACGTAGCCATATTGCATATCGAGGAAACATGTTAAACCCGACTTCGTAGAAATCGCGTCATTTGGTGTCGCCAGCATTTGCGGTGGATGCAATGTCAATGGAAGAGTGTCTTGTTTAAGGATGAGTCACGTTTCTGCTTAGCTATGCCTGACAAGCGTGCTAGAGTATGGCGACGTGGTGGTGAACGTTACGCGGACTGCTGTGTTCGCCAGGCACCGCGGTGGTGAGGAGGCCGTGTCATGGTATGGAGAGGGATCTCCTGGAACCAAGGAGCACTACTAAAGGCCCGACGTTACGTAGATGAGATACTGCAACCAGAAGTGCTGCCGTTTCTTAATACTCATCCCGACGTCAATCTGTATCAACAGGATAACGCCAGGCCACACTCTGCTAGACTTACCTCAGAATTCATGGTAGCCAACAACGTAAACGTGCTATGATGGCCTTCGTTTTCACCGGACCTTAGTCCGATATAATATCTGTTAGACCAGCTCGGACGCATGGTTTACAATAGTGGTCATCAGATCCAGAACCGTCAGCAGCTGGTCCAGTTCCTCACTGACGAATGGGATGGCATCCCACAGCACAGTATACAACGCCCAATACACAGTGTGCGCCGCAGATGTCAGGTAACTATTGATGCCACAGGTGGACACACAAGGTACTAGGTCTGTGACTTTTGTGTTTCTTCTTTTGCTCGTTACAAGACTCTTAAATTAATTAACGTTTTCGATACTAAAATCTGTTTTAAAATATTGTATTTATTAAAATAATGAATTTAAAGTTGATTCATTGATCTTAAGAATATTTTACACCAATAGTACTAAGTGGGTAATTTTTTATGACGGTAAGTATATATATATATATATACACATAACTATAACTTCTCCACGTAGTTATTATATGTGGATATGCTTTGATATCTTAATCTTTATATCCCAACTTTACATTTACATCTCTGTTTAATTACCCAATATTTAAAATACCAAATTGTACATCACCTCATGTAGAAACATATTTTAATATTTTGATAATCATATTTCATTTTTGCCTTAACTATATACCATACCCATCTAAACAACAGTTTTCCAAACAAAGCATATTCAGTGTTCAATGTGTAGTTCCTTCGTGATGCTACAAACGTTCATATTTAAATTAAGTACACGTATGCCTATTTATTAATTCTATTCTAGCCAATACACTGAACAGGTATGGGTACATCCCGATAATTTGCCTGGAGCGTGATCTGTACATATATATCTCACATTCTACACTGTCTCGAAAAGTTTACGATCTATTTTGTAATACCTCCACCGAGGCCTTCTTAGCTGACCAGGGGAGATTTAGCCACGTGATGTACTGACTGTACGTATCAATTTCTGTTGTGTTTCTATCTTTTTTTTTTTTAGAAAGTTTTCCCTCAACTGACAAGGCTTTTTCCACTTTGTCTGGAGATTTTAGGCGCATTGATGACAAAACGTCTTGGTTAAGACGCGTCAGGTCTTCATTTATGTATTCTCCTGTATTTTTAAGGAGTTTTGCATGGGAAAAGATGTTGCTTTGACGCGATACAAGCTTTACGATTATCAGTCTACTTTTTCATGGAGTGTGTTTTCCCAGTCGGTGGGCGATATCTATTTCGTGCACCGATATCACAAGCTTCATTTCCTCATTCAGGAAGCTAGTTACGTGCCATGCGGTTTCTTGTGAGCTTTGGTATGGTCCATCGTTCTGAAGACCCGTTATGCGTATGCTATTTCTTCGACTATACTGTTCAATGTTGTTAAAACTTTCTTATTTTTTCCCGATTCTATCTTCACTTCATTATTTTACCTTCTGTATTTCTTCATCTTTATGGCTTACTTCAATTTTCATCTTGACTAGTTCGACTTTTAGTTTTTTATTTTCCACACTTTTGTCATGAAGGTCGTTTTCTAAAACTTCTACGTCCATTTACAGCCATAGTTGACGTGCGTTTTTAATTATGGGTTTTGAATTAGAGTCTATGCGCATTTGCAAACAAGCATATCTACTTAAAATAATTTCTACCTCATGTTTTTGCCTAAAATCCTCAAAATTGTCCGACCGAAAATAAACACCACCGTTTTATTTACTTGACTTTGACTTTTTTTCAAAACATTACTAAAATTGCATTTACGATCATCTTCTTAGGATGTTCATACCTACCAGTTTCAATGCGTATTGGAGCAATCCCAATTTACTGAATGCTGACCGATGTCGTATTGGCAAAATCACAATACAATACAATTTTAAACTCGTGTTTAAAAACACGACAGAATTTTAATTTATTTCAAGCTTTTCCGGACAAACTACTATCTCTCTGGATATAATCTAGCGGTTCAATTTAAACACTTTTTCGAACAGCGTTCTCTTAAAACACTGATAAAAAAAACTTTGCTTATGTATACATATACAGTCAATCTTATCTTAAGCAGCCAGTCGATGGAGCAACAGTGACCTTTTAAGACAGGTTATTCCTTAATACAGGTTAATTTGTTCTAAAAGCATAACAATGGGAAATAGCAAATGCGGCTGCTTAAGACAGGTGGCTGCTTAATAGAGGTAGCCGCTTACATAGGTTTGATTGTATCTATATATTTTTTTTTTTAAATTTATAAAGACCAAGAAAGTCCAACTTTATTTTTACATTATAAAATCAATTTTTACAAGAAATATTTGCTTTACTGTTTGCTCATTGTTCAAATTGTTGCTACATCTAAATGGTATATACGATCGGAAGAAACGCATTCGTTTTCTTTGACATCCAAATGACGCGACGTCAGGGAGCTCTGTGGCAACCCTTACTGTAACAAAAATCTACATTATGCACATATAAAGTTATATATACTACATATGTACATATAAAATTATATAAACTACATATGTACATATAAAATTATATATACTACATATACACATACAAACTTATATCTGCTACATATGCACATATAAAAATTATACAATGTAAATTTATGACGCAGGGTCCAGACAATTTTAAATTGTAAATGGCCAACGCTGTTATCTCAGGGTTGCTATGTGTATTTTCTTTCTTTGTACAACACCAATTACTTACAGGAATTCCAATTTTTTTCAGATTTTTTGAAAAAATCTGATAAAGTGCAGGACTGGTCCTGCAGTACCTACGTGCAGCTACGCCGGTCAAAATATCCCACTATATGTGCAAATCCTTAATTTATCATTTTATTTTAGGAGTTTACTTCTTTCTTTAATGCATGAAAAGTATCCTATTTTCCCTTACCCACGGTCAAATATGTAAAATAAGGTAAGAGAACAGATATATGATATAGTTGTGCTTTTATCGAAAGTACGCTTGGATTAACTTTTTTCAATTTTAATATTTTCTTACATATTGAGAATCAGACAGTTATACTTTTATCAATTTTCAATTCAATTCAATTTTATTGGCAAACTATCAGCAAACATATGCCTTTGGCCATTTACAATCTCTTTAAATCATATGGCAAAGACATGACAAATACATATTACAATCAATGCATTTTGCATTGTTTAAGTATCATAGTATATATAACATAGATAATATAGATGAGAAACAGTAAAAAAATGTATCTCACAAAAATTGCACATTGCCGCGTGAGAGTGTACTCACTTTTTCTGCCTTTTTAAGCAAAACAAAACAAAAAAAAATATAAAATTAGGTATTAATCAGATGGTTACGAACTTAAAATGCTTCATATATAAATTTGAAAATATTAACAAGCAGTTTTCGTCCTTTCGTGGAAAATAAATTTAAATATTGATTAGACGTAGGCCATGTCATCCATGGAATATATTTACAACGTAACTCGTAGTATCTTGGACATATTAGTAAAAATGGTATTCGGACTCTATATTATTGTTTGTACACATTTGGCAAATCAATGACCTGTAATTAGGGCACTGCTATTATGCTGTGATTTTTTCTGAAATTATTTTTTAACATAAGAAATTAATGAAACATTTTAACTTTACTGTATATTTTTAAGTTTAATCTAGAAAATAAAGTTAATAAACTTCAATATATATTTTATGTCATTAAAATTGTATGAACTTTTTTTAAATTTTTTAGGAACTGTTTTATGAAAGTTTTATTTAGAAACTAAAAAAATAAACAACTTCAATATGTAGTTTATATCAATGAAGTTGTATAAACTTCAGTTTTCATTTTGATAAAATATTTTAGACTGAATTTTTAGTAATAAATTCATTTAGAAAAAATTAATGAATTTTGAGAAAAAAAATGTATTGCCCCAAAATGGCTTAAAATGTGATGTTTGATATCATTTGACAGCCTTATCAGATCTGTAGATATAACAGCTTAAATGATAGTTTGAAAAAAAAAACCCACCAAAATCTTCATTACAATTTTACATACATTGGCTTTAAATTGGCGATATCGTACTCCCACCAAGCGCCTATGTGATTATACATCTTTCTATACTTGTTGACATTTTGTAGCATCTTACATAATTGACAATATCCTCTCTTCACCATTTCCCTTTTCGGAATTGTATAATAACCGTCCTTTCGTTTTAAATAGTCTATATACTTTTGCCTACTTGAACCAACTTCTAGCAAATAGCTGGCCAGTTCCTTTGCTGATGGAAATTGATCAGCGTCAATAACTGACCCATCCGGTACCCCGTACGTAGAATAAGGGCCACCACCACCTCGTGTAACTTGCACAATGTTGCTGGTGAACCAGTTAAATAGTTTCTCAGTTACGTAATTTCGTTGATAAGTATTTTCAAACGATAGATAAAATTTGTAGTCGGTGGCAATTCTATCCGTGCAGTTCATCTCCCCTGCCGTTCTATTCTCGGCTCTGCGAGGGCACGAATTCGTTCCACAGTCTCCGTATATGTGAACGTCGATGTATTTTTGCATTTCTTTAACATAATCTTCTCTCATTGAAGGCGTTCTGCAATGGCTTACCGCCCAGGCGACGCTATATTTTTTCTTGTCATAAATTGCATCGAAATTTTTATTAGATTCATACAATTTTTGTTTCTTCACTTCGCCATAAGGTAAATGAATATCCGAATCTACAGTGTATGTCATGGTCCAATTAAAGGCGTCCTTGAATTCAACCATATTTCCAAATTTACCGGCCTCCATCTTCGCGTATGTCAAATCTGATTGCCAGTTTTCACGCTCTGCGAAAACAAACACCTGTGAAGGATCTCGTCGCAAAGGTCTTCGGAATTTACCTGTATGTATCCCGTGAAAGACAACAGCGTCTGCGCTTGATGGTCCATACACACGTTCGGTATCATTCACTTGATAATAACCGATACCTCGGCAGTTTTGGGCACCCCGTTCGCATTCTTTAAACTTGGCTGTGCTAATGTGGTTACCGAAACCATGATCACTAATGTCCATATACTGTATAATTTTTACGCGGTCTGGATTTAGGACCTTAACAGGGGACGGGATCTGCGTCAGTGCACCGTTAAATACTTGATTGTTTATGCGTTCATGGGGATATTGGGTGACCACATAATGGGGATATTGAGTGATTACATACAAGACTAAGAATGCTATAAGCAACAGAAATACGCGCTGTAACACTTTTTTATTATGGTGTTTGAATGTGGGGATTTTCATTTTAGTAAAAAGGCGTTGGAGCAATCAGATTGTATATGAGGGTTTATTCGCACCCGTGTATGTATGCACCGAGTCATCTAAGTCTATCTGAAATATAAAAATGAAGATGAAAAAGATAATCCTTAAATCAAAGCTTTAAACGTGATACAAGAAGGTAAAAGCACATAAGCAATAATCATAGCATCATGGTATATGGGTAAAACAATCGCCTCGCATGCGGAAGGTCATGGTTCGATCCCCGGTCGGGACATACCAAATATTTGAAAATGGTTCTAGAAGCTTCCTCGCTTGGTTCTCAGCCTTTAGAGGATAGTTCTAGGTCTGGTCGGCCCGGTGTCAGTATAATGTGACTGGGTGGGGTATCATGCCATGTGTCTCAGGCATGATTCTGCAGTGTGGCAGTGTTCTAGGTCTGGTCGGCCCGGTGTCGGTATAATGTGACTGGTTTGGGTATCATGCCATGTGTCTGCGGCATATAGAGGATAGTTCTAGGTCTGGTCGGCCCGGTGTCAGTACAATGTGACTGGGTGGGGTATCATGCCATGTGTCTGCGGCATATACAGGATAGTTCTAGGTCTGGTCGGTCCGATGTCAGTATAATGTGACTGGGTGGGGTATCATGCCATGTGTCTGCGGCATATAGAGGATTGTTCTAGGTCTGGTCGGCCCGGTGTCAGTATAATGTGACTGGGTGGGGTATCATGCCATGTGTCTTCGGCATATAGATGATAGTTCTAGGTCTGGTCGGCCTGGTGTCAGTATAATGTGACTGGGTGCGGTATCATGCCATGTGTCTCAGGCATGATTCTCCAGTGTGGCAGCGCTAAGAATAGAGTAGACACCGTCGCGATATGACTGAAAAAATATTGAAAGCGACGCTAAACACCATACAACAACACCAACAACACCAACAGCAGCAGGAGCAGCATATCACCCTGATGAATGAATTGACGGTTTTGAATATCAGATGTAAGAGCCAATAAACTGGTTTTAGCCAATAGCACGAAGTTTTAAGCGTCTTTAGCGGACGGGAGGACGGACATACAGGACATGCAGGTAGATATAGAAAATATACGAAAAGCACTAGAAAAATACATATCATACTATTCCGTCCAAATGCACAAACATTTCCCAATAACAAGTACATGTTGATCCACGTATGTATCTATGTATTGATCCACTACTAAAACAATGTATCTATGCATTCACACTTCACTACTAAAACATTGTATCCACGTATTCAAACTGCACTACAAAACAATGTATCTATGTATTCACATTTCAATCAATGTATCTAATATGCCTTCATACTTCTCTACTAAAACAATGTATCTATGTATTCACACTTCACTACTTAAACAATGTATCTATATATTCACACTTCATTACTACAACAATGTTTCTATGTATTCACACTCAACAACTTTACGATGTATCAACATTTTCAAACTTCACTATTAAAACAATGTATCTATGTATTCACACTTCACATCTAAAACAATGTATCTATGTATTCAAACTTCACTACTAAACATGTATTTACGTATTCAAACTTCACATCTAAAACAATGTATTTACGTATTCACACTTCACTACTAAAACAATGTATCTACGTATTCAAATTTCACATCTAAAACAATGTATCTACGTATTCCGCTTCACTACTAGAACAATGTATCTATGTATTCATATTTCACTACTAAAACATTGTATCTATGTATTCACACTTCACTACTTAGACAATGTATCTATGTATTCAAACTTCACAACTAAAACAATGTATCTACGTATTCAAACTTCACTACTAAAACAATGTATCTATGTATTCAAACTTCACAACTAAAACAATGCATCTACGTATTCACACAAACAATGCATCTACGTATTCACACTTTACTACAACAATGTATCTATGTATTCAAACTTCACAACTAAAATAATGTATCTACGTATTCAAACTTCACTACTACAACAATGTATCTATGTATTCAAACTTCACAACTAAAACAATGCATCTACGTATTCACACAAACAATGCATCTACGTATTCACACTTCACTACTAAAGCAATGTATCTATGAATTCAAACTTCACAACTAAAACAATGTATCTACGTATACAAACTTCACATCTAAAACAATGTATCTATGTATTCACACTTTACTACTAAAACAATGTATCTATGTATTCACACTTCACTACTAAAACAATGTATCTATGTATTCACACTTAACATCTAAAACAATGTATCTATGTATTCACACCTAACTACTAAAACAATGTATCTATGTATTCACACATAACTACTAAAACAATGTATCTATGTATTCACACTTAACATCTAAAACAATGTATCTATGTATTCACACTTTACTACTAATACAATGTATCTATGTATTCACACTTCACTACTTAGACAATGTATCTATGTATTCAAACTTCACAACTAAAACAATGTATCTATGTATTCACACTTCACAACTAAAACAATGTATCTTTGTATTCACACTTCACAACTAAAACAATGTATCTATGTATTCACACTTTACTTCTAAAACAAAGTATCTATATATTCACACTTCACTACTAAATCAATGTATCTACGTATTCACACTTCACAACTAAAACAATGTATCGACGTATTCAAACTTCACTACTAAAACAATGTATCGACGTATTCACACTTTACTACTAATACACTAATACAATGTATCTACGTATTCACACTTCACAACTAAAACAATGTATCGACGTATTCACACTTTACTACTAATACACTAATACAATGTATCTACGTATTCACACTTCACAACTAAAACAATGTATCGACGTATTCAAACTTCACTACTAAAACAATGTATCGACGTATTCAAACTTCACTACTAAAACAATGTATCTATGCATTCAAACTTCACTACTAAAACAATGTATCTATGTAATCAATCTTCACAACTAAAACAATGTATATACGTATTCAAACTTCACTACTAAAACAATGTATCTATGTAATCAATCTTCACAACTAAAACAATGTATCTATTTATCCAAACTTCACTACTAAATCATTGTATCCACATATTCAAACTTCACTACAAAACAATGTATCTATGTATTCACACTTCACTACTAAAACAATGTATCTATGTTTTCACACTTCACTACTAAATCAATGTATCTAATATGTATTGACACTTCACTACTAAATCAAGGATCTAATATGTATTAACACTTTACTACTCAAACGATGTATCTATATTTTCAAACTTCACTACTAGAACAATGTATCTATGTATTCACACTTCATTACTAAAACAATATTTCCACGTATTCAAACTTCACTACTAAATCAAGGTATCTAATATGTTTTCATACTTCACTTCTAAAACAATGTATCTAATATGTATTCACACTTTACTACTTAGACAATGTATCTATATATTCATACTCAACTACTAAAACAATGTATCTATGTATTCAAACTTCACAACTAAAACAATGTATCTATGTATTCACACTTCACAACTAAAACAATGTATCTATGTATTCAAACTTCACAACTAAAACAATTTATCTATGTATTCACACTTCACAACTAAAACAATGTATCTTTGTATTCACACTTCACAACTAAAACAATGTATCTATGTATTCACACTTTACTACTAAAACAAAGTATCTATATATTCACACTTCACTACCAAATCAATGTATCTACGTATTCACACTTCACAACTAAAACAATGTATCGACGTATTCAAACTTCACTTCTAAAACAATGTATCGACGTATTCACACTTCACTTCTAAAACAATGTATCGACGTATTCACACTTTACTACTAATACAATGTATCTATGAATTCATACTTCACAACTAAAACAATGTATCTATGTATTCAAACTTCACAACTAAAACAATGTATCTATGTATTCACACTTTACTACTAATACAATGTATCTATGTATTCACACTTCACTACTTAGACAATGTATCTATGTATTCAAACTTCACAACTAAAACAATGTATCTATGTATTCACACTTCACAACTAAAACAATGTATCTTTGTATTCACACTTCACAACTAAAACAATGTATCTATGTATTCACACTTTACTACTAAAACAAAGTATCTATATATTCACACTTCACTACTAAATCAATGTATCTACGTATTCACACTTCACAACTAAAACAATGTATCTTTGTATTCACACTTCACAACTAAAACAATGTATCTATGTATTCACACTTAACTACTAAAACAAAGTATCTATATATTCACACTTTACTACTAAAACAAAGTATCTATATATTCACACTTCACAACTAAAACAATGTATCTTTGTATTCACACTTCACAACTAAAACAATGTATCTATGTATTCACACTTTACTACTAAAACAAAGTATCTATATATTCACACTTCACTACTAAATCAATGTATCGACGTATTCAAACTTCACTTCTAAAACAATGTATCGACGTATTCACACTTTACTACTAATACAATGTATCTATGAATTCATACTTCACAACTAAAACAATGTATCTATGTATTCAAACTTCACAACTAAAACAATGTATCTATGTATTCACACTTTACTACTAATACAATGTATCTATGTATTCACACTTCACTACTTAGACAATGTATCTATGTATTCAAACTTCACAACTAAAACAATGTATCTATGTATTCACACTTCACAACTAAAACAATGTATCTTTGTATTCACACTTCACAACTAAAACAATGTATCTATGTATTCACACTTTACTACTAAAACAAAGTATCTATATATTCACACTTCACTACTAAATCAATGTATCTACGTATTCACACTTCACAACTAAAACAATGTATCGACGTATTCAAACTTCACTACTAAAACAATGTATCGACGTATTCACACTTTACTACTAATACACTAATACAATGTATCTACGTATTCACACTTCACAACTAAAACAATGTATCTTTGTATTCACACTTCACAACTAAAACAATGTATCTATGTATTCACACTTTACTACTAAAACAAAGTATCTATATATTCACACTTCACTACTAAATCAATGTATCTACGTATTCACACTTCACAACTAAAACAATGTATCGACGTATTCAAACTTCACTACTAAAACAATGTATCGACGTATTCACACTTTACTACTAATACACTAATACAATGTATCTACGTATTCACACTTCACAACTAAAACAATGTATCTTTGTATTCACACTTCACAACTAAAACAATGTATCTTTGTATTCACACTTCACAACTAAAACAATGTATCTTTGTATTCACACTTCACAACTAAAACAATGTATCTTTGTATTCACACTTCACAACTAAAACAATGTATCGACGTATTCAAACTTCACTACTAAAACAATGTATCTATGTATTCACACTTCACAACTAAAACAATGTATCTATGTAATCAATCTTCACAACTAAAACAATGTATCTACGTATTCAAACTTCACTACTAAATCAATGTATCTATGTATTCACATTTCACAACTAAAACAATGTATCGACGTATTCAAACTTCACAACTAAAACAATGTATCTATGTATTCAAACTTCACTACTAAAACAATGTATCGACGTATTCAAACTTCACTACTAAAACAATGTATCTATGTATTCACACTTCACTACTAAATCAATGTATCTACGTATTCAAACTTCACTACTTAAACAATGTATCTATATATTCACACTTCACAACTAAAACAATGTATCTATGTATTCAAACTTCACTACTAAAACAATGTATCGACGTATTCAAACTTCACTACTAAAACAATGTATCGACGTATTCACACTTCACTACTAAATCAATGTATCTATGAATTCAAACTTCACTACTAAAACAATGTATCTATATATTCACACTTTACTACTAAATCAATGTATCTACGTATTCAAACTTCACTACTAAAACAATGTATCTATGAATTCAAACTTCACTACTAAAACAATGTATCTATATATTCAAACTTCACTACTAAAACAATGTATCTATGTATTCAAACTTCACTACTAAAACAATGTATCTATATATTCACACTTTACTACTAAATCAATGTATCTACGTATTCAAACTTCACAACTAAAACAATGTATCGACGTATTCAAACTTCACTACTAAAACAAAGTATCTATGTATTCACACTTCACTACTAAATCAATGTATCTACGTATTCAAACTTCACTACTAAAACAATGTATCTATATATTCACACTTTACTACTAAATCAATGTATCTACGTATTCAAACTTCACAACTAAAACAATGTATCGACGTATTCAAACTTCACTACTAAAACAATGTATCGACGTATTCAAACTTCACTACTAAAACAATGTATCTATATATTCACACTTCACTACTAAAACAATGTATCTATGTATTCACACTTCACTACTAAATCAATGTATCTACGTATTCAAACTTCACTACTAAAACAATGTATCTATATATTCACACTTTACTACTAAATCAATGTATCTACGTATTCAAACTTCACTACTAAAACAATGCATCTATGTATTCACACTTCACAACTAAAACAATGTATCTATGTAATCAATCTTCACAACTAAAACAATGTATCTATATATTCACACTTTACTACTAAAACAATGTATCGACGTATTCAAACTTCACTACTAAATCAATGTATCTACGTATTCACACTTCACAACTAAAACAATGTATCTATGTAATCAATCTTCACAACTAAAACAATGTATCGACGTATTCAAACTTCACTACTAAATCAATGTATCTACGTATTCACACTTCACAACTAAAACAATGTATCGACGTATTCAAACTTCACTACTAAAGCAATGTATCGACGTATTCAAACTTCACTACTAAAACAATGTATCTATGTAATCAATCTTCACAACTAAAACAATGTATCTATGTATTCACACTTCACTACTAAAACAATGTATCTATGTAATCAATCTTCACAACTAAAACAATGTATCTACGTATTCAAACTTCACTACTAAATCAATGTATCTATGTATTCACATTTCACAACAAAAACAATGTATCCACGTATTCACACTTCACAGCAAAAACAATGTTTCCATGTATTCACACTTCACAACAAAAACAATGTATTTACACTTCACAACCAAATCAATGTTTTCACGTATTCACACTTCACAACAAAAACAAAGTTTCCACGTCTATGTATTCACACTTCACAACTAAAACAATGTATCCACGTATTTACACTTCACTACTAAAACAATGTATTGACGTATTCACACTTCACTACTAAAACAATGTATCGACGTATTCACTTTTCACTACTTAAACAATTACCGTGCAAAGCGCGGCAGTACCATTTACCCCATGTTCTCTGTCTGTGTGCATTTATATCTTTAAACGAATATCTTACTTGAATGTGGTGAGCACTAGTGGCAAAACCTATTTGCCCCTATTCATTTTATTGCTTGTAATATGTATACGTGTATATATTTGGCAATCAATTATGTTCAAACTAAACTGAGGTAATTGTGCATGCGATATTATAATGGACATATCTGTAGTTATACAATAATTTAATCTGATAGGCCTCAGGCTCGGGAGACAACCGTGCCGTAATTAGAAAAATCAGCAATGGCAGTTTATTTAATTAGAATAAAAGCCTAAAGGGCTATATCACATGAAATTGGTTGGCATTTTTGTGGGTCAATATATGGTGTGGTAGGGGTTGTTTTGTAACACTAAATTTATGTGACATCTCTACGAATGGTACAATAAAGTATATGTCGTTCTTCTTATTGATTGTTAAGTTCTTGATCCATATATCGGTGCGGTCACTGCACACCGACCTGCTTTCTTGGTTTGTCGTCTTTACATTCTATTCGCTTTGTGAGGCCCTGAGAAATAGATAGTTAAGCGCTGATATGATGTTCATGTCGACTATTTTTATTGATCATGAATATATACATGACAGAAATATAATTAATAAGTATGTCTTCTTTAGATAAAATCAGAATTTGTAATAAACATTTCTTTAATTAAACTGTTTCAATCTAAATAATATTATATGACATTTGGTTTAATTAACATCATATTATTTATAACATTATAACTATGGTAGAAAATAACTGAATAGATTACCTGAGAAATAAATAGTGAAACGCTTATTTGATGTTCATGCCGTCTTTTGGCAAGCGCGATATATCCACCGTTTATATTTAAATCATGGACGTTGTCATGCCTTACAAGATTACTGTTATCTTTATTTGCATAGTCAGAACTGATATTAGCACTGAGCAAACCTTTTTATTAAGTAAATAAAGAGACATGCCATATATGGCAATTTATAAGAAAATTGTGTTTTTTTACTAAATGTTGATGTTACATAATCCCCCTTATTATTTTTTTTCTGCAGAAAATATTTTTGTTATATCTAATAACGCATCAATATGCGTTGAGTAATATGACAGAATTACAGAATTGGCAGTTTGTTTCATTGTGAATTGAACATCAATTATTATTCATTTTCTTTTTTTCTTTTTACCAAGAAGTTGAATATTCATTATGTTGGAACTATGATACACAGTTCGAAGGAACCAGTGCAATGACTGGTATCTCAAGTTCGTATGCTGAATTTATATTTGGTTTTCTTAACTATAGTATAATGAACTCATCAACTCTTTTCTTGTTACTTGGTAACGTAATCCATTTTGATGAAATATACGTTGGTTTAAACATGTAGTTTATTTTATATATATATATATAAATATCTGTATATCCTGCAATCTAGGTATTGCACCATTATGTCATTTAACGACCTGGGGTGAATATATTCTGTACAAACACCACTTTAATACTATATTTAAAGATTTAAGATATGCATTCGCCTATCTTAGTCAAACTTTTTCTTATTTACATGTGTCCTAAATAAACAACATAGATACATTAACGCATTACATGTATTGATTATGGAATCAGTTTGAACATCAGCTCTATATATAAGCTTGTATTGACTAAATGGATTTGATAACAGGTATCAAGGTCTCTCCTGTTTGGAAATTAAGTCAGGCATTCCTTTCTGGGTTATCTTAGTATACCTTCATGATATCTATCCTCCTTTGGAAACGTAATTTCTTATATATCACCAAGACATATGTATTAATCTCCTTATTTATCATGAAATATCTCTATAAACTATGCTTCTCTTTCAACTATTTCAACTCGGAATCAAACTGTTACAGTTACGCACCTTCTGTCAACATTTGATTAACCAATACTTTAACTGTAAAAGATGCGTTATCTTGTATTCAATTCGCATCACCAAACGATGCTTAGTAACCGTTCAACATGTTATATTGTATCATCTATTGTTAAGTGATAGCAATATTAAAAGTGTCACGTTACAATTCTGTCACGATATCACATACAGGCTATGTTTTCAATCCATTCATATTTTTTTCCAGTTTACTAATTTTTTTGTTTTTAAATTTTATTGAACTGTTTTTTGTTATATGCTTTTTCATGGTTAAGACTTTCTTGTAGATGTAACCATATTGTATAATATTTATTTAGGCCTCAAATCATTAACGATTTATTATAACATTCTCTTAATATTTGTTATATTATTTGTCGCTTAGTGTAATGTTCAAGTATCGATTGTACAAGTTAATCTTACAGAATATATATTTAATGACATACATATAATAAGAAATAGTTCAAAATAAAATATTAATAATTTAAAACTTTGAATACTAGCATTTCCTAAAATGACAACAATATTTGATATACAATAAAATAACTGACATTTTTATAAATAACTTCAAATAAACATTTCCTAAATTTGTTCTTATTAACCGTATCGAATGATGTCATTTATCAAAACTTACATTATCAAATTGTGAACTCATACATTCTATTTTTGGATATATGTAGTGCTTCCATTATAACTTTGAATGTATATACCTTGTTAATATAACTGTTTTATTGTTACTATCATTGTTATCATTGTTTGAGTTGAAACAACAAGAGAAACATAATACTAAATTGTTTCTCATTATAGCGTAATTCTAGTACTGTTTGAAAAATAAACAGTAGCGTAAAGCTATGGTAATTGATGTACTATCTGAATACATAAGAATATTAAATAATGCGAAAATAGTGTAGTCAAATTAATTAAGGAATCATGTGTGATTTGAGTAGACATTCTACAGATTATTGATGTATTTGTAATAATGTTTATATCCGATATGCCTATATTTATATCTATACATACATATACATGTTAATAGTACTATTATTGTGTTTATACAATTAATTTCAAAATTAAACATATTTTAAGGAAAATTTATTTAAATATGTATTCGTAGCTTTATTTTAAGATTGGTTATGTTAAATTAAAGGGTACCGCATGTCAGAATATAAATTGCTATTTATTGTTAAATAGACATGTTAATAACACAAAAATCAACAAATTTTAATTGAACGAAATTTATCAAATGAGATAAACGATATTAAATATCATGATTTCAAGCGTTTCCTAATTATTATGGACTTTGACCAGGAACCATGGGGTCAAAATGGTAGTACAAGTAGTTCCATAGAAAATTGACAGTGGTCGTTCAAGATGGTGTGAGCGTGAAAATGCACTTGACAGGTACTATTGCAATGTGAAATTGTGATGGGAATATATTTTCCAGAGAATGGTGCAAAATTGAGTGGACTGGTAGCTATAACACACAGATGGGACTATTTCTTAGACGGTAAGAATTTTTCATAATTTGGCTGAATTGACCCCTGTATGTGAAATAGGGACACCTTCTTTCGCTTTGAGCAAACTTGTGAAATTGGAAGCAGTTAATGCTCATATTTTTAACTATTTTTTGTGTTCTGCTTGAATTGAATATGAATTCTGGAAATTCTCATGGAGTTTGGAGCACGACTGTAAGTGTGACAGTCTACTGTGCTAATATTACGGTCTATGTGAAATTAATGGTGAGCCAGCTTCTGTATGGGCGCCGCAATTCTAAAGCTCTTTTATGTTGGAAGTTTTCGGTGACGTCATAGAAGCACTTCCGTTCTAGTTCTCACGAAAATTTTATTGTGTCGTTAGTGACTGCTCTCTACTGAAACTCTTATGTATATACACTAATTTACGTAAACAGTTTATAGATAGATATACAGTGCATTGGTGAACATCGAAGGAACATAATTAAACGCGAAAACGATTCTGAATTGTTTTCTTCGGCGGAATAAGTGGGTGTGGTAATGCGATATGATTTATGGGCAGTGTTTTGTTTAGTTCTCCTAATATGTGATTTCACAATGCCTCAGTGTCAAGCTTCTGGTGACGTCACGCGCAAAACGCCTATATACTTTGGGTTAGGACCTTAGATTGCAGAATGTAGCGTACCAATGCATTGGCGTACTACTACCCAAGCATACAATTTCTGATGATTTCAGTACGAAGATTACCATATGCGATATAGTGTATATCATCCAGTGGAAAGCTCTTAAAAATGTGCCAATTAAACTAAATAGCTCACTTGATTTCTTAAATTTAATTTGTAATTTTATAAACTCTTCCAAATTATTGCGAAATTAATAACTTTCACAATGTTATAATTGCATACTGATTAAACAGGTGCGATAATCCAATAAACAATAAAAAGAAGAGGTTAATGACTAAACATAAGGTGTGAAAATGACATCGTATCTAAAATTTATTACAAAAATACAAATAAAAGCCATTTAATTGTGACAGGCCCGATAAGCTTAGTCAGTTACGTGTCTGACTATCAATCAAGGTGTCGCGAGTTCGAATCCCCACCCGGCAACAGACTCTTCGATGACTGACATACAAAATTGTGTCTCATTATAATTTGTCTTTCACCGCTGATTCAAGAAGGAAATTTATCAGTTACTTGCGGATATGGGGTGTGCTCGAGTACTGGTTAACGTTTCAGGATCCGAGGAAACAGTAGTTAGGTTAACTGAACACCTGTACAGTAAGCCTTCAATGGCAAAAAAAGATTAACCTAAATATTCAGTCAACCATTAATTGTTCATTAAATCATTTTATTAATTTTATAATCAATAGGCAATTTAGTTTATTGATATATGGCTTTTCACAGTCATCTAGGATATTATTCTTGAATAGACATTTGAACTACCTCTGCTTCGTAATGAAAAAAGATAAATTAAACCCTTTGTTCCTTTATTTTTCATAAATATATGAAAATATACGTTTATTTTCCTTCTTGTGCTTTGCCATTGTATATTATTCAAGAGCAGAGTTTTGTTTTTACTGTTAAAATAGTAAACTGGTATACAATTTGTGAAAAATACACATAAAATCATATTACGTAATTTTTTACTTGTAAGTTTGCATTGATATGGAACCCCTAATTAGTTTAAATTGTTTGAATTAGTAATAAACCATACTACTATGTGATATTACATCCTGTCATAAACCCTAAGGTCATAAAACCGTGTGTGATTTATGCTAATTAGGGTACAATATGCACACTGTGGCAGGGTATTTCTCATTACCATATGGTGTGAATGTGGTGTTTGTGAATTATGAAAGCTCAGCAGGGTGCCAGTAGCTGGACAGTAACATACACTTTGAGCAATATGCCTGTAGACATTATATTCCATATGACACTCCTTATAAGGAGAAACATTCATATATGTTCAGGTAACTGGTAGAATAGATAATCACCATATATCAAATTGGGTAGTAACACAATTTGAATAACCAAAAGACAGTGCCAGTTATGTAAAACAACAATAAAAAACTCATCCATGCTTTATCTAATTTAACTAAAAAGAGTATGAAATCAAAATTTTATCAGCCATTTCTTAGTGTGCAACAATAGCCTATTTCCGACATTCCACTGGCTTATCGAGAGAAGTTACCCCCCCCCCCCTTTGATATTGGCGGTTTTTACTACTTACATGGCTAAACTGTCATATTTGGTTTACATAGAAACATATAGGAGAAATTTAATTTTATCGTTATAACTTTTTCATTATTAAATTGCCAACCTATTACAACGTCTAGCCATTAAGTTAAAAATATAACTTTTATTGTGATAAAATAAAAATTAAAATAAGTTTACGTCTTCTTGCTTCCTTTTTTGATTTTATAACAGCATATATGCTCCTTATATGTTCTATATATAAAAAATACTCAAAACACGTTTTCGGCCACTTTTAATGTCTTATAAACCTTAGTTGTGATTTTTTGCCAACCTATTACAACTTATACGTTCATTGCAAATAAAATTCTCTTTACGATGATATTTTGATATAGAAAATATGATAATTGCATCTTGCTTCCATTTTGATTTGAAAATGAGACAAAATGTAATTCTGATTTATTTTCTGTATGTTCAATAGAGCGTACTATTGAAGCCAATACAGCATAGTACAGTATCCAATTAAATGCAGCATGTATGTCGCTATATCAGCCGGCAGATGTTGGTCAGTTCCGACATGTTGATATACACATATGTATTTTACTTATATTCTAAAGAATAGATTTATTTCAATTTCATATTTTAACTAAAGAACCTTCAAAACACTTCCAATTCAAGTACATTTCGTTTGTAAACCAAAACAATATTTAATGGTGTATTTCTTTCCTACAAATATATGTTTTAATGTCTTTGTTATGAAATAATTCAGTGGACATAGAAAGAAAATCAATAAAGATCAAAACCAGTGATTTAATAACAACAATACTTTACGCGAGGCATAGTAATTGAACAAAGAGATTTAATAATGTAATTGGTTGATAAGTATGTTAATACAGCATAATTAGCCTATCATTGTTTTGAATTACTCAATTTAATGATCTTTTAAAGATAATTTTAAAAATGCGCAATAGTGCTCTTTTCTTCTTCAGCTTTTAATTCAAAACTTGGTTGATTGCAGCTTTTAGTATAAAGATTAGCAATATTTTACATAGAGCTTTATCGTGTAAAATAATTGTGCTTTACATTGATATGCATACAGAATGAATGAATGAATGAATCAATCTGATAATTCTTTTAGAATGGCTTTGTACAAGTTAAAACGTTCATATAGATGTTTTGTTATATGACGTGTATATAGATTAGACAAAAATAAAGATAATAACTATGAAATGAATGGTGTTTTGAGGGATAAAAAATTATTTAATTACTTAAAGAAATATGAAGGTACTGAGATTACTTCATTAAGTTTAGTAATCCGAAATAGATATTCTAACTGCGAACATGTTTCATTTTGTGTATTATTATGTTTGTTTTATAGACATCGCATTTATATCGTGTAATTAACTAAATACAAGTTCGTTATGATCAACCAATATCAAATGTTTATAAATATTACAGCATATTGAATTTAAACGTTTTCCTAAGATCAGTAAAGTAATATGTAAATCTAATAGTCCTTGTACGCCTGTCTGTTTTTCAAATCTCAAACAATGGAATAAGCCAGTGTTTATTTATGACCTTAATCACCGACTACCCCTGCCCGGAGGCAAAACTTGTAATTTTATTGGGGGATAATAATATAATTTGTTAGGATGTAGTTGAGTAATTATATTTCAACAAAAGTTTGGCATCACACATTTTTTTTAAAATTAGCTATTTGATTTAACATAGATATTCAGATAAATTGATAACAAATTCAAATTTTATAAACAGATAATAGAACGGGAGGAAAAATGTTAGCGGTTTTCAAATATATGTAATTCTCAATTATGCGATGACTTTATTTATTAAATGTATTGGTAATAATTCTTTAAACAACTTATTTTGTTTACTTACGTACAGTTTTAAATTTATTTATTTTTTTTTTTTTAAAAAAAAGATCCTCTCGTATATTGAAGTGGTATGCAAAACATATTAATCTGTTGTAACAACATAATCAATAAGATATTATAACACGAGGTTCTTAAAAGAAGTTGTTAAAAAAGAAGTTGTTAAAAAAGAATTATGGTCAAATACCGTTTTAGGCTTTATTAAAAACACATGCGCTAATATACAGATGTCTGTTTCAAACAAAATCTTATATAATTATAATCCGTAATAATTTTCTTTTAGAAACAACAACATAAAGTTTAAAATATCATTTAAATATCAGTGCACTTGTCCCGTTAACTCAGAAAGAAATGTCTGACTATCAACCCTCGGGTCGTGAATTCGAATCCCCACCCGGCACTATTCTCTGTGAATAGTGGAGCGCTTAGTCCAGTGATAAAGCACCGAATCCATGATCGGAGGGTCGTGGATTCGATCCTCTGCTACGGTTATGTGTGGTGTCCTTGAGCAAGACACCTTTTCCGCATATACTTAGTACTGGTCATACCCATGAAGACTTCGAGTGTGATTTGCCTAAGTTGTAAGAACTTGTTTCACAATCGAAGAAAAATAAATAAGTTTAAAAAATAAAGACATTATGTCTCATTGTCATTCTGTCTCTTTTATAAGTTTATATAATCAATTAACCGTAATAATTTTATTTATTTATAGTAACACAAAATAATCAACCTTTATCTATAATAAAATAAACTATATCAAAGTATATCATAATTTGTAAAAAAATCATTAAAATCATTAATCTATGTTATATTTTTACACATTAAACTTAATCAATTGATTTTAGCGTTTAAGTCAAATTCAATAATTTCTTTTTAATACTACACATCAAAATCACCAAAACACCTTTATCAAAATAAGGACATATATAAGACCTTTTCAAATTTTACCCGAGGGCATATATAACACGTTACGCATACTTAGTTTTAGTGTCAGAGCGGAACGATACCTGTATGTGTTATCGCAATCTGAGGGAAGTAACTGGATTCATCTCCACTATCATCAAACTGCGCAGGGGCAGTTATCGGATAACTCTTGAGAAATGTCCAAAATAGTCCAGTATGATCTACATCAACACTGACCGCAAACATTACTTTAGTTTTCTTTATCAAGCTAAGGGTAATTTTACTATTTTGAAATTCAATCATCAATGTCAGACTACATGATAAAATGTCAGACTCGTGATTCATGGGTTTCGGAATTGATCTCAGGTTCATTATCATCTTTTTGGGTGAAAGCTTCATAAGACATTGCTGTGTTTCTCTGTATTATTTTTGTGATATATTCTAAATCATCTAAATTTCCAATAGTAAGGTCATTGCATCTGCAGCACGTATTTTCGTCAGACGAAGGCATTATTATGCAGTTTTCGCAGCTACAAAAATCTTTCAAATGTGTGAACGACTGTGCCGTCTCACTATATTTCTCGTTTTCTAATTTATTTAACTCTGCTTCCGAAAATTCTGGTATAAAGTTGTAAGCCACAAGTCCTTCTCCATTATTAAAATCCATTTTATTATTCTTGCGAGTACTATTGCCGGTGGCTATAATTACACGTTTCTATATCTGCTGTAGCGTTTACATTAATTTGTTTTAAACCGGAAGTGCAGTTGTGGCGTCACACAGGTGTCCAATATGGCGACTTCCACCACAAAGTCGATGTGCGAAAATGACCGTTACAAAACGAGCTGATATATCTTTATGGACTCGAATTTATGCATATTGATACTATTAAAAGAAAGCTGAACTCATAGCTATTCATATTATCCTGTTTTATATACAGGTGTGCATTCCCCTTTATGTATTAAGATAGTTAGAATTATCAAACGGGTTTATTTGCCATAAAACTAATCTAAGTTTGCATTTGGCCTAATAGCGTAGAATCCGCATCGTACACTATCGAACAACATTTGAAAGTTTGTTGTTTCATTATTTGCACGAAATTCACTAAGGTATGTTGACTGTTTTGATATATATTCTGACTGTATTATGGGGAAACTGTCCAGTATTAGCAAAGTCATCTTTCGAGTGGTTGTGATGAGAAAGATTGAGCATTTTACTGTTCCAGTACATAACGGCAGATGGGATGTGAATTTTATATTATGTCGTATTTAAATGTCTGATAGATATATTTTGATGTAATCAAATCTAGGTAAAGTTGTAAAAATTGTTCATATCGATTCCGACGATAATGTCTGTAATTTAATTCACATCCACGGTATTGAGAAGCGTTTTGTTAGAATATAGGCCAAGGAATCTGAGAACGTATTTTGAGCTGTTGATATCGTGTTTACGATGAAGTATTGAAATAACTATGTTAGGATTGATAGATATGTGTAATTAAATTTTGTTGATGCTTATTTTGATAGAATTTGTCTGTAATTGTTTATATTATAAATGAGAAGTTATGTAGAGTTATAATTGCTATTTTGCGATTAACGGAAGGTCATATATGAGATGTTGTTAAAACTACCATGAAACTGCAGAGAGTAAGAATTTGAATGAACTGTTATCATGTATTGATAAATATACCACGAAACTGTTAAATGGTAAGAATTGAATGCACCATTATAGTATGTTGATAAATCTTTCATGAAACTGTTAGATGGTAAGAATTGAATGCACTGTTGTCATATATTGATAAAAATACCATGACATTGATAGATGGTAAGTAATAGACTCCATGTCATTACATATTTGAGTAACTATTAAATCTGAGTTTATATATATATATATTGTAGCCGTTTTTAAACGTTAGCGAGGTATGTGTCCGCTACGTCAACGACGTATCTAGACGTGACAGGAAATCAACTGGTGGTAGTATCGTCATAAGGACAGCAACCCACATAATCGTCATATTGACGGCTTGGCGGTCCTGACGTCAAAGTACGGTCGAAAGTTGGTACGAGGCGACGTTAAGTCAGAAACTCAGTATAGAGTTCTAAGGAAGATAAACCCAGTTTATATAGCCACCGCCGTAAGGGATGAATGATGCTAAATCTACAATAATCCAGACGCGGTAGTAGTATCTTAAATACCATATTAGTGCATTTTTAAAAACAGTTTTAACATTCATATGATATAAGCAATTTGGATCGCGATAAAGATTACGAAACATGGAGGAGATAAAACTGTGCAAAAAAGTGTTAATACCATCATAGGACCTTTTTAAACCAGATGTGTTGTTTTTTTGTTGAGTAATTATCTTTAAATTGTATATATTGTATAATTGTTTATTCGTAATTTAATTCATGCAAAATTAAAATTGTAAATTTTACTTTGTGTATGCTTGTATTCTACCCTTGTGAGCTGTCGGCCTTTGGTCATTTTGCTACACTTTCAGCCTGTAAACAATCAATAAATAATAATAGGTGTACAAATATACCCCAGAATTTTCTATTACGGTTAAAGACATTATGCTATACTGCTTGCTTGATTTAAAAATACTTGTAATAATTTAAACAACGATTTGTATAATAATCATCTTCGCAAAAACCTTATTTTTCCTAATTGTGGCTCTATTAAAGATACGGGACATTGCTTTTCCAAATGTGCAATGTACAGAAATCATATATTAACCATGTTCCATTCAATAATACTTTTCTATGGGGATGAAAAAAAGACATATGAAGACAATTATTGTCAAAGCTAGTTAATAGTCCTTCCTTTTTTATAGAATTAAATCACTTTTCATCAGAAAACATTGTGCTGCTTTCAGTCTGGGTGAGCTTTGAGCTAATTCCGGATGGCTCTCTTTTCTCTCTCTCTCTCTCTCTCTCTCTCTCTCTCTTATCATTAAACATATAACAGTTTTTAACATTGTGTCATCAATTGCTCTTATATTGTATAAAAATGTTGTCGGAACTTGTGGCCTATCCCCATTTCACATGTTTATATGAATTAAAATATGTTTAAATTATTAATCATGATTATGCCTCTTTATAAAACTATGTTTCTGGTGTGCTGTTTACCTCAACATACTTATAAAACTATGTTTCTGGTGTGCTGTTTACCTCAACATACTTATAAAACTATGTTTCAGGTGTGCTGTTTACCCCAACATACTTATAAAGCTATTTTTCAGGTGTGTTGTTTACCACAATATACTTATAAAACTATTTTTCAGGTGTGCTGTTTACCACAATATACTCAAAGCGAAGTTCACAATCATCAAAGTCCAGCAGTTACTGCAAAGGTAAATGCTGAATGCAATAGTAATTGCACCCCCGTTACTTCGATACACTTCTGTTGTCATTTTTTGTGTGTATTATATTATTATGAACGTCTTTTTATACAGTTATACAGATATAAACGTGTCGTTTCGTACGCCATATAAAGTTTTTTTTTTTTAATAATTTGAACATATTTATGCCACCGAGGGCTAACGAACTTAAATTACAGAAATACAGTCTACATTGTGTAATTGCGCAGGCTTCAAAACCCAACTATGTTACGGTTAAACGTAAATTTTGCACTGTTCTACTGTACAGAAATGCTCTTCTGGAACACTGGACGCATTACCAATGTCTCTAAAAGTGCCTTGTGTCCATAGATAGTCTTCTTTTGGTCCAGTTATTATCATCATCATTATTATAACTATCATAATCATTATTATTAGGTCAACGTCGCCATACAGCAGGATGACAACTATAGGAAATTCATGGACACTATAACAAGCGGCGGGCTGAGGCATGCCGTCGCTGTCTACAATCGACACCATAGCAACAATTACAATTTCCAACAGACAGTAGCCCCGGCCATGAGACGTGACGTAATCATCGTCGGTGCCGGGGTAGCAGGACTGTCGGCGGCATACGAACTTGCACAAATAGGACATAATGTAAGTACCTTATATTCCCTCTCCTCATGCAAGTACGCACGTACACGCGCACGCACGCACGCACGCACGCACGCACGGTCATAAACACAAACACTCAAATATATCTTAAAACAACAGCAGCATGGTTGTTTCGACAGTTGTTGTTATTGTTGTTGAAAATTCAATATATTATGAGGACAAAGGGATGAAAACACCGCTGAAAACAATACAGTTTTGTTTCCACAACTTAATTCATAATACATGCTATTAACTTACATATGCTTTATTCTCTCTAGGTTTTGATTATTGAAGCCCAAGACAGAGTTGGTGGCAGGATTAAAACAATGAGGAAACCATTTGCAGACGGTCTTCATTGCGAAGGTGATTTTTATCTACATGTATATATAGAAACCACAGACAGGAGTAACGAACCACGCCCTCTGATTTCTTTTTTTTTATTCTTTTTTCATAATTGCTTTCTATGTGCAATCCATCGTATATAATATACTTATTAAACATAATTAACAAACATTAGTTGAGTAAAGACCGTTTACTTCACATACCCCAAACTACCGTTAGACACATGCAGTGCAAAATGTATAACGAATATTCTTATATGGCATACACTAAAAGCTAGAGGATATTACGCGACAAAATAAGATAAACATCATTGAGCCAGCCGTATTGGAACAAAATCCTTCAAAATGGTTCATTTAGGGGATAAAACGTTGTCGTAAATAAAGTGGCACATTTTAACGGTTTAGAACAAGACTAAAACGACTCAACACAACTATAGCCTGGTATAGCCGAATGTTTCAAAGAAATTCAACAACAAATAAACTCTTTCATGCTTATTTACTAATATCAATATCACCGAGAACAGTTGATTGGTGCAATAATACATTTTTGAAAAACTAAGAAATCAAAGGTGGTGGGGTGACTAACCAAGGTCCGTTACTTCTGTCTATGGTAGAAAGAAGAGGTGTAAAAAGTACGTGTAAGAAAGAATACAGATGGCAAAATTTCAATAGTAGCAAGTCTATTCGATGCAGGTCTGTGGTAGAGCGATCTAAGGAACTGTCATAAAATCACCTCTAACCACTAAGGTCGTAAGTTCGAATTGGTTAAGTTCAAAATTGTATGTGAGAAAGATAAATTGCGGAAGGACAGTGTTCATTTCATTCTGAGGTCTACCTCCACCAATAAAACTAGATGCCATAAATACACACTTGTTATTTGGTGTGAAATATTTTCAAAATGATTCATTGAAGACGTGATGTCTTGCTACTGCAGATGAGTTGAGCAACATCTGACATAGCATATTCTGCAATAAGACATCAATGGTGTTAAGATAGTGACTTGTTATAGGATTTTAACAGATGCATGTTTTATGAGCATTTGTGGAAATGTTTTCTAAAAAGCAAGCTCAGGGTGTCACGGTACCCTCTTTAAAAAACACGCTGGTCAGCTTACCATTTATTGTGCATTTAATGTTGGGATGCATTCATGTTAGAAAATAAATACTTTAAAACAATTCTATGTGGATTTTTTCCCCGTGGAAAGCTTAGACTTTATGTTATATAGAACGAAGAACACAATTCAACTGTGTAGTGAGACCTAACCATTGGATGCTTTATTTAAAGCTTTTATTTTTAGTTACTGGTGTAACTTTTGTTGTATGTTTTTTTTTCATTTTATGTCCGGCAGCTGGCGCAATGAGGCTGCCTCCAAATCATTATTTGACAAAGCATTATGTAGATTTGTTTAAAATAAAGACCAGGAAATTCCAGAACTACCAAGAGAGGGGATTCCTCTACATGTATGGAGAAAGAATCACAATGAAAGGTGAGTTTGTAAATGACCTAGAATTAAACATATTCTCTAAACAATGTTATACATCGATTAAAACAATGTCTTATAATACAGTTGTTGTTGTTGTTGTATGGTGTTTAGTGTCGCTTTCAACAATTTGTCAGTCATATCGCGACGGTGTCTACTTGAGACAGTATTCTAAGCGCTGTCACTCTGGAGTGTCATGCCGCAGACACATATTATTATACCCCACCCAGTCACATTATACTGACACCGGGCCGACCAGACCTAGAAATCTCCTCTAAATGCTGTGCGTCATGCGAGGAAGCTTTTAGTACCATTTTTAAAGTCTTTGGTATGACCCGGCCGGGGATTGAACCCACGACCTTCCGCATGCGAGGCGGACGCTGTTCCACTAGACCATGCCGCGGTCCTTATAATACCCAATATAAGTCTTCGTAGATATACCAACACTGGCATGAGTTTTTTTCTGACGTATTATTTAAAGCCTCGTTATGCTTCCGAAATGCCCACTTTTTGATAATAACAAGAATAATTGTAATTAAATGTGTTAAAAGTATTGCTAAAACCATTCCTGTAGATCCCTTAGTGACCGTTTTAAAAAAAAGCCAGAAAATCAAGAACTTCGATCGTAATGTTATTTTCTTAACCGAGCAGTCCGAGCTTTAAACTTTTGTTAACATTTTTGTAATTCCGTAATGACTCGGTTGCTTTCCAACTGTATCTCCGCCAGTGCTCGAAAATACACAAATTACTTATGCAGTGGTCATGTGCGGATTAAGACCGTTAGATAAGGAGTTCATTAACAAGATTAGAAAAGTTTTTAAACCCGTTCTTAACTATGTATTAATAATGTGCTTTATATTTAATTTTTTGTTTGCAAAGTCTCTCAGTGATCAATTTAACATGTATTCTATCATCTGGAAGAGTAAAACTGGCTTAAATTAAAACAAAAAACGAACATTTCGGAAGTTTAATGAGCCTTTTTAATATTTTATTAATATTTTATTGCAAATTTTACATGTTCAAAACATTAGTTTGTAGCATAACATAAAACTCCACGGACTGGTTCACTCTACTTCCGGTTCGGAGAAAGTGAACACTCCTGCATTTCACTACCATTTTGTTTGTTTTGTTACGGAGTAAATGGATTCCTGATTGCCAGCTCCGTGCCAATCTGACATTGAATGCCGGGTATAATACGCAGCCCGAAATGCAATACAAATCTGCGAACATTATAGAGGAATTCCGACTGATTATCAACAAGAGGAGAAGACACTCACGCTCAGTCCCATTCTGGCAGGTATTTCCTGCATCAGATTTAACGTTGCTTCATATCTGTGTATGGTGTCAAAATGCTTGTTCAGGCTTCAATATTTGTTTCTGAGTGTTTTCACAAGGCTATTCTAACCTCTTTCTTGAAAGCCCGATTGTAACCAATGAAAATCATACGGGCTGAATTTGACATTCTTAAATAAACAACATTTTTTATTTAAGTATTTTTTTAAAAGTAAGGAAAATATTAAACCTTTTTAAAACCGTGCTAAAAGATTAATACGTGCATTTTATTATATGCCCAACGGAAATGGACGCCAATTGCAGCAGGAGGCACAGTCAAGATACGTAGACTGGCTCCTGTATGCAGGTTAGCATAACATTTGTTTTTCCGTTAACCAACTTTCATGACCGTTCAGAAAACACAATTGACCTCACTCATACTGTCACTCAGACAAGTCGATAATCTAATTAGCGACCGATATTAATTGCTAAACCGCCATTTTCTTTAGACAATCTAACGATATCTTAGTAAAAAACAACATTTTATTTACTTGTACAAACAATGTCACGTGGTCAATGGATGAAGCAATAGTGGTTCTCGTGTCAGGTCCATTTATTCCTCGTTTTACTGACATAATGAAGACGATGATAACTGCACTGTTTGTCTTTCAATGTTTTTAATTATTCCTATATTTGTTTAGAATGGACCGATGATAATCGGTTTTGGTCTACACATTGGTGGCCGGGATGGGATGCAAATCTCTCTGAAGAAAATAAGGCCTCTGTTAACGGGATTTGTAAGTAATGATCTATTCTATATTTAGTTTTCATTTTGATACAAGTCCTTGCAACATATACAAACCGCACGCAATGTGATTTTTGTTTTGTATTATGTTCAATCCATCGTATCACCACCGTGTCTTCTTCAGATATACTCTTGAACTGTTAGCGTTACTTGACTGATGATACATCAACCTGGCTTCTGTTTCACAAAATAATTCAAAATTTTACTGAAACAAGTTCCCGCCGTTTTTTTCCGATGACTTCTAGCCACAGTCAATGTGACGATTGGTAATGAACTTTGTTCGAATACCCGCCTAGCCACAGTCTATGTGACGTTTGGTAATGCTATTTGTTCGAATACCCGCCGAGCCAGAGTCTATGTGACGATTGGTAATGAACTTTGTTCGAATACCCGCCTAGCCACAGTCTATGTGACGTTTGGTAATGAACTTTGTTCGAGTACCCGCCTAGCCACAGTCTATGTGACGATTGGTAATGAACTTTGTTCGAATACCCGCCTAGCCACAGTCTATGTGACGTTTGGTAATGAACTTTGTTCGAATTTCCGCCTAGCCACAGTCTATATGACGATTGGTAATGAACTTTGTTCGAATACCCGCCTAGCCACAGTCTATATGACGATTGGTAATGAACTTTGTTCGAATATCCGCCTTGCCACAGTCTTCGTGACGTTTGATAATGACTTTTGTTCTAATACTCGCCTAGCCAAAGAATATGTGACGACTGGTAATAAATTTTGTTTCGTGGCCATGATTCTCCTACTTCTGACAATGTTAGGAAGTCGTTAGTGACTGCACAGAAAATGTGTGTTAAGAACTTGTCAAACTTCTAGCGGACGCGCTGGCCAACATTAAATAATTAAAATACTATATAAATAGACGACCAATCCTTATCCTTGAAACAAAGTCAACACAATCTCCATCCTTGTAGGGGTATTTCAATCAGCAAACATGTGAATTTAGCCATTTGTAAAACAATGTTTTTAAATCATATGACATGACACTAACATATTACAATCAATACAGTTTGAATTGTTTAAGTATCATAGAATATATGACATAGATGAGTAAAAGTGAAAAATAATGTGACTCACAAAAATGCACAAAGCCGTGCGGGCAAATATTCACTTTTTGCCACGTTTTTGAGCAAAGAAAGAAATATGAATTAGGTATTTATATAATTAGGAGTGACTATCGTATAAAGCCTGCATTCATAACCTGTAAATTAACAGCGTGCTAAAATTAAATGATTAAATTACTCTGCCAATCATGCTGAAATTAATGTATATAAAGGATTCGTGCGCATTTGCTTAAGATTTCGAGTGTATGACATCACAAACTCCTCCTTAGTTATTTTTTTTTTTTGCAAACGGCATATTGCACAAACTTTGGGACACCTTTCTATGTCAGTGCATTGTATTAACATTAATCTAGTAATAGATTAAATTACAAAAAAGCAATGTAATGATGACTGTGTTGATATTTTTAATAAGCTTATAAAATTATTTAATTTATGTAAGTACGATAACCTGCCTGTGTTATTTTATCTTAGTGGATTTGTATGACAGAACAATGGCCCCTGTCAAGAACGAGTTGGGAACCAAGCCCACAAACGTCGATTGGCAGAAATGGTTTCAAAAATGGAGCAAAGTGTCTTTCGGGCAATTCCTCAGATTTGCGGAAATCAACCCAACGGATGATGGCGGGCTTCGCCCATGGCCCGAAGCTGCTATTACAGCTTACACAGTGCGTATTCTATTTTGACACTATGGCTGAGAGGCCCAACCTTTTCTGCGGGCCAGGCAGTTGTGTAGGAGTGGCTAATGTAAAACAGCTGTTTTCTTTACCTGTCAGTTATTACAGCTTACACAGTACGTATTCTAGTTTGACACTATGGCTGAGAGGCCCAACATTTTCTGCGAGCCAGGCAGTTGTGTAGGAGTGGCTAATGTAAAACAGCTGTTTTCTTTACCTGACAGTTATTACAGCTTACACAGTGCGTATTCTATTTTGACACTATGGATTGAGAGGCCCAACATTTTCTGCGAGCCAGGCAGTTGTGTAGGAGTGGCTAAGGTAAAACAGCTGTTTTCTTTACCTGTCAGTTATTACAGCTTACACAGTGCGTATTCTATTTTGACACTATGGCTGAGAGGCCCAACATTTTCTGCGAGCCAGGCAGTTGTGTAGGAGTGGCTAAGGTAAAACAGCTGTTTTCTTTACCTGTCAGTTATTACAGCTTACACAGTGCGTATTCTATTTTGACACTATGGCTGAGAGGCCCAACCTTTTCTGCGGGCCAGGCAGTTGTGTAGGAGTGGCTAATGTAAAACAGCTGTTTTCTTTACCTGTCAGTTATTACAGCTTACACAGTACGTATTCTAGTTTGACACTATGGCTGAGAGGCCCAACATTTTCTGCGGGCCAGGCAGTTGTGTAGGAGTGGCTAATGTAAAACAGCTGTTTTCTTTACCTGACAGTTATTACAGCTTACACAGTGCGTATTCTATTTTGACACTATGGCTGAGAGGCCCAACATTTTCTGCGGGCCAGGCAGTTGTGTAGGAGTGGCTAATGTAAAACAGCTGTTTTCTTTACCTGACAGTTATTACAGCTTACACAGTGCGTATTCTAGTTTGACACTATGGCTGAGAGGCCCAACATTTTCTGCGGGCCAGGCAGTTGTGTAGGAGTGGCTAATGTAAAACAGCTGTTTTCTTTACCTGTCAGTTATTACAGCTTACACAGTGCGTATTCTATTTTGACACTATGGCTGAGAGGCCCAACATTTTCTGCGGGCCAGGCAGTTGTGTAGGAGTGGCTAATGTAAAACAGCTGTTTTCTTTACCTGTCAGTTATTACAGCTTACACAGTGCGTATTCTATTTTGACACTATGGCTGAGAGGCCCAACATTTTCTGCGGGCCAGGCAGTTGTGTAGGAGTGGCTAATGTAAAACAGCTGTTTTCTTTACCTGTCAGTTATTACAGCTTACACAGTGCGTATTCTATTTTGACACTATGGCTGAGAGGCCCAACATTTTCTGCGGGCCAGGCAGTTGTGTAGGAGTGGCTAATGTAAAACAGCTGTTTTCTTTACCTGACAGTTATTACAGCTTACACAGTGCGTATTCTATTTTGACACTATGGTTGGGAGGCCCAACATTTTCTGCGAGCCAGGCAGTTGTGTAGGAGTGGCTAATGTAAAACAGCTGTTTTCTTTACCTGACAGTTATTACAGCTTACACAGTACGTATTCTAGTTTGACACTATGGCTGAGAGGCCCAACATTTTCTGCGAGCCAGGCAGTTGTGTAGGAGTGGCTAAGGTAAAACAGCTGTTTTCTTTACCTGTCAGTTATTACAGCTTACACAGTGCGTATTCTATTTTGACACTATGGCTGAGAGGCCCAACATTTTCTGCGGGCCAGGCAGTTGTGTAGGAGTGGCAAAGGTAAAACAGCTGTTTTCTTTACCTGTCAGTTATTACAGCTTACACAGTACGTATTCTAGTTTGACACTATGGCTGAGAGGCCCAACATTTTCTGCGAGCCAGGCAGTTGTGTAGGAGTGGCTAAGGTAAAACAGCTGTTTTCTTTACCTGACAGTTATTACAGCTTACACAGTGCGTATTCTATTTTGACACTATGGCTGAGAGGCCCAACATTTTCTGCGAGCCAGGCAGTTGTGTAGGAGTGGCTAAGGTAAAACAGCTGTTTTCTTTACCTGTCAGTTATTACAGCTTACACAGTGCGTATTCTATTTTGACACTATGGCTGAGAGGCCCAACATTTTCTGCGAGCCAGGCAGTTGTGTAGGAGTGGCTAAGGTAAAACAGCTGTTTTCTTTACCTGTCAGTTATTACAGCTTACACAGTGCGTATTCTATTTTGACACTATGGCTGAGAGGCCCAACCTTTTCTGCGGGCCAGGCAGTTGTGTAGGAGTGGCTAATGTAAAACAGCTGTTTTCTTTACCTGTCAGTTATTACAGCTTACACAGTACGTATTCTAGTTTGACACTATGGCTGAGAGGCCCAACATTTTCTGCGAGCCAGGCAGTTGTGTAGGAGTGGCTAATGTAAAACAGCTGTTTTCTTTACCTGACAGTTATTACAGCTTACACAGTGCGTATTCTATTTTGACACTATGGCTGAGAGGCCCAACATTTTCTGCGGGCCAGGCAGTTGTGTAGGAGTGGCTAATGTAAAACAGCTGTTTTCTTTACCTGACAGTTATTACAGCTTACACAGTGCGTATTCTAGTTTGACACTATGGCTGAGAGGCCCAACATTTTCTGCGGGCCAGGCAGTTGTGTAGGAGTGGCTAATGTAAAACAGCTGTTTTCTTTACCTGTCAGTTATTACAGCTTACACAGTGCGTATTCTAGTTTGACACTATGGCTGAGAGGCCCAACATTTTCTGCGGGCCAGGCAGTTGTGTAGGAGTGGCTAATGTAAAACAGCTGTTTTCTTTACCTGACAGTTATTACAGCTTACACAGTGCGTATTCTAGTTTGACACTATGACTGAGAGGCCCAACATTTTCTGCGGGCCAGGCAGTTGTGTAGGAGTGGCTAATGTAAAACAGCTGTTTTCTTTACCTGTCAGTTATTACAGCTTACACAGTGCGTATTCTATTTTGACACAATGGCTGAGAGGCCCAACATTTTCTGCGGGCCAGGCAGTTATGTAGGAGCGGTTTATGTGAACTTTACCTGTCAGTTATGGTACAGTGTTCTAAAAATACATCGTTGCATGACCTCATAAGTTCCTCCCTAAAGTGGCAAAAGTTTAGCAGTTGGAGTTTAACTTTCACTGTCAAACTTCATATAACACACTTTTAGGAAAATATATTTTTGCCAATTAAATGTATCAATAGTTTAGTTTGCAAAATTATAACAAAAACAATGTTGTGGCGACTCTGGAATTTTGAAAAAAAGTATGTGTGCATAATATAAGTACTTTATATGTACGATAGAAATATATGATTGAATGATATTAATACGATATTAATATACATAATATGCCTATAAAAAAGTACTAAATATGTTTATTAGATAGTAATATATGTGCTTGTACGATAGTAATATATATGACTGTAAAATGGTACTATATATGTTTGTATTTGATACAAACATAGATATGTTGGTAGAATAGTTATGTATATATCTGTATGATAGTAATACATATGTTTGTGTGATAAGAACACATATGTTTGTATGATAATATAACATATGTAGATATGGTAATAATATATATATGTTTGCTTGATAGAGTTAAATATGCGTGTATGATAGTGATATATTTTTTTTATGATAATAATATATATGTGTTTGTGATAGTAATATATATATTTGTATGATAGTAATGTAAATGTTTGTGTGATGGAAACAAATATACGTATATGATAGTGATATGTATATATGTATATGATGACAATATATATAGTTGTATTATAACAATATCAATGTTTTATGATTATATGTTGTATGATAGTAATGTATATATTTGTTTAATAGCAATATATGTGTTTGTGTGATAATTACATATATGTTTGTATGATAGTGATATGTATGTTTTTATGATAATAATATATATGTTTGTGTGATAATAATTCATATGTATTTTGATAGAAATATATATGTTTTTATTATGTTGATATTACAGTTCGTATGATAGTACTACATATATTTGTGAGATAGTGATATATATGACTGTTGTCATTGTAACGATGCTCTTTTCAGACATCGACATACACGCCCACGTTAGGGGACGATGTAGCAAGTACCTTGCGTGAAGAACTCGGAGGGTGGTGGAGAAACGATCTGTACACACCTGTCGATGGCATGGACACCATTCCGAATGGCTTCCTAGCGCCGAATCAATACGGTTGGAACAAGGAAGTATGTTTATCTAAAAATATCATGTATGACGTCAAGGTGTCTGGTGTAGAAGAGTTCCCGTCACAGGCAAATGGTCGAAATGACCGTATACGTGTCAAAGGTGTCAACACGAAAACTGGCGAGCCATATACCGCTGAGGGTCATGCTGTGATATTGACCGTCACGTTGCCTATTTTACGACAACTTAATGTCCCACTTTCTACAGAAAAACAAAAGGCAATGGCAGATATTACTTATGGAGCGTCAACGAGAATACTTCTGCAATGCAAGACGCGTTTCTGGCAAAGGGGATGTGGACAAGGCGGTTTCAGCAAAACGAACCTGGTCATTGGTCAGCTTCATTACCCAGATTATGATCAGTCAGGAATTCCTGACTTCGCTCCCGGTATTTTGCTAGTTTATACATGGGCCGAAAATGCGACCATCCTTGCTGCCCAACCTGAGGAAATGGCTATCGAAAGTGCTCTTGATGAAATAAGCAAGATCCATCCAGAGATCAGAGATGAATTTGAAGTTGGATACGTTCAGGCCTGGTCCACCGACAAATACTCCCAAGGTGCATACGCACAACTTAAACCATTTGAATATTTGGACAGTCTGGACAAGCTTACAACTTCTACAGACACCATCTACCTGGCAGGAGAGGCTCTATCCTGGACCAATGGGTGGCAGCAGGGTGCCTTCTTCTCAGCCTTGGCGCAAGCATTCGCCTTTGAGAACAAGCTGGAAAATGGAACGGCACCTATGTATCGTCCTTTTAAAAAGTTAATATAAAAAGGAAGAGACATGGTGACGTTTCCGCTTCACGTTTTATAATTGACTTACCGCACAATTGAATCGTTATATGTAACAAAATTGAGGATTTATCAACTATTTTAAAAGAGAGGCGTATTTGTATAACTGTTATAAATGAGTAATATATAAACAGAAACCTACTATACATGGACCACTGGTGTAAAACAAAACGACGCCGGTGAAACTGTTTGTTTTGTTACCTGATACCATATTAACATATCATATAAACCAAAGCATACATAATATGAAACATTTTTGTAAAACGATAGAACATTTAGTTAAAACGATGGAACATTTAGATAAAACGATAGAATATTTAGTTAAAACGAAGGAACATTTAGGTTAAACAATGGACATTTAGGTAATAAGATGAAACATTGAGGTAAAAACGATGGAAAATTTATGTAAAACGATAGAACTTAATTTATTTCGAATATCATACAATATTACATATTTACAAACAATTTTGTCAAAATAATTGGAATGAAAAAACAAGCTTATAGAATTCTTCTCCTGAATACAAGACAATTACACAAACTATGATAACAAATGTGGATTTCTAGTTAAGTATACAAGACACTCGTAACAACATTGATTTTATAATGCAGATCGATTGTAAAGATATATAAGAATAGAAATGGAATTTGCGGAAAACATGGATATTATAGAAGCAATATGTTAAATGTTAAATAGAAATAACACCAATAAAAACAAGTTTCCATGAATTTCAGGGGGAAACACTAATAACGCATTCGGCATAGACTCTAGTGGCGGGGTGCTTTATTCAATGTCCTCACTCAAGTACGACACGAAGCTCTGTACGACTTGATCATAGAATCACGTGACGGTGGGACCACGCCCAGATCGTCGACAACCACAATCACACTGTCACTTATAGAAAACCTGGGCAATAATGCCAGACATATCGGCGGCAGCTGTGATCTTTTTATTAGCTGGATTATTCTAATTACTTTAATTAATTTGTGAACAACCGCATAACAACCGACAGTGACGACAAAAAGTATTTAAATTCCGTTCTTACTAACAGACCGTCTTGATTCTTACATTTAATGGGAGTACCTCATGAAAAACGTCATAAATGTCTATAAATTATGAAAAATCCTGACATATTCCTTTTAAACTAATTTTGTAAAATCAGAAATACAACCCATGGCATTTATTGCCACTGTATTCGTGCTGTCAGTAATAGAAACCAATTTTAAAAAGATACATTTTAGAGAAATGTTTTCTTTGTGAATTGTTTTGTTCAGGTGTCCAAATATCGAGCACGTTATTTGTGTGTTTGTTTTTCTTTCAACACAACATTGTGACGATTACTTCAATTAGTAAAGCTGCTTTTTGTTTGCATGTCTACGTTTAATTAGATGTTGTCTTACTTTCTCAGTCAATAAAATCGCTTTTTAAGTTAGAACATTTTATTTTACATAGAATGTCACGACCGTCAGTAGATGTTGACACACTTCCTCAGCCAATGAAATCGCTCCACGAACGAGAAAGTAGAACAACATCTAAGTTGGGCAGAATTTATATAGAATTTTCTATTGGTGTAAAAACAAGTATTGTCCTATATCTGTGTTACCAGTTATTTCCTTTACATTTGAAAGACCTGTTAAAAACTCTAATATATTTTCTAGACCAGCATACTCTGATTTAGGAACGTCAATCTGGGTTTAGAAAACACCATTCTTATAAGACGGCTCTAACTAGAATACTAGATAACTAATCCATTAAAAACAACGAAATTGTAGGCTCTTTGTTTCTTGACCTTACAAAGGCTTTCCATCTAGTTAATAATAATATTCTTATAAAGAAACTATCTGTTTATAAAGTAAATATGATATCTTCAGGAAAGGACACAATGAGTTTCAAGAGTATTATAAAATAAAAATAACATCTTAACAGGTTTGCCTCAGGGCTATGTATTATAACATCTGTTTTTATTTACAATATTGATTTGTCCCTTTACAAGCAATTTTATAATCTCAGTATCTATGCTGATTATTCAACATTGAATACAGCAAGCAAATTCATTGATGATATATCAAATCATTGGAATAATGATGTAAATGACATTGAAACATGGTGTAAACAGAATAATATGGTTTTAAATGTTACATAAACTAAATTTCAGGTGCATTGCTTCAAAACAAGCATGAACTAAAATATCGCAGGAACCACCAATTATATTAACGAATGACGTTCCATTACAATTGTCTGAAAATGAAAAACTCTTAAGAATTACCAGAGATAAACATAATGAATTTTACAAGTAGAAAATACATTAAAAATGTGCATTTAACTGCTGTTTTTATTAAACAGAATTGTACGTTAACAATATTCCTTGTAAACTTTAATACAGGTGCTAGCCTATTCCTTAAAACATTGTTAAATAAAAAAAATAAAAAAATGGTTAACTTCATATGGATTTGGTTTCAGACGAAGTTTTGCATAAATATTGAAGAATTGTGGAGATACCGGTGCACCCAAAACGTTAAAACAATTGCACGACCCAGAAACATGCACATCTTACTGAGTCTCCACCACAAGGCGAAGTTTAAATTTCGTTTGTTCCTATTATCTCTCTAAATTCCACTAAATGCAATCAACAGCAACAACTGTTAAAAAAAGGAACAAACTGACGTAGCTATATATGAAATTAGTTACTTGAATGAGACAGGACTCAATCAAAGTAAATCGAAGAAGGAAGATAACTTATATTACATCTACATAAAGCGGGGCGGTAGTGTTAATGGATAGAGTGTTGGCCGCTAACGCCAGAGGCTGCGGGTTCGATTCCCCGCTCGACCCGATGTCTCTCATAAAATTACACTTATTACTGATTCTACCCAGGAAGCGGACTCGAGAACGATTCGTATAAGCTCTGAGCTTACATCGCAATCGAGCTAAAATAAATTAGTATAAACTAAATCTTCATAACCTGTCTCTATAAATATGTGGGCTACAAGAATCAGTTTTACATACGTCATATGAAGGAAAACCCTGCACTATACCAAAGATCGCTACTTTCATAGACTTAATTTGGCTCTCTGAGGCCGCTCTGCAGGTATATTCTAGAGCTGTACACGAGGTGTAGTATACGGAGGATACGGAAATACCCGGTGTTTCACGATTGTAGTAAGCGTTCAATTGCTATGAAACGTGGGACAGGCTGAGAATTCCTTGCTTTTTTATTGGTTGTTAACAAACCTGATTCGAGGGGATAGACTGACTTGAAACTTACACCAACCATAACTTTATCAACCTCGAATTTTGAGTCAACATATTCGCCGGTGAGAGGTATGTGGTCGATAGATGACATACTTGCGGTGAGAGGTATGTGGTCGATAGACGAAATACTCGGCCGTGAGAGGTATGTGGTCGATAGATGACATACTCGTGGTGAGAGTTAGGTGGTTGATAGACGACATACTCGGCGGTGAGAGGTATGTGGTCGATAGACGACATACTCGGTGGTGAGAGGTATGTGGTCGATAGACGACATACTCGGTGGTGAGAGGTATGTGGTCGATAGATGACATACTCGGCGGTGAGAGGTATGTGGTCGATAGACGACATAATCGGCGGTGAGAGGTATGTGGTCGATAGACGACATACTTGGCGGTGAGAGGTATGTGGTCAATAGACGACATACTCGGCGGTGAGAGGTATGTGGTCGAGAGACGAAATACTCGGCCGTGAGAGGTATGTGGTCGATAGACGACATACTTGGCGGTGAGAGGTATGTGGTCGATAGACGACATACTCGGTGGTGAGAGGTATGTTGTCGATAGATGACATACTCGGTGGTGAGAGGTATGTGGTCGATAGACGACATACTTGGCGGTGAGAGGTATGTGGTCGATAGATGACATCCTCGGTGGTGAGAGGTATGTGGTCGATAGATGACATACTCGGCGGTGAGAGGTATGTGGTCGATAGACGACATACTTGGCGGTGAGAGGTATGTGGTCGATAGATGACATACTCGGTGGTGAGAGGTATGTGGTCGATAGATGACATACTCGGCGGTGAGAGGTAAGTGGTCGATAGACGACATACTGGTCGGTGAGAGGTATGTGGTCGATAGACGACATACTCGGCGGTGAGAGTCAAGTGGTCGATAGACGACATACTAAGCGATGAGAGGTATATGGTCAATAAGCGACAATATACGATAATCATATTTAAGCTTTTGTACGATAATCACTTCTAACCTTTCATACGATAATCGTATTTAACTATTCATACAATAATCACATTTAACCTTTTATACGTTAATCACTTTTAACCTTTCATACGATAATCGTATGCGGCTCAACTAATGAACTCGGCAGTGAGAGGAAAGTGGTCGTTAGACAACATACTCGGCGGTGAGAGGTAAGTGGTCGATAGTCGACATACTCGGCGGTGAGAGGTATGTGGTTGATAGTCGACATACTCAGCGATGATAGGTATGTGGTCGGTAGACGACATACTCGCGGTGAGAGGAAAGTAGTCGATAGACGACGTATGTGGTCGTTAGATGACATACTCGGTGTTAAGTGGTAAGTGTTCGTTAGACGACATACTTGGCGGTGAGAGGTAAGTGATCAATAGAAATCATACTCGGCGGTGAGAGGTATGTGGTCGATAGACGACATACTCGGCGGTGAAAGGTAAGTGTTCGATAAACGACATACTCAGTGGTGAGAGATAAGTCGTCGTTAGACTACATACTCGATGGCGTGATGTAAGTGTTCGATAGACGACAGACTCGGCAGGGAGATGTAAGTGGTCGTTAGACGACAGACTCGGCGGTGAGAGGTAAGTGGTCGTTAGACGACATACTTGGCGGTGAGAAGTGAGAGGTAAGTTGTAGTTAGACAACAAACATGGCGATGAGAGGTTAGTGGTCGTTAGACAACATTCTTGGCGGTGAGAAGTGAGAGGTAAGTGTTCGATAGACGACAGACTCGGCAGGGAGGGGAAAGTGATTGCTAGACGACATACCCGGCAGTGAGAGGTAAGTTGTAGTTAGACGACAAACTTGGCGGTGAGAGGTAAGCGGTCGATAGACAACATACTTGGTGGTGAGAGATATGAGGTCGTTAGACGACAGACTCGGTGGTGGGAGGTATGTGGTTGATTGCCGACATATTCGGCGGTGAGAGGTATGTGGTAGATAGACGACATACTCGGCAGTGAGAGGTAAGTGGTCGAGAGGCGTCACACACGGCGTGAGAGGTAAGAGGTCGATAGACGACAGACTCGGCGGTGAGAGGTAAGTTATCAAAAGACGACATATTTGGCAGTGAGAGGTATGTGGTCAATAGACGACATTCTCGGCGGTGAGAGGTAAGTGGTCGTTAGACAACATACTCGGTGGTGAGAGGTAATTGGTCGATAGACAACACAATCGGCGGTGAGAGGTAAGTGGTCGTTAGACGACACACTCGGCGGTGAGAGGTAAGTGGTCGTTAGACGACACACTCGGCGGTGAGAGGTAAGTGGCTCGGCGGTGAGAGGTAAGTGGTCGTTAGACGACACACTCGGCGGTGAGAGGTAAGTGGTCGTTAGACGACACACTCGGCGGTGAGAGGTAAGTGGTCGTTAGACAACACAAACGGCGGTGAGAGGTAAGTGGTCGTTAGACGACACACTCGGCGGTGAGAGGTAAGTGGTCGTTAGACGACACACTCGGCGGTGAAAGGTTAGTGGTCGATAGACCACAGACTCTACTGTGAGAGGTTAGTGGTCGTTAGACGAGACGTTCGGCAGTGAGAGGTAAGTGGTCGTTTGACGACACATTCGGTGGTGAAAGGCATGTGGTCATAAGATAACATTCTCGGCGGTGACAGGCATGTGGTCGATAGACGACACACTCGGCGATGAGAGGTATGTGGTTGATTGCCGACATACTCGGCAGTGAGAGGTAAGTGGTCGTTATACGACATACTCGGCGGTTAGAAGAATGTGGTCGTTAGATGACATACTCGGCGGTGACAGGTAAGTGGTCGATAGACGACCGACTTGGCGGTGAGAGGTATGTGGTTGATTAATGACTTACTCGGCGGTGAGAGGTATGTGGTTGATTGCAGACATACACGGCGTTGAGAGGTATGTGGCCGATAGACGACATATTCGGAAGTGAGTGGTCAGTGGTCGATAGTCAACATACCCGGGGGTGAGAGGTAAGTGGTCGATAGACAGCAGACTCTGTGGTGAGAGATAAGTGGTTGATAGATGACATACTAGACTGTATGAGGTAAGTGGTCGATAGTCAACATACTCGCTTGTGAGAGGTAAGTGGTCGATAGTCAACATACTCAGCGGTGAGAGGTTTATGGTCGATAGACCGCAGACTCGGTGGTGAAAGATAAGTGGTCGATATACGACAGATTCGACCGTGACGGATAAGTGGTCGATATACGACAGACTCGGTGGTGAGAGAGAAGTGGTCGATATATGACAGACTTGGTGGTGAGAGAGAAGTGGTCGGTATACAACAGACTCTGTAGTGAGAGATAAGTGGTCGATATATGACAGACTCTGTAGTGAGAGACAAGTGGTCGATATATGACAGACTCTGTAGTGAGAGACAAGTTGTCGATATACGACAGACTCGGTGGTGAGAGAGAAGTGGTCGATATATGGCAAACTCGGTGGTGAGAGGTATGTGGTAGATAGACGACATATTTGGCAGTGAGAGGTATGTGGTCAATAGACGACAATCTCGGCGGTGAGAGGTATGTGGTTGATTGCCGACATACTCGGCAGTGAGAGGTAAGTGGTCGAGAGGCGTCACACACGGCGTGAGAGGTAAGAGGTCGATAGACGACAGACTCGGCGGTGAGAGGTAAGTTATCGAAAGACGACATATTTGGCAGTGAGAGGTATGTGGTCAATAGACGACATTCTCGGCGGTGAGAGGTATGTGGTTGATTGCCGACATACTCGGCGGTGAGAGGTAAGTTGTCGATAGACGAAACACTCGGCGATGAGAGGTAAGTTGTCGTTATACAACACACTTGGCGGTGGGAGGTGAGTGGTCATTAGACGACATACCCAGCGGTGAGAGGTAACTTGTCGTTAGACGACAGACTCAGAATTGAGAGGTTAGTGGTCATTACACGACATACTAGGCGGTGAGAGGAAAGTGTTCGTTAAACGACATACTCGGCGGTGAGAGGTAAGTGGTCGTAAGATGACACACTCGGCGGCGAGAGGTCCGTGGTTAATAGACGACAGACTCGGTGGTGAAAGGTATGTGGTCAATAGACGACATTCTCGGTGGTGAGAGGAAAGTGGTTGTTAGACAACAGACTAGACGGTGAGAGGTCAGTGGTCAATAGACGACAGACTGGGTGGTAAAAGGTAAGTGGTCGTTAGGCGACATACTCAGCAGTGAGAGGCATGTGGTTGATTGCCAACATACTCGGCGGTGAGAGTTATATGGTCGATAGACAACATAATCGGCGGTGAGAGGTAAGTGGTCGTTAGACGACACACTCGGCGGTGAGAGGTAAGTGGTCGTTAGACGACACACTCGGCGGTGAGAGGTAAGTGGTCGTTAGACGACACACTCCGCGGTGAGAGGTAAGTGGTCGTTAGACGACACACTCGGCGGTGAAAGGTAAGTGGTCGATAGACCACAGACTCTACTGTGAGAGGTAAGTGGTCGTTAGACAACACAATCGGCGGTGAGAGGTAAGTGGTCGTTAGACGACACACTCGGCGGTGAGAGGTAAGTGGTCGTTAGACGACACACTCGGCGGTGAAAGGTAAGTGGTCGATAGACCACAGACTCTACTGTGAGAGGTTAGTGGTTGTTAGACGAGACATTCGGCAGTGAGAGGTAAGTGGTCGTTTGACGACACATTCGGTGGTGAAAGGCATGTGGTCATAAGATAACATTCTCGGCGGTGACAGGCATGTGGTCGATAGACGACACACTCGGCGGTGAGAGGTATGTGGTTGATTGCCGACATACTCGGCAGTGAGAGGTAAGTGGTCGTTATACGACATACTCGGCGGTTAGAAGAATGTGGTCGTTAGATGACAGACTCGGCGGTGACAGGTAAGTGGTCGATAGACGACCGACTTGGCGGTGAGAGGTATGTGGTTGATTAATGACTTACTCGGCGGTGAGAGGTATGTGGCTGATAGACGACGTATTCGGAAGTGAGTGGTCAGTGGTCGATAGTCAACATACCCGGGGGTGAGAGGTAAGTGGTCGATAGACAGCAGACTCTGTAATGAGAGATAAGTGGTTGATAGATGACATACTAGGCTGTATGAGGTAAGTGGTCGATAGTCAACATACTCGCTTGTGAGAGGTAAGTGGTCGATAGTCAACATACTCAGCGGTGAGAGGTTTATGGTCGATAGACCGCAGACTCGGTGGTGAGAGATAAGTGGTCGATATACGACAGATTCGACCGTGACGGATAAGTGGTCGATATACGACAGACTCGGTGGTGAGAGAGAAGTGGTCGATATATGACAGACTTGGTGGTGAGAGAGAAGTGGTCGGTATACAACAGACTCTGTAGTGAGAGATAAGTGGTCGATATATGACAGACTCTGTAGTGAGAGACAAGTGGTCGATATATGACAGACTCTGTAGTGAGAGACAAGTTGTCGATATACGACAGACTCGGTGGTGAGAGAGAAGTGGTCGATATATGACAGACTCGGTGGTGAGAGACAAGTGGTCGATATACGACAGAATCTGTAGTGAGAGATAAGTGGTCAATATACGACAGACTCGGTGGTGAGAGATAAGAGAAGTAGTCTATATACGACAAACTCAGTGGTGAGAGATAAGAAAAGTGGTCAATATACGACAGATTCGGCGGTGAGAGAGAAGTGGTCGATATACGACATACTCGGTGGTGAGAGATAAGTGGTCGATATATGACAGACTCAGTGGTGAGAGGTATGTGGTCGATATACCGCAGACTCGGTGGTGAGAGATAAGTGGTCGATATACGACAGACTCGGTGGTGAGAGATAAGTGGTCGATATATGACATACTCGGTGGTGAGAGATAAGTGGTCGATATACGACAGACTCTGTAGTGAGAGATAAGTGGTCGATATACGACATACTCTGTAGAGAGAGATAAGTCGTTGATATACGACAGACTCGGTGGTGAGAGATAAGTGGTCGATATACGACATACTCGGTGGTGAGAGACAAGTGGTCGATATACGACAGACTCTGTAGTGAGAGATAAGTGGTCGATATACGACAGACTCTGTAGTGAGAGATAAGTGGTCGATATACGACAGACTCTGTAAGAGAGATAAGTGGTCGATATACGACAGACTCTGTAATGAGAGATTAGTGTTCGATATACGACAGACTCGGTGGTGAGAGATAAGTGGTCGGTATACGACAGATTCGGCGGTGAGAGAGAAGTGGTCGATATACGACATACTCGGTGGTGAGAGATTAGTGGTCGATAGTCAACATACTCGGTTGTGAGAGGTAAGTGGTCGATAAACGTCAGACTCGGCGATGAGAGACAAGGTATGATTTTCAGAGGATGCACCGTGCATAACCTTTGACCTAAAGCCAATATGTTTTATTGGAAACCTTATATTGTTGTCATGGCATCATTATCAATTGGTCTGCTATTTCTGGCTTGACTAAATGACATAGTTTGTCGAAAGGATTGGGTAGGGACAAGATATTCTTCCTTGTTCCTGAAAACTTGACCTGGGTGTATTTTATAAAAGAGGTTTAGAATAGCTTTGGTTCTACGGATTTCTAAGGTTGACCATTCAAGCATTTCTCCAACACGACTTTGGTTACGCCAGCGTCTGCAACCCCATATGGTAGCAGTTCTCTGGACTTTTTTAGTTTGTTAATGGTAGGGGTTTCACATCCATTTTGTCCGGTTGGTGTCTTTATTTCTATACGGTTAAATAAAATCCGCTTACTTAAGAAACGGCGTGTTATTAATTATCATGGGATAATTTTTTTTACAATTATGTTATATAATTTTATCATAGATTCGATATCTGTTCTCGAAAAAAAGATAATTCAACCACTCCATTGTCAATGTTGTATATAGCATATGAGACTGTGGGAGGGACGAAATATAGTTACGGTTATATTACTTTTTATTTTAACTCGTTAGCTCCACTACGTGTTGTCTTTAGAGATCTGCAGGATCATACGACATGAAATCTAAAATCTGATTTTATATTGTATTTGAGAGAGAGAGAGACAGAGAGAGAGAGAGAGAGGAGAGAGAGAGAGAGAGAGAGAGAGAAAGAGAGAGAGAGAGAGAGAGAGAGAGAGAGAGAGAGAGAGAGAGTCTTAAAAAAAATCATTAACTGTTTTTAAAATGGACAAAAGTATCACGTTATCATTATCAATAACATCAGTAAGGTTTGGTATGTCTAAATACTGCTTGATGACCTTCATATCATATTATTTTGTTTACAATTATAAGTATCATTTTAAAGTTTGAGTTTTTAAACCTATCATTATTTGTGAGATAAACATTTAGTGCTATGCCATGTGAAATATGACTGTTAGTAATGTACAGTTTTACATAGCAAATAGAAACTGTATTGATGTAAATTAGTTTTTTTTATATAGTCTTTTACAATTCAATTATGAATGTATTTGTGCATTAGTTTATGCATTGTTTTATATGAATGTTGTGCTTTGTAACGAAAAACCTAAAATAAAATATTAAACCAAACTGTGTTTATACCACAAATGTACTTAATGGGATGCCTTGCAACGATTTATCAAAGTTTTATGTGCCTTTACAACGAAGAAAGAAAATATCATCATTTTTATCCAAGGAAATATAAATTTATATTGACTCTAATTTTCAAAACTAGTGTGACACCACTAACTTTATACTCACATACGCATAAAATTATATGCACACACTTAGCCCCATTAGAGCACGAGAATTGTCTCCGGTTTGCGGGTTCGATTCCCGCGGCTAACCAACCGAAAATACTAACAGTCGTTCGAATAGGATTTAAAATATAGGACCCGTTTGACGGTGTTAAACACCGAGCACGCTAAATAACCATAAGAAACTTACGATGGGTAACTATCTGTATCCTGCACTAAACCCGACAAACCTAAAACGAGTAAAGCTCTCTTGGGGACTTCGCCCATATGGGAAAACCGGTGGCGATGTAAAATAAACTTATATACAACAATATGCACCAACGCACGCGCATACATGCGCGCGCACACGCACACTTAAATAAAAACAAAATAACAAAACTATTTCACTGTTGTATTTTTATTGTAAGAGTAACACGTTTTAAGTGAAAAAACATTAATAAAAAATGTTTAATACAAAAAATAGTGTAAATACATAAAAGAAAATAAATGTTGTTCGGTTCAGCCACATATGATCACGATCTCACCACGCAACCAGCATTTGTGGCTGTCCCACCCGTGGTGCTCACTCTTTGTAACACAATTGGTCTGACGCCGGCTGTCAATCAAACAAGTCGATAATCCAATCAGCGGTCGATATTGTTTCCATCGCCATCATTTTCCTTAGAGAAGCTGACGATGTCTAAGTAAACGCTATATTGTATTTATTTGGACAACCAACGTCACGTGACCAGACGGCGGGGCGATATTCGTTCTCGCGTCAGATCCCCATTGATGGTTACAAATCATACTGAACAAAAAAAAAAGAAGACACTTCCGATTTCCATACATGTAGGTATTGTAATGTTATAAAAAGAAATAACCATGTAAAATGACCTACTACGATTAAGTGTCAAATAGAGAAAAATGTAATTAACACGTGCGCATAAGACAAAATAGACAACATGAAAATCGATTTTCACGTGCATGCACGGATCATAATGATCCGTGTTCATCAAATTAAAAGTATAGGCTTTATTGTCAACAAGAATAAGACGTTAAAACATTGAAATTTGTTCCCTTTTTTTCAAGTTTTTAATATGCCTAAAAATCTACAAAATTTACGCGAAAGGGCCCTTACTGAGGGGAAAAAAAGAAACTTCTGCTAGGTTTAAGTGCAGCTGTGATTTAGTTTAAACATATTTTATTGTCAAATATAAATACATATAAGGCGTCCGCCTAGGAAGCGTGAGGTCGAAAGTTCGAATCCCGTTGGAAGCACTTGGATTTTTCCTGATACGGACGGTTGCTCACCCAGCAGCTAGTTAAATTAGGGGATATACCGAATGTCTAACAGCCTGACGCCTGGCAAGGATAACTTTCGGGAAGTAACTGTGTACAGCATAAATGTGTCGCATAAGCCCAGTGTGGCTGGCCCTTTCTAAAGTGGTTACACTATAATAAACAAACACTTTTATACACGTTACATGCATTCAAGGAAGATTGAAATGAATAAGGCAGGGTTTGCCGTAAGTGTTCGCCACATTGGTTACGATAATTCCCTTGAAACATTTTGTATTATATCTCGATGGCTTAGTAACAATTGATGCACATATAAAATGAAAATGTATACATGTAGTAAAATATTACAGACACACATTTTAATTCATATCAGAATACAGTAATAAGTTTATATAAGTAAATAAGTAAATAACAAGAATTTTAAATTTGGAATTTTATTATTAAGATACTAGTCTATAAAATGTAAAAAAAATTATATAAATTTAGAAGAAAAACGTATTATCAAGTTGTAAAGTTAATTCCAGAAATCCATTCAATCGGTACGCGTGACTCACGTAAAGGACTTTTGTAATACTAAAAATGAATATATCTTAATCTGCAGTTTAAATTTAAATTACTAGTCGTTAAAACGTTTTGCTTGTTTAATATACATGTGAATGTTTTCAAAAAGACCACATTTTTCAACATAAGTAAACGCATTAGCTCCAAAGAGAATCTTTTGACTACACAAAGGATGACATGGTCTTGTTTCAGTAAATAAATGAAGTAGTTGTTCTGTGAAACGGGGACATTGAAAGAAAATGATTGATTGAATATTTAGCGCCATTTTTATGCCATCGAAAGCTAACCGGTGATCAGTTAACCTAACCACTGTTTCCTGGGATCCTGAAAGGCTAACAAGTACTCGAGCACACCCCATCTCCGCAAGTAACTGATAACTTTCCCACTTGAATCATCGATGAGATGCGACTGATAATAAGACACAATGTCGTATATCAATCATCACGGAGACTGTTGCCGGGCGGGGATTCGAACTCACGACCCTTGGATTGATAGTCAGACGCGTAACCGACTGAGCTCATCAGGCCCGGCTGATAGGAGGGTGTGTTCAAGTTATTCAGTTTGATTTATTATGTTCAATGCACTCCTTGAAAACCGCTTATCTTAGCAATAAAACTGCACATTTATATTATGGATAATCTCTTCAATTTGTCTCTGTAGTGTAAAAATATTTTATTTTGTTGACCAAATACTAAATCGCGGTCCGCGCTAAAGTCATCGGGTTATGCTAAAACATTGACGAATAAAACGGAAAATGCCGACCTTGTGTATTAAAAAACGAATTTCTCATAAATAAGATAAACCAATCATTATCTTCGAATGGAACCTTCCTCTTTGTAATTTACAGACGTTTACCATGAAGACCTAATAACATGGTTCTGGCACTGACCAGTCGGTGTCCACACATAGGGGTATGCGTACGAATAGCAATAGCGTCAAACTGGTTGTACTTTAAAACATAACAAGATATATAACTCTTCACATACTAAGCTTTCGTTTTTGCAGAGGTTATTGTTCTTATATAATTTAACCGTAACTGCAGGTCGCGTTGATGTCATGCTGCGCCTTTGATGTTTGCGAGAACGGTCAGTGTTTGGCCACCGGCCTTTGATGTTTGCAAAAACATTCATACGGTCAGTCTTTGGCCACCCACAGTTTCAAATATGACAGAAAGTGAAATAAAAAACGACACAGTCTGGACCCCCATTGGCCACATTGCGGAATGCATATCCGGGTTTGTGTGTTTTACACAGTCACTTGTCAAACAGAGAAATGAAGATATTGGTACTAGAATGTTCGATATTTCGATGGTTAGTTTATTGATCGACGTGTCATTATTTCCAAAATCGCCAGACGTTTAACATCCAAAATAATGGCACTGACATGAAATGCATACAAACAATATACCATAGCCGAGAACTGTGGTAATTAATTTTCGAATGAGGGTTTATGCCATTTTCTACAAATGACTGGTTATAGAGGCCCTCCCAGGGGTTTTGGAGATCTGGAGAACATAGCCATTTATTTCCAGATACCTGGGGAACATTGGCTATTACTTTAAGAGATCCAGAGAACAAGGATCCCCAACAGCTGGGAGGGCCTCGTTTTATAAGTATGGCATATCCTTTTTTTTTTGGTAGCGAAACATCTCAGAATATCAGTGAAAATAGATATTCCACTTAAATAATTTATGTAGATGTTCTGGAAGTATGAAATATTGATGTCCGGGATGTATGAAATAAGTCTGTCCGGGATATATGAAATATGGGTGACCGGGATGCATGAAATACATATTTTAAAATGTACGGGATCTATAAAATATGGATGTCCCGAATGTATGAAATATGGATGTCCGGGATTTATGAAATATGGATGTCCAGGATGTATGAACTATGGATGTCTGGGATGTATGAAATATAGATGTCCGGGATGTATGAAATATGGATGTCCGGGATGTATGAAATATGGGTGACCGGGATGCATGAAATACATGTATTAAAATGTACGGGATCTATAAAATATGGATGTCCCGAATGTATGAAATATGGATGTCCGGGATTTATGAAATATGGATGTCCAGGATGTATGAACTATGGATGTCTGGGATGTATGAAATATGGATGTCCGGGATGTATGAAATACGGATGTCCGGGATGTATGGAATATGGATGCCCAGGATGTATAAAATATGGATATCCAGGATGTATGAAATATGGATGTCAGGGATGTATGAAATATGGATGTCCGGGATATATAAAATATGGATATCCAGGATGTATGAAATATTGATGACCGGTATGTATGAAATATGGATGTCAGAGATGTATAAAATATGGATTACCGGGATGTACAAAATATGGATTACTCGGATGTATACAATGTTGATGACCGGGATGTATGAAATATGGATGTCCGTGATATAATTATGAAAATATGGATGTCCGGGATATATGGAATATAGCTGACCGAGATGCATGAAATATTGATAACCGGGATGTATGAAATATGGATGTCCGTGATATAATGAGTGTACATCTGTTATGTATAATGTGTGTATATCTGTTATGCATGATGTGTGGATATCTGTTATGTATGATGTGTGGATATCCGGTATATATGATATGTGGATATCTGGTATGTTTGATATGGGGATATCAGGTATGTATGATATGTGGATATCTGGTATGTATGATATGTGGATATATGGTATGTATGATATGTGGATATCTGGTATGTATGATATGTGGATATCTGGTATGTATGATATGGGGATATCTGGTATGTTTGATATGGGGATATCTGGTATGTATGATATGTGGATATCTGGTATGTATGATATGTGGATATCTGGTATGTATGATATGTGGTTATCTGGTATGGTTGATATAAGAATAATTTATATATATGATATGTTGATATCTGGTATGTATGATATATGTATATCTGGTATGTTTGATATGTGGATATCTGGTATGTTTGATATGTGGATATCTGGTATATATGATATGTGAATATCTGGTATATATGATATGGGGATATCTGGTATGTTTGACATGTGGATATCTGGTATGTTTGATATGAGTATATCTGGTATGTTTGATATATGGATATCTGGTATGGTTGATATAGGGATATATTATATGGTTGATATAGGGATATCCTGTATGCATGCTATGGGGATATCTTGTATGTTTGATATTGGGATATATTGTATGTATGATATGTTGATATCTGGTATGTATGATATGTGGATATCTGGTTTGTATGATATGTGGATATATGGTATGTTTGATGTGTGGATATATGGTTTGTTTGATGTGTGGATATCTGGTATGTATGATATGTGGATATCTGGTATGTATGAAATGAGGATATCTGGTCTGTATGATATATGGATATCTGGTATGGTTGATATAGGAATATATTATATGGTTGATATAGGGATATCCTGTATGCATGATATGGGGATATCTTGTATGTTTGATATTGGGATATCTTGTATGTATGATATGTTGATATCTGGTATGTATGATATGTGGATATCTGGTTTGTATGATATGTGGATATATGGTATGTTTGATGTGTGGATATATGGTTTGTTTGATGTGTGGATATCTGGTATGTATGATATGTGGATATCTGGTATGTATGAAATGAGGATATCTGGTCTGTATGATATGTGGATATCTGGTATGTATGATATAGGGATATCTGGTATATATTATATGTGGATATCTGGTATGTATGATATGTGGATATCTGGTATGTATGATATGTGGATATCTTGTATGTTTGATATTGGGATATCTTGTATGTATGATATGTTGATATCTGGTATGTATGATATGTGGATATCTGGTTTGTATGATATGTGGATATATGGTATGTTTGATGTGTGGATATATGGTTTGTTTGATGTGTGGATATCTGGTATGTATGATGTGTGGATATCTGGTATGTATGAAATGAGGATATCTGGTCTGTAGGATATGTGGATATCTGGTATGTATGATATGTGGATATCTGGTTTGTATGATATGTGGATATATGGTATGTTTGATATGTGGATATATGGTGTGTTTGATATGTGGATATCTGGTGTGTATGATATGTGGATATCTGGTGTGTATGATATGTGGATATCTGGTGTGTATGATTATTGGATATCTGGTATGTTTGATATAGGGATATCTGGTATGTTTGGTATGTGGATATCTGGTATGTTTGATATGTGGATATCTGGTTTGTATGATATGTGGATAGCTGGTATGTATGATATGTGGATATCTGGTATGTATGATATGGGGATATCCGGTATGTTTGATATGTGGATATCCGGTATGTATGATATGGGGTTATCCGGTATGTATGAAATGGGGATATCCGGTATGTATGATATGGGGATATCCGGTATGTATGATATGGGGATATCCGGTTTGTATGATATGTGGATATCCGGTATGTTTGATATGTGGATATCTGGTATGTATGATATGTGGATATCTGGTATGTATGATATGGGGATATCTGGTATGTATGATATGTGGATATCTGGTATGTTTGATATCGGGATATCTGGTATGTTTGATATGTGGATATCTGGTATGTATGATATGTGGATATCTGGTTTGTATGATATGGGGATATCTGGTATGTTTGATATGTGGATATCTGGTATGTTTGATATTGGGATATCTTGTATGTATGATATGTTGATATCTGGTATGTATGATATGGGGATATCTGGTATGTATTATATATGGATACCTGATTTGTATTATATGTGGATATCTTTTTTGTATGACATGTAGATATCTGGTATGTTTGATATGTGGATATCTGGTATGTATGATATGTGGATATCTGGTATGTTTGATATGTGGATATCTGGTATGTATGATATGTGGATATCTGGTTTGTATGATATGTGGATATCTGGTATGTATGATATGGGGATATCTGGTATGTGTGATATGGGGATATCTGGTATGTATGATATTGGTATATCTGGTATGTATGATATGGGGATATCTGGTATGTATGATATGTGTATATATGGTATGTATGATATGTGGATATCTGGTATGTTTGATATGGTGATATATGTTATACATGGTACGTGGATGTCTGCTATTGGTACCCTTAATGTATTATATGTTGACGTCCGGTATGTACGTGGTATATATGTGGAAGTCCAGGAGTTATACGATGTAGATATCGTATATGTATGTGTAAATGTCCGCAGTATGTAGCATGTTGATATATGTGTGTTGATGTCCTCATACATAATGTATATGATATGTTGATGTCCTATATGGATATCCGGGATGTGCAAGTTCACATGTTATAATATAGCATGCCAATTTCTATGACGCACGCAAAACTGAACAATGGAAACATGTTTTATATTTATTGACATCTTATATAAAACAGATTATATAACACTTCACGTAAACTTACCCCAAACATTAACCATCTGCTTTGATAAAAAGACATACATCTCGAATAGACTGGTTTGAATTTCACGCTGTCAAACGTATACAAAGATGGCATGCCGAATATATTGACTGTCATAATTATATAAACAAAAAAAAAATAAGGCCGGTAAATACTGTGTAACTAGACAAACCTCACCAACACAAAGTTTTGTTTAACATCACACCAGTTTCTGTTATACAAGTATATTTTATTTATTGTTTTTTCAATAATGTGAAGAAGTGGCCAGGACGGTTTTTTTTCCCTGAAGCAGACGCACAAATAGCTCGTATAAATTAATTTTAGACAGGTTAAGAAGTAAGCTCAGCTCCTATATGAATAGCCACGAGTCCGTTTCTTGGGTAGAACCTGAGACCATTTGATTACTCGATAAGTGTTTGCTGGATTAAAAATAATCTAAATTGTTTTTTGGTTGGATGTTACCAATGCCGCAATTTTCTGAAAGACATCTAGGGAGATACACATTTATATAATTATTCTATCCCCAGAAAAAAACAAGAATGGAACTTTGATAACGAATGATACAGTTTAACCTGTCTTTAGCGGTCGGTTACGAGAAGGACCAAAAGTGGCCTTTGAAGACAAGTTGTGGCTTAATACAGATTATTTTGATATGAAAGTAGATAAATGAGAAATATCAAGTATTGGTTCATAAAATACTTTAATGCTGGCCTTACGTCTTACGTGATTCACCATTGACACTATTGTCCAACTTGAGAAGTCTTCATTTTTTTTCATTTTTCAAACTAAGGTTTACACGCTTTCTCCGTGGCAAGAAACCAAATATAGAAATATGATAGTTACCAACATTTTTAATTAATTTCCTGACACGAACTACTTTATTATAACGCGACACTCCGATTGACACGCGTTATTATCCGGCTGTGAAATTTGTCAAAAAATGACACTAATAACAAATAGTGCAACGACACTTCAACAGTAATGGAGTTTCATGTTCGGTTATTTTTTCTTTTCCATATTTACTTAAGGAGGTTGAGTACTGTTGATAGATTTGTACTCTGCCACTCAAGGTGCACCGTTGGTTGTTGTTCTTCTATAGTAAGTATAAAAATTTGCATGGCTGTCATTCCTAGAGAGACCCAAAATGAAAGACGTGAAACTTACATTTTACTGTTTGTCAATCGCTTTACTATCAAAATATGAGGAGAAAAATAGGAGTCATGTAGCATATTAGAGATTTTTTTCTGTTCAGTGTGTACACTGTTGACAAAGCGAAAGTAGATTTCCGAAATCATGTATTCATACCCCAATTACATAGCATCAATTTATTTTCTCAATTCACAATTCAAACATGACACTGCTTTCAAAGTGTTCAAAATATATCAATAATGTCATTCAAATAAAAAAGAGCATTGGAATAAGAAAAATGCATTTTAAAAGAAGAAGAAAAAACAAGGATTATTTATAACCGACATTATGCGACTACCGTACGAAAGCAGTTTCAGTTCCCAATGGTAGTACTATGCCTCACACAGACTCAGCACGACGGTGATATAGTGAATAGTGTATTGGCCGCTCACTTTAGAGTTGGTCTCTCCAAAAACCAGCACAAATACCGGGATCCGTTCAGTTCGGTTAAACATGCGTACAGTGTTTGTAAACGATAACGTTGCTCAATTGAACGAACAGTAAATGAAAATCGGACAAAATCGGTGATGCACCCTACCCCAACCCCAGATAATATACCAAATAGAGTACTTCGTGAATGTGCTCCTCATGCAGCTGGACCAGATAATATACCAAATAGAGTACTCCGTTAACCTGTTTCTCATGCAGCTGGACCAGATAATATACCAAATAGAATACTCCGTTAACCTGTTTCTCATGCAGCTGGACCAGATGATATACAAAATAAAGTACTCCGTGAATGTTCTCCTCATGCAGCTGGACCAGATGATATACCAAATAGAGTACTCCGTTCATCTGTTTCCCATGCAGCTGGACCAGATGATATACAAAATAGAGTACTCCATTAATCTGTTTCCCATGCAGCTGGACCAGATGATATACAAAATAGAGTACTCCATGAATGTGCTCCTCAAGCAGCTGGACCAAATGATATACCAAATAGAGTACTATGTTAATCTGTTTCTCATGCAGCTGGACCAGATGATATACCAAAATAGAGTACTCCGCGAATGTGCTCCTCATGCAGCTTGACCAGATAATATACCAAATAGAGTACTCCGTTAACCTGTTTCTCATGCAGCTGGACCAGATAATATACCAAATAGAATACTCCGTTAACCTGTTTCTCATGCAGCTGGACCAGATGATATACAAAATAGAGTACTCCGTGAATGTTCTCCTCATGCAGCTGGACCAGATGATATACCAAATAGAGTACTCCGTTCATCTGTTTCCCATGCAGCTGGACCAGATGATATACAAAATAGAGTACTCCATTAATCTGTTTCCCATGCAGCTGGACCAGATGATGTACAAAATAGAGTACTCCATGAATGTGCTCCTCAAGCAGCTGGACCAAATGATATACCAAATAGAGTACTATGTTAATCTGTTTCTCATGCAGCTGGACCAGATGATATACCAAAATAGAGTACTCCGCGAATGTGCTCCTCACGCAGCTGGACCATATGATATATAAAATAGAGTATTCTGTTAATCAGTTTCTCATGCAGCTGGACCAGATGCTATACAAAATAGAGTACTTCTTTAATATGCTCCTTAAGCAGCTTGACCAGATGATAACCCAAATAGAGAACTCCGTTAATCTGCTCCTTAAGCAGCTGGACCAGATGATATACCAAATAGAGTACTCCTTTAAACTGCTCCTTAAACAGCTGGACCAGATGATAACCCAAATAGAGAACTCCGTTAATCTGCTCCTTAAGCAGCTGGACCAGATGATATACCAAATAGAGTACTCCTTTAATATGCTCCTTAAGCAGCTGGACCAGATGATAACCCAAATAGAGAACTCCGTTAATCTGTTTCTCATGCAGCTGGACCAGATGATATACCAGATATAGTACTCCGTTAATCTCCTCCTCACGCAGTTGGACCAGATGATATACAAAATAGAGTACTACGTTAATCTGCTCATTAAGCAGTTGGACCAGATGATAACCGAAATAGAGAACACCGTTTATCTGCTCCTTAAGCAGCTGGACCAGATGATATACCAAATAGAGTACTACTTTAATATGCTCCTTAAGCAGCTGGACCAGATGATATACCAAATAAAGAACTCCGTTAATCTGTTTCTCATGCAGCTGGACCAGATGATATACCAAATAAAGTACCCCTTTAATCTGCTCCTTAAGCAACTGGAACAGAAGATATACCAGATAGAGTACTCTGTTAATCTGCTCCTTAAACAGCTGGACCAGGTGCTATACCAAATAAAGTACTCCTTTAATCTGCTCCTTAAACAGTTGGACCAGATGATATACCAAATAGAGTACTCCTTTAATCTGCTCCTTAAACAGTTGGATCAGATAATATACAAAATAGTGTACTCGTTTGGTGTGCTCCTCACACAGCTAGGCCAGGTGATATAACAAATAGAGAACGCCTTTAATCTGCTCCTTAAGAAGCTGGACCAGATGATATACCAAATAGAGTACTCCTTTTATCTGCTCCTTAAGCAGCTGAACCAGATGATATACCAAATAGAGTACTCCTTTGGTGTGCTCTTCACAGAGCTGGACCAGATGATATACCAAATAGAGTACTCCTTTTATCTGATCCTTAAGCAGCTGGACCAGATGATATACCAAATAGAGTACTTCGTTAATCTGCTCCTTAAACAGCCGGAACAGGTGATGTACCAAAAAGAGTACTCCGTTAATCTGCGCCTTAAGTAGGTGGACCAGATGATATACCAAAATAGAGTACTCCTTTAATCTGCGCCTAAAGCAGCTGGACCAGATGATAAACCAAATAGAGTACTCCGTTAATCTGTTCCTTAAACAGCTGGACCAGATGATATACCAAATAGAGTACTCCGTTAATCTGCGCCTTAAGCAGCTGGACCAGATTGTATACCAAATAGAGTACTCTGTTAATCTGCGCCTTAAGCAGCTGGACCAGATAATATACCAAAAATAGAGTACTCTTTTAATATGCTCCTTAAGCAGCTGGATCAGATGATAAACCAAATAGAGAATTCCTTTAATATGCTCCTTAAACAGCTGGACCAGATTAAATACCAAATAGAATACTCCGTTAAACTGCTTGTCACGCAGCTGGACCAGTTGCTATACTAAATTGAGTACTCCGTTAATTTTCTCCTTAAGCAGCTGGACTAGATGATATACCAAATAGAGTACTCCTTTAATCTGCTCCTTAAACAGCTGGACCAGATGATATACAAAAAAAAGTACTCCTTTAATCTGCTCCTTAAACAGCTGGACCAGGTGCTGTATAAAATAGAGCCCTCCGTTGGTGTGCTCCTTAAGCAGCTGGACCTGATAATATACCGAAAAAGTACTCCGTTTATGCTCCTTAAGCAGCTGGACCAGATGATATACCAAAATAGAGTATTTCGTTGGTGTGCTCCTCACACAGCTGGACCAGATCATATACAAAAACGAGTACTCCGTTAATCTGCTCCTTAAGCAGCTGGACTAGATGATACACCAAATAGAGAACTCCGTTAATCTGCTCCTTAAGCAGCTGGACTAGATGATACACCAAATAGAGTACTCCTTTAATCTGCTCCTTAGGCAGCTGGACCAGATGATATACCAAAATAGAGTACTCCGTTGGTGTGTTCCTCAGGCAGATGGACCAGATGGTATACCAAATAGAGTACTCCTTTAATCTGCTCCTTAAGAAGCAGGACAAGATGATATACAAAATAGAGTACTCCGTTAATTTGCTCCTTAAGTAGGTGGACCAAATGATATACCAAATAGAGTACTCCTTTAATATGCTCCTTAAGCAATTAGACCAGATGATATACCAAAAAGAGTATTCCTTTAATCTGCTCCTCACGCAGCTGGACCAGATGCTATACTAAATAGAGTACTCCGTTAATTTGATCCTTAAGCAGCTGGACCAGATGATATACAAAATAGAGTACTCCTTTAATCTGCTCCTCTGGCAGCTGGACCTGATAATATACCAAATAAAGTACTCCGTTTATGCTCGTTAAGCAGCTGGACCAGATGATATACCAAAATAGAGTATTTCGTTGGTGTGCTCCTCACGCAGTTGGACCAGATGATATACAAGAAAGAGTACTCCGTTAATCTGCTCCTCACGCAGCTGCACCAGATGATATACTAAATAAAGTACTTTACTAATCTGCTCCTCATGCAGCAAATCGAGTTCTCCGTTAATCTGCTCCTTAAGCAGCTGGACCAGATGATATACCAAATAGAGAACTCCTTTAATCTGCTCCTTAAACAGCTGGACCAGATGATTTACCAAATAGAGTATTCCTTTAATCTGCTCCCTAAGCATCTGGACCAGATTATATACCAAATAGAATACTCCGTTAAACTGCTCCTCACGCAGCTGTACCAGATGCTATACTAAATTGACTACTCCGTTAATTTTCTCCTTAAGCAGCTGGACTAGATGATATACCAAATAGAGTACTCCTTTAATTTGCTCCTTAAACAGCTGGACCAGATGATATACAAAATAGAGTACTCCTTTAATCTGCTCCTTAAACAGCTGGACCAGGTGCTATACAAAATAGAGAACACCGTTGGTTTGCTCCTTAAGCAGCTGGACCAGATGATATACCAAAAAGAATACTTTGTTAATATGCTCCTTTAGCAGCAGGACCAGATGATATACCAAAATAGAGAACTCCGTTAATCTGCTCCTCTGGCAGCTGGACCTGATAATATACCAAAAAAGTACTCTGTTTATGCTCGTTAAGCAGCTGGACTAGCTGATATACCAAAATAGAGTATTTCGTTGGTGTGCTCCTTTAGCAGCTTGACCAGATGATATACCAAATAGAGAACTCCGTTAATCTGCTCCTCTGGCAGCTGGACCTGATAATATACCAAAAAAGTACTCTGTTTATGCTCGTTAAGCAGCTGGACTAGCTGATATACCAAAATAGAGTATTTCGTTGGTGTACTCCTCATGCAGATGGACCAGATTATATACCAAAAAGAGTACTCCGTTAATCTGCTCCTCACGCAGCTGGACCAGATGGTATACTAAAAAGAGTACTCCGTTAATCTGCTCCTCACGCAGCTAGACCAGATTATATACCAAATAGAGAACTCCGTTAATCTGCTCCTCTAGCAGCTTGACCTGATAATATGCCAAAAAAGTACTCCGTTTATGCTCCTTAAGCAGCTGGACCAGATGATATACCAAAATAAAGTATTTCGTTGATGTCTTCCTCACGCAGCTTGACCAGATGATATACCAAATAGAGAACTCCGTTAATCTGCTCCTCACGCAGCTGGACCAGATGATATACCAAATCGAGAACTCCGTTAATCTGCTCCTTAAGCAGCTGGACCAGATGATATACCAAATAGAGTACTCCTTTAATCTGCTCCTTAAACAGCTGGACCAGATGATATACCAAATAGAGTACTCCTTAAATCTGCTCCTTAAGAAGCTGGACCAGATGATATACCAAATAGAGTACTCCATTAATCTGCTCCTTAAGCAGTTGGACCAGATGATATACCAAATTGAGTACTCCTTAAATCTGTTCCTTAAGAAGCTGGACCAGATGATATACCAAATAGAGTACTCCTTTAATATGCTCCTTAAGCAGCTGGACCAGATGATATACCAAATAAAGTATTCCTTTAATCTGCTCCTTAAGCAGCTAGACCAGATTGTATACCAAATAGAGTACTCCGTAAAACTGCTCCTCACGCAGCTGGACCATATGCTATACTTAATAGAGTACTCCGTTAATTTGATCCTTAAGCAGCTGGACCAGATGATATACCAAATAGAGTACTCCTTTAATCTGCTCCTTACGCAGCTGGACCAGATGATATACCAAATAGAGTACTCCTTTAATATGTCCTCTGGCAGCTGGACCTGATAATATACCAAAAAAGTACTCCGTTTATGCTCCTTAAGCAGCTGGACCAGATGATATACCAAAATAGAGTATTTCGTTGGTGTGCTCTTCACGCAGTTGGACCAGATGATATACCAAAAAGAGTACTCCGTTAATCTGCTCCTTAAGCAGCTGGACCAGATGATATACCAATAGAGTATTCCTTTAATCTGCTCCTTAAGCAGCTGGACCAGATTATATACCAAATAGAATACTCCGTTAAACTGCTCACGCAGCTGGACCAGATGCTTTACTAAATTGAGTACATTGTTAATTTTCTCCTTAAGCGGCTGGACTAGATGATATACCAAATAGAGTACTCCTTTAATATGTCCTCTGGCAGCTGGACCTGATAATATACCAAAAAAGTACTCCGTTTATGCTCCTTAAGCAGCTGGACCAGATGATATACCAAAATAGAGTATTTCGTTGGTGTGCTCTTCACGCAGTTGGACCAGATGATATACCAAAAAGAGTACTCCGTTAATATGCTCCTTAAGCAGCTGGATCAGATGATATACCAATTTGAGTACTCCGTAAATCTGTTCCTCACGCAGCTGGACCAGATGATATACCAAAATAGAGTATTTCGTTGGTGTGTTCCTCACGCAGCTGGACCAGATTATATTCCGAAAAGAGTACTCCGTTAATCTGCTCCTCACGCAGCTGGACCAGATGATATACAAAATAGAGAACTCCGTTGGTGTGTTCCTCAGGCAGCTGGATCAGACGATATACCAAATAGAGTACTCCTTTGACCTGCTCCTTAAGAAGCTGGATCAGATGATATACCAAATAGAGTACTCCATTAATCTGCTCCTCATGCAGCTGGACCAGATGATATACCAAATAGAATACTCCGTTAATCTGCTCCTCATGCAGCTGGACCAGATGATATAACAAATAGAGTTCTCCGTTAATCTGCTCCTTAAGAAGCTGGACCAGATGATATACCAAATAGAGGACTCCGTTAATCTGCTCCTTAAGCAGCTGGATCAGATGATATAACAAATAGAGAACTCCGTGAATGTGCTCCTCATGCAGCTGGCTCAGATGATATACCAAATAGAATACTCCGTTAATCTGCTCCTCATGCAGCTTGACCAGATGATATACCAAATAGAGTACTCCATTAATCTGCTCCTCATGCAGCTGGACCAGATGATATAACAAATAGAGAACTCCGTGAATGTGCTCCTCATGCAGCTGGCTCAGATGATATACCAAATAGAATACTCCGTTAATCTGCTCCTCATGCAGCTGGACCAGATGATATAACAAATAGAGTTCTCCGTTAATCTGCTCCTTAAGCAGCTGGACCAGATGATATACCAAATAGAGGACTCCGTTAATCTGCTCCTTAAGCAGCTGGACCAGATGATATAACAAATAGAGAACTCCGTTAATCTGCTCCTTAAGCAGCTGGACCAGATGATATACCAAATAGTGTACTACAGCAATAATGAATTAATGACTAGATTATCATCCCCACCCGTCCCCTAATTTTCATGCAGCCCGACCCTTTTTATTTTCATTAAAAAAAAAAATAATAATAAGATAAGAATAGAAAATAAAATTCCCGTTGTTTAGAAAACATTTGATGTAATCAAGCAATTATAATGGCCTAAAGCAGGTATATGACAAGCCATACCTTGTTATCACATTTTCTGACAACATGTAAAACCAATATCACAATATAACACAGAAGGCCAACTCAACGCTTAGAAAGTAGCTTGCAAGAATAATGCATCAATGGCGTTCATACGATCCACCAGGGGCTTGTATATGTGACCCATACATCCAAGGCGACATGGGCAAGCTCGAGCGCGTACAGAGATCGGCTGCTCACCACAAATGGATACAGACCGAGATAGGAGGGGTGTGTTTCAGCCATGCTTAAGCGTCTTGACCTACCACCTCTACAAGAAAAGAGACATCACCAGAGCTTGACAATTATATCCATATAAGGCTATAATAAATTAATTGCTAGATTATCATACCCGCCCGCCCCCCCCCCCCCCCCCTAATTTGCATTCCGCCACGACCCTTTTTATTTTCATTAAAAAAAAAGTAAATAAAATTTTGTTTTTATCAAAAAACATCAATTTTTTTTTTAAAATAATAATAACAAATAAAAAATAAAATTCTCCCGCCCTCCCCGTTTGTAAGAAAAATTCGGATGATAATCTAGCAATTAATTTATAATGACCTTAGGTAGCAGAAGGGCACGTGCCGGCCATTAACATTTCAAATGTGCAATCAACGCCCTATCCACCATACCACCATTCCGATAAAGATATGTTTATGAAGCGCACCAGTAGTGTAATATTAACTATTCTTTGTATAATAGCCACTCATAATCACTGAGCCTTTTTCAACGGAGGAAACAATACTTTTTCGGAGTGACAAGGCTATATTTGGTTATTTTATCGATACTTTACCTTCCTTATTTAGAGATCGAGAGCACGTGGAAGTGTCATCAGACGACAATGATTTATGATGCTGTAAATTACTATCAACGGCATTCGGGTGCAAAATAGATCAAAGTACATGCTTGCTTTGAAGACATTTTGGATAATTCATTATAAGTTTAAGTATATACCATGTTGGGGTAAGATTTATAGTATACTGTTTAGATACTGTACCGATTTTTTCCTGCGTTTAAAAGTACGCCGAAACATAAACACTACGTAATTAAATCATTGTCACTGGAATGCTTGAGGAAAACACACACACCATCATACTGGAGCATCTGACAATAGTATTTAAACGAGAAAATAAATAACGTATTCCCAAATATTCGCGAAAATCCTTTTTTGAAAGGATTGATGCTGATGTTTTTATTTTTTCTTGCACGTCCTTTTGCTATCTTACTATACATGTATTTTTGTTTTTTAAACGGAGTTTTACGCCATTTTCAACACATTTCAGGTTATATAATAGCATATCAAATTTCATTGTTGGAGGAAGACCTCAGAATGAATCTGAATAGAACCACCGTACTTCTAATGCGTGAAATGCTCCCATCTCAGTGTATATAAAGGATTGATGATTAGTTATCAGGGATTCGGAATCGGTTTGTTGGTGGTGGGCCAGTTGTTCGGTTGTTGGGTGATTGTTCACAGAAGTAAGAGGTACTTTGTTTTGAATACGAATCATACTTCCGTGTGGAAATGTCATATAGTGAAATAACTTTTCCTATCATGTTGTATATATTTTCATTAAAAATACAGCACAGAAAATATCTGAGACAAAAAAAACACACACTTCTTTTGTAAACACATTTTTTTTTCATTAAGAACTTTAATGTTACTTGGTATATTTGGACAAGTTTAGCTATTATATAGTTTAATTCAAAATTTTACTTCAAAATGCTTTTTATATACCGAGTAAATGGAATAAACGTATTAAAACACACCCTTTCCAATTGGATTTTTTATATATTCCAACTGGCATTAGTTTCCAATGGGAAATTACGATTTCCAAGTTGTTCAGTTTAAAAGTAAAAAATAAGACATTTGGTATATAGAAATAAAAAATATATTGCAAGCATTGGGATTTCTGATTTTATAATTCACTAAACTTGCAAAACTATCACAACGCATTCTTGACTGTCATATGTTCTAAAACTTTTACCTAAACTCCGGTTTCAATTCATGGGAATATTTCATTCATCTTCTTCACAGGTGTGATTTCTTCATGCATTTTCAGTAAAATAAAAGTATCTAACTTCTTAAATTCTTATCTTATTGGTTGCAATACCTTATACGTTCACACAATTCGTAAGTGATGCATACACTGCCATTCTGTACTATCTAGAAGGTTAGCTCATTTAAACAATAAAATAACCCGCTATACAGTTTATAACAGAAATGTAAAGTGCGTTGTAAAACTGCCAACAGACAAGTTTGCCACAGAAACTCTCACCACTTGACGGTGCGGCCCTATATTATTAATTGTATATGACTCTGAGATGTGTGGTCGCGCCGGCGATTATTGCCGGAACGTGTCGCCTATACGTATTACGGTCACCTTCTGACCAAGGGCTTGTATGGAGACCAGAAAAGTCCTTGGTCTAATCTACAGTTATTTTCTCCAAAGTTTAATATTGAACATTTGCATATACATGTATTGTGATTTTTCTTAAAATTATGCATTCGTTGTGAAACAAGTTCTTACAACTTACACACATCACACATCACACTGTAAATTCTTCCTGGGTGCAACCAGTACCAAGCATGTGGTTAGTAAACTGAAATGGTAAATTTCGAAGTCGAACAAAAGTGTGAATTTGTGAGTTTAAAGTTGGTAGGTAGTTGGCAGTTGGTAGTTGGGGATTCGGATAACCGGATTTTTTCCCAAATCAATATGTTTTTAAAAACAAATCAATTATATAGAAAAACAGTTTATAACTATAAATAAAAACCATTTCCGCGTTGTTCCAACAATACCACGACTATATTCATCAGAAGCCGAATTAAAACGACCGTTTTTAAACATATGAAGGCGAGTAAATTATATAAATTAAATAGTGATTATAATAGAAACTGGCAATTGGTCGGTAGTCTACCAAATTTACACATATAACTTTAGATCCACATTATCAAGCTGTTGTAAGCGATGTTTACAGTTTATTAAACTACTGTAAGCGATATTGACAGTTTATTAAGCTATTTTAAGCGATATTTACATTTTATTAAGCTATTGTAAGCGATATTTATTGTTTTATTAAGCTATTGTAAGCGATATTTACATTTTATTTAGCTATTGTAAGCGATATTTATAGTTTTATTAAACTATTGTAAGCGATATTTATAGTTTTATTAAGCTATTGTAAGCGATATCTATAGTTTTATTAAGCTATTGTAAGCGATATCTATAGTTATATTAAGCTTTTGTAAGGGATATCTATAGTTTTATAAAGCTATTGTAAGCGATATCTATAGTTTTATTAAACTATTGTAAGCGATATTTATAGTTTTATTAAACTATTGTAAGTGATATTTACATTTTATTTAGCTATTGTAAGCGATATTTATAGTTTTATTAAACTATTGTAAGCGATATTTACATTTTATTAAGCTATTGTAAGCGATATTTATAGTTTTATTAAACTATTGTAAGCGATATTTACATTTTATTAAGCTATTGTAAGCGATATTTATGGTTTTATTAAACTATTGTAAGCGATATTTACATTTTATTAAGATATTATAAGCGATATTTATAGTTTTATTAAACTATTGTTATCGATATTTCTAGTTATATAATATGTATATAAAGGTTTTTCTTTAATGATTCTGTTAATGAAATACCTTTACAAACATATTCGCCCCATTGGTGCAAAAACATACCAACTGCCTTCTTAATTCATATACACTTGGTCCCTTACTGCAGTAATGGGACGAGATTATTCTATTACTGTATATATCGCTTACAATAGTTTGGTAATGTGGTTCTGAACCTTTAGCCTCTTTCATTATACACGTTTATAGTGTGTCTTGTTCCAAAATATCAAATATAGCACTAGCGGGGATCGAACCCGCAACCCTCCCATATTGGATCCGATGCTCTTTCGATAGACCACATCGTCTGTTGTGCCTCTTTGGTTTTGAGTCCCTCTGTCAAATGTTTTTAAGTAAGAATCCATTTTATTGTATGAACAAAAACGTCCTAAAATTCCAATCAAACAATGCAAAGCTTCATATTTGCAATGGGGTAAAAACCGTTTAACTATTCTAAAATAAAGTCGAGCATGTCTTGCCAATCGTTCAATGATAAATGTATTATATTTATGTTTGTCTAATAGCTTCTCTTATAAATGTATAACGTTAAACTTGATGTTTACTACGTACTTTAATGTTAAACTTGATGTTTACTATGTACCTTAATGTTAAACTTAATGTTTACTATGTACTTTAATGTTAAACTATGTACTTTAATGTTAAACTTGATGTTTACTATGTACTTTAATGTTAAACTTGATGTTTACTATGTACTTTTAGTGGGTTTCACCTGCTTACAGTAATTACTGAACATATGGACCAACACTATATGGCGTATATAAAAGGAATGAAAAAAGAAAATGTTTGAATGATCAATACGAGAAACGTTATTTTATCTTTTTTGATTATATTTTCTGAACTTCAGTAACATATTTTATTATGCTGATAAACAAATTAACCATAGGACTGAGGTTATGTGTCAATGTGACGGATATGCAAGACCGAGGTAAATTATCTTTGTCATCTTGGACGTTTGGTTCTTTAAAACAAGCACCGAAGAGGATCAAGATGATTGGGTCTGCATTGTAAGATGTAAGACATTGTACCATGTTTTAAAGCATTTAAACGACACAGACGGACCATTTATAGGTAAAACGTTTTTTTAATGCTTCGTCGATACGATACGACATCGGACACGAAGAAAAAAAAATAAAAACAGACATACAAAGAAACTTTAAGAATTTGACTTTGAATACATGCCGAAATAACTGACAAATGAGAAGCAACACAGAACGTGGAACGTATTGCTTTGTTGTAGATCTAATCGACTGAGAACAGATAATAGACAAAACGGTAATTTACTGAAGCTTTATCTCTTCCCCGTGGCAGTATTTATGAATCTTGTAGATATCGAGGCTTATTTACCAGATACAAAAATGCCGCGGACGCTGGAAGAGCGTAAACACATCGTTGGCTGTATACATTCTACAAGATTTATCTATAACATACAGACTGGCACCACTTCAGTTTGACTGGTATCCTCTTGACATAATGAGCTTTTGTGTAATATTGATTTCCAAACAATCTTACAATGTGTCTTTCAGACGCTTACCTGCCATCTTGGCAAGTAGGATTTATACGCCGGTTATCAGTTGTGAAATACAAAACAGTTGCAAGCAGGTTTTTATTGTCTTTCTATTGTATTTGCAATCGATACGTAAAATATGTCGAGAGTCACTTGAAACTGAATGTTAGAAAAATACGACATGGCAACAAACAACATTCGAATGGATAATGTCAAATTTTACAACGACACGGCGATATTTAGCACGCAAGACGGGATCAATGGGCAAACAACTACAAATATATAAGTTATAAATTATAGGAAAGAAATATGATTGTTTTAAAATTGTTCTCAAGTATTTAATATTATTTTAATATATGATGCTGAAATTATTTTTACCGCATGCTTATGACATTTATAATTTAATTTAAATTAATTGCAATTTTGTGGAGCACCTGGTCCAGGAGTAAAGCATCAGCCAAGGATCGGTGTCGTGGTCAAACAGCTGTCAACAGACATAGGTGTCCTCGCTTTAGCATTTCTATAATCAATCTAGAACTGATCCACCGGATGTTAGCAGACGTGAGCGTCCTCGCTCTGGCATTTCTATAATAAATCTAGAACTGGTCCACCAGATGTCAGCAGACTTGAGCGTCCTCGCTTTAGCATTTCTATAATAAATCTAGAACTGATCAACCAGATGTCAGCAGATGGGAGCGTCCTCGCTTTAGCATTTCTATAATAAATCTAGAACTGATCCACCAGATGTCAGCAGACGTGAGCGTCCTCGTTTTAAATCTATAACAGGTCCGATGTGAGCGTCATCGCTTTAGCATTTCTATAATAAATATAGAACTAGTCCACCAGATGTCAGCGGACGTGAACGTCTTCGTTTAAGCATTTCTATAATAAATCTAGAACTGGTTCGATGCGAGCGTCATCGCTTTAGCATTTCTATAATAAATCTAGAACTAGTCCACCAGATGTCAGCAGACGTGAGCGTCATCGCTATAGCATTTCTATAATAATCTAGAACTGTTCCACATTATGCCAGCAGATGTGAGCGTCCTCGCTTTATCATTTCTATAACAAATCTAGAAGTGGTCCACCAGATGTCAGCAGATGTAAGCGACCTCGCTTTAGCATTTCTATAATAAATCTAGACCTGATCCACCAGATGTGAGCAGATGTGAGCGTCCTCGCTTTAGCATTTCTATAATAAATCTAGAACTGGTCCACCAGATATCTGGTCAGCAGATGTGAGCGTCCTCGCTTTAGCATTTCTATAATAAATTTAGAACTGGTCCACCGGATGTCAGCAGATGTGAGCGTCCTCGCTTTAGCATTTCTATAATAAATATAGACTTGATCCACCGGATGTCAGCAGATGTGAGCGTCGTCGCTTAAACATTTCTATAATAAATCTAGAACTGGTCCATCGGATGTCAGCAGATGTGAGCGACCTAGCTTTAGCATTTCTATAATAAATATAGACCTGATCCACCAGATGTGAGCAGATGTGAGCGTCGCCGCTTAAGCATTTCTATAATAAATCTAGAACTGGTCCACCAGATATCTGGTCAGCAGATGTGAGCGTCCTCGCTTTAGCATTTCTATAATAAATTTAGAACTGGTCCACCGGATGTCAGCAGATGTGAGCGTCCTCGCTTTAGCATTTCTATAATAAATATAGACCTGATCCACCGGATGTCAGCAGATGTGAGCGTCCTCGCTTTAGCATTTCTATAATAAATATAGACCTGATCCACCGGATGTCAGCAGATGTGAGCGTCCTCGCTTTAGCATTTCTATAATAAATATAGACCTGATCCACCGGATGTCAGCAGATGTGAGCGTCCTCGCTTTAGCATTTCTATAATAAATATAGACCGGATTCACCGGATGTCAGCAGATGTGAGCGTCCTCGCTTTAGCATTTCTTTAATAAATCTAGAACTGATCCACCGGATGTCAGCAGATGTGAGCGTCCTCGCTTTAGCATTTCTATAATAAAAATAGACCTGATCCACCGGATGTCAGCAGATGTGAGCGTCCTCGCTTTAGCATTTTTATAATAAATATAGACCTGATCCACCGGATGTCAGCAGATGTGAGCGTCCTCGCTTAAGCATTTCTATAATAAATCTAGAACTGGTCCACCGGATGTCAGCAGATGTGAGCGTCCTTGCTTTAGCATTTCTATAATAAATCTAGAACTGATCCACCAGATGTAAGCAGACATGAGCGTCCTCGCTTTAGCATTTCTATAACAAATCTAGAACTGATCCACCAGATGTCAGCAGATGGGAGCGTCCTCGCTTTAGCATTTCTATAACAAATCTAGAACTGATCCACCGGATGTCAGCAGATGTGAGCGTCCTCGCTTTAGCATTTCTATAATAAATATAGAACTGATCCACCGGATGTCAGCAGATGTGAGCGTCCTCGCTTTAGCATTTCTATAATAAACATAGACCTGATTCACCGGATGTCAGCAGATGTGAGCGTCCTCGCTTTAGCATTTCTTTAATAAATCTAGAACTGATCCACCGGATGTCAGCTGATGTGAGCGTCCTCGCTTTAGCATTTCTATAATAAATATAGACCTGATCCACCGGATGTCAGCAGATGTGAGCGTCCTCGCTTTAGCATTTCTATAATAAATATAGACCTGATCCACCGGATGTCAGCAGATGTGAGCGTCCTCGCTTTAGCATTTCTATAATAAATCTAGAACTGGTCCACCGGATGTCAGCAGATGTGAGTGTCCTCGCTTTAGCATTTCTATAATAAATCTAGAACTGATCCACCAGATGTCAGCAGACGTGAGCGTCCTCGCTTTAGCATTTAGAACTGATCCACCAGATGTCAGCAGATGGGAGCGTCCTCGCTTTAGCATTTCTATAACAAATCTAGAACTGATCCACCAGATGTCAGCAGATGTGAGCGTTCTCGCTTTAGCATTTCTATAACAAATCTAGAACTGATCCACCAGATGTCAGCAGATGGGAGCGTCCTCGCTTTAGCATTTCTATAACAAATCTAGAACTGATCCACCAGATGTCAGCAGATGTGAGCGTTCTCGCTTTAGCATTTCTATAATAAATCTAGAACTGATCCACCGGGTGTCAGCAGATGTGAGCGTCTTCGCTTTAGCATTTCTATGATAAATCTAGAACTGATCCACCGGGTGTCAGCAGACGTGAGCGTCCTCGCTTTAGCATTTCTATAATAAATCTAGAACTGACCCACCGGATGTCAGCAGACGTGAGCTATCTCGCTTTAGCATTTCTATAATAAATCTAGAACTGGTCCACCAGATGTAAGCAGATGTGGGCGATCTCGCTTTAGCGTTTCTATAATAAATCTAGAACTGGTCCACCAGTTGTCAGCAGATGTGAGCGACATTGCTTTAGCGTTTCTATAATAAATCTAGAACTGGTCCACCAGATGTCAGCAGATGGTAGCGTCCTCGCTTTAGCGTTTCTATAATAAATCTAGAACTGATCCACCAGATGTCAGCAGATGGTAGCGTCCTCGCTTTAGCATTTCTATAATAAATCTAGAACTGGTCCACCAGATGTCAGCAGATGGTAGCGTCCTCGCTTTAGCATTTCTATAATAAATCTAGAACTGGTCCACCAATGTCAGCAGATGTTAGCGATCTCGCTTTAGCATTTCTATAATAAATCTAGAACTGGTCCACCAGATGTCAGCAGATGTGAGCGATCTCGCTTTAGCATTTCTATAATAAATCTAGAACTGGTCCACCAGATGTCAGCAGATGTGAGCGATCTCGCTTTAGCATTTCTATAATAAATCTAGAACTGGTCCACCAGATGTCAGCAGGTGTGAGCGATCTCGCTTTAGCATTTCTATAATAAATCTAGAACTGGTCCACCAGATGTCAGCAGATGTGAGCGATCTCGCTTTAGCATTTCTATAATAAATCTAGAACTGGACCACCAGTTGTCAGCAGATGTGAGCGACATCGCTTTAGCATTTCTATAATAAATCTAGAACTGGTCCACCAGATGTCAGCAGATGTGACTGGGTGGAGTACGGTAATCGCATCATCTAACGATTCCTTCAGTGTGATAAAGTTCATGATGCCGTCTCGCGTACTTTTGGTATATGCTTGAAACATTGTCGAAAGCGACCTTAAACACCGTAAAATACTTTATTTTCACCAAGTATATCATAATTATATAAATAAGTCGTCTGCTTATTCACAGTTACTCTAGTAGTGTAACCGAATAGCTTCCTGACGTGAGACGGAGTGCCTGAAGTTTGTTTGTCTAAATGTCATATATATTGTTGTTTTTTTCGTGACACTCCGTGTGATATCGAATGCTAATGTGGGAATAGTCGGTGACATTCATTTCTTAAAAATAACATTGTCACCGGCAAGCTATAGCATTAATAATTCTCACATTTAGGGCAGTAATTTGATAGCGTCTGATCCACGTACACAATCAACACATTGAATAATTAACACAGTAATTATTAAGTCATGACATCTTCGCGCAAGATAAGATCTATACAGAAAGATCGCATGTATACCGGTGATCTGTCAGAACCGCACAATTCCGCTGTTCATACAAGGTGGCACTCATGGTAACTTTAATCCTCGTTTAATAGCGGCGAATGGCATGCTTGTTTTGTTAATATTTAAACGTGTATTTGTTAGAAACGACTTCTAGTTGCCTATGAGTACCGAAACTTGGCATCAATGTGTACTAGCAAAATTCAAATGTAATATTATTTTTTATTAATACATGGATGAGATGACGTGGTTTAGTTAAGTTGGGAAACAGCAATGTTTTTGGAAGATGGTAATGTAGGTGTGAGATGGCGATGTTGGTGGAAGATGGTGATGTTGGTGGGAGATGGTGATGTTGGTGGGAGATGGCGATGTTGGTGTAATATGGTAATGTTATTGTAAGATGGTGATGTTGGTGGAAGATGGTGATGTTGGATGGTGATGTTGGCGGAAGATGGTGATGTTGGCGGGAAATGGTGATATTGGCGGGAGATGGTTGTGTTGGTGTAATATGGTAATGTTGGAGGAGATGGTGATGTAACCATGTTGGCGAGAGATGGTGATGTTAGCGGAAAATGGTGATGTTGGTGGGAGATGGTGATGTTGGTGGGAGATGGTGATGTTGGTGGGAGATGGTGATGGTGGTGGGAGATGGTGATATAGGTGTGAGATGGTGATGTTGGTGGGAGATGGTGATGTAGGTGTGAGATGGTGATGTTGGTATGAGATGGTGATGTAGGTGGGAGATGGTGATGTTGGTATGAGATGGTCATGTAGGTGGGAGGTGGTGATGTTGGTAGGTGATGATGATGTTGGTTTAAAATGTTAATGTTATTGTAAGATTGTGATGTAAGTGGAAGATGGTCATGTTGGCTGGTGATGGTGATGTTGGCGGGAGATGGTGATGTTTGTGGGAGGTGGTGAGATGATGATGTTGGCGGAAGATGGTGATATTGGCGAGAGATGGTGATGTTAGCGGGAGATGGTGATGTAGGTGAGAGATGGTGATTTTGGTTGGAGATGGTGATGTTGGTGGAATATGGTGATGTTGGTTGGAGCTGGAGATGGTGATATTGATTTAAGATGATGATGTTGGTGGGAGATGGTGATGTTAGTGGGAGATGGTGATGTTGGTGTAAGATGGTGATATTGGAGGGAGATGGTGATGTTAGTGGGAGATGGTGATGTTGGTGGAAGATGATGATGTTGGTGGGAGAGATGATGGTGATATTGGCGGGAGATGGTGGTGTTGGTAGGAGATGGTGATAGTGATGTTGGTGAAAGATGATGATGTTGGTGGGAGATGGAGATGGTGATATTGGTGTAAGATGGTGATGTTGATGGGAGATGGTGATGTTGGTTGGAGATGGAGATGGTGATATTGGTGTAAAATGGTGATGTTGGTGGAAGATGATGATTTTGGTGCAAGATGGTGATGTTGGTGGGAGATGGTGATGTTGGTGGGAGATGATGATGTTGGTGAGAGATGGTGATGTTGGTGAGAAATGGTAATGTTGGTGGGAGAGGTGATGGTGATGTTGGTGGATGATGATGATGTTGGTGGAAGATGGTGATGTTGGTTGGAGTCGGAGATGGTGATATTGGTGTGAGATGTAGATGTTAGGGGGAGATGGTGATATTGGTGGGAGATGGTGATGTTGGCGGAAGACGACGATGTTGGTGGGAGATGGTGCTGATGGTAGGAATCGGAGATAGTGATATTGGTGTAAGATGGTGATGTTGGTGGGAGATGGTGATGTTAGTGGGAGATGGTGATGTTGGTGGGAGATCGAGATAGTGATGTTGGTGTAAGATGGCGATGTTGGCGGAAGATGACGATGTTGGTGGAAGATGGTGATGTTGATGGAAGATGATGATGTTGGTGGAAGATGGTGATGTTGGTGGGAGATGGTGATGTTTGGGGGAGATGGTGATGTTGGTGGGAGTCAGAGATCGTGATGTTGGTGGGACACGGTGATGTTGGCGGAAGATGACGATGTTGGTGGAAGATGGTGATGTTTGTGGGAGATGGTGCTGATGGTGGGAATCGAAGATGGTGATATTGGTGTAAGATGGTGATGTTTGCGGGAGATGGTGATGTTGGTGGGAGATGGTGATGTTGGTGGGAGATGGAGATAGTGATGTTGGTGTAAGATGGCGATGTTGGCGGAAGATGACGATGTTGGTGGAAGATGGTGATGTTGGTGGGAGATGGTGATATTGGTGTAAGATTGTGATGTTGGTGTAAGATGGTGATGTTGGTGGGAGATGGTGATGTTGTTGGGAGTTGGTGATATTGGTGGGAGATGAAGATGTTGGCTGGAGATGGAGATGTTGGTGGAAGATAGTGATGTTGGTGTAAGATGTGAAGTTGGTGGGAGATGGTGATGTTGGTGGGAGATGGTGATGTTGTTGGGAGTTGGTGATATTGGTGGGAGATGAAGATGTTGGCTGGAGATGGAGATGTTGGTGGAAGAGAGTGATGTTGGTGTAAGATGTGAAGTTGGTGGGAGATGGTGATGTTGGTGTAAGATGGTGATGGTGGTGGAAGGGGATGATATTGGTGGAAGTTTATGATGTTGGTGGGAGATGAAGATGTTGGTGGAAGATGGTGATGTTGGCGGGAGATGGTGATGTTGGTGTAAGATGGTGATGTTGGTGTAAGATGGAGATGTTGGTGGGAGATGAAGATGTTGGTGGAAGATGGTGATGTTGGCGGGAGATGGTGATGTTGGTGTAAGATGGTGATGATGGTGGAAGGGGATGATGTTGTCGGAAGATGGTGATGTTGGCGGGAGATGGTGATGTTAGCGGGAGATGGTGATGTATGTTAGAGATAATGGTTTTGGTGGGAGATGGTGATGTTGGTGTAAGATGGTGATGATAGTGGAAGGGGATGATGTTGGCGGGAGATGGTGATGTTGGTGTAAGATGGTGATGATAGTGGAAGGGGATGATGTTGGTGGAAGATGGTGATGTTGGCGGGAGATGGTGATGTTAGCGGGAGATGGTGATGTAGGTGAAAGATGGTGATTTTGGTGGAAGATGGGGATATTGGTTGGAGCTGGAGATGGTGATATTGATTTAAGATGATGATGTTGGTGGGAGATGGTGATGTTGGTGGGAGATGTTGATGTTGGTGTAAGATGGTGATATTGGTGGGAAATGGTGATGTTAGTGGGAGATGGTGATGTTGGTGGAAGATGGTGATGTTGGTGGGAGAGATGAAGGTGATATTGGCAGGAGATGGTGGTGTTGGTGGGAGATGGTGAAAGTGGTGGAAGATGATGATGTTTGTGGAAAATGGTGATGTTGGTGGAAGATGGGGATGTTGGTGTAAGATGGTGATATTGACAGGAGATGGTGATGTTAGTTGGAGATGGTGATGTTGGTGGAAGATGGTGATGTTGGCGGGAGAGATGATGGTGATATTGGCGGGAGATAGTGGTGTTTGTTGGAGATGGTGATAGTGGTGGAAGATGGTGATGTTGGTGAAAGATGATGATGTTGGTGGAAAATGATGATGTTTGTTGGAGATGGAGATGGTGATATTGGTGTAAGATGGTGATGTTGGTGGGAGATGGTGATGTTGGTTGGAGATGGAGATGGTAATATTGGTGTAAAATGGTGATGTTGGTGGAAGATGATGATTTCGGAGCAAGATGGTGATGTTGGTGGGAGATGGTGATATTGGTGGGAGATGATGATGTTGGTGAGAGATGGTGATGTTGGTGAGTGATTGTGATGTTGGTGGGAGAGGTGATGGTGATGTTGGTGGAAGATGGTGATGTTGGTGGGAGTCGGAGATGGTGATTTTGGTGTAAGATGGTGATGTTACGGGGAGATGGTGATGTTGGTGGGAGTCGGAGATGGTGATAATGGTGTAAGATGGTGATGTTACGGGGAGATGGTGATGTTGGTGGGAGTCGGAGATGGTGATGTTGGTGGGAGATGGTGATGTTGGCGGAAGATGGCGATGTTGGTGGAAGATGGTGATGTTGGTGGGAGATGGTGCTGATAATGGGAATTGGAGATGGTGATATTGGTGTAAGATGGTGATGTTGGTGGGAGATGGTGATGTTGGTGGGAGTCGGAGATGGTGATGTTGGTGGGAGATGGTGATGTTGGCGGAAGATGACGATGTTGGTGGAAGATGGTGATGTTGGTGGGAGATGGTGCTGATGGTGGGAATCGGAGATGGTGATATTGGTGTAAGATGGTGATGTTGGTGGGAGATGGTGATGTTGGTGGGAGATGGAGAGAGTAATGTTGGTGTAATGTGGTGATGTTGGCGGAAGATGACGATGTTGGTGGAAGATGGTGATGTTGGTGGGAGATGGTGATATTGGTGTAAGATTGTGATGTTGGTGTAAGATGGCGATGTTGGTAAGAGATGGTGATGTTGTTGGGAGATGGTGATGTTTGTGGGAGATGTAGATGTTGGTTGGAGATGGAGATGTTGGTGGAAGATGGTGAAGTTGGTGTAAGATGGTGAAGTTGGTGGGAGATGGTGATGTTGGTGTAAGATGGTGATGGTGGTGGAAGGGGATGATGTTGGTGGAAGTTTGTGATGTTGGTGGGAGATGGAGATATTGGTGTAATATGGTGATGTTGGTGGTTGATTGTGATGTTGGTGGGAGATTTTGATAATGTTTGGAGATGATGATGTTGGTGTAAGATGGTGATGTTGGTTAGAAATGGTGATGTTGGTGTAAGATGGTGATGTTGGTGGGAGATAGAGATGGTGATGTTGGTGGGAGATGGAGATGGTGATGTTGGTGTAAGATGGTGATGTTGGTTGGAAATAGAGATGGTGATGTTTGTTGGAGATGGTGATGTTGGTGTGAGATAAAGATAATGGTGTAATATAGTGATGTTGGTCAAAGATGTTGATATTGATGGGAGATGGATATAATGGTGTAATATGGTGATATTGGTTGGAGATTCTGATGTTGGTTTGAGATGGTAATGTTGGTGGGAGATGGTGATGTTGGCGGAGGTGGTGATGTTGGTAGAAGGGGATGATGTTCGTGGAAGATGGTGATGTTGGTGGGAGATGGTGATGTTGGTGGGAGATGGTGTAATTGGTGGAAGATGGTGTTGGTGGTGGGAGATGGTGATGTTGGTGGGAGATGGTGATGTTGGTGAGAAATGGTGATGTTGGTGGAAGATGGCGATATTGGTGAGAAATGGTGATATTGGTGGGAGATGGTGATGTTGGTAGGAGATGGTGATGTTGGTGGGAGATGGTGATGTTGGTTGGAGATGTTGATGTTGGTTGAAGATGGTGATGATAGTGTAAGATGGTGATGTTGGTGGGAGATGGTGATGTTGGTGGGAAATGATGATGTTTGTAGAAAATGATGATGTTGGGGTGTAATATTATGTTGTTTGTCAAAGATGATGGTGTTGGAAACTAGCGATATTAGTTGTTGATGCTTGTGGAAAACATTGTTGAATGGGGAATGAGAAGTAGAAGAAGGAGAAGAAGAAGAAGAAGAAGAAGAATGAGTAGAAGCAAAGATAATAAAAAAGAAGAAGAAATGGAAGAAGAATAAAACAAAGGGAGAAGAAGAAGAAAAAGAAAAGAAGAAGAAGAAGAATTAGAAAAAGAAAAATGGAAAGGAAGAAGATGATGACGAAAAAGCGATTATGAGAAGAATGGCGAAAGTTAAAGAAGAAGATGGAAAGAAAGGTAATGTATAAGAAAACGATAAATATAGCAAGCAATACGAAGGAGGCCTATACGTTGGTGTATACTAGGTAGCACGCAGTATTTTGTCACGATGAACACATCGCAGAAATAGTTAAGACTATCAAATATATTCAATAAAACAAAGAAATATTATAGTTGGACAAAACAATAGCTTTTGAGATTGAGTAAAAAAATATCCACTCACGCCATTCGACAAAAAAATGAAACATTATCCTCTGTTTGGCGACATATTTCCTCTTTCATAGCAACACGCCACTTGTTTCTTTCTAGATTATTTTTTTCAATTGTCAAACTTGCTGTGGAAGTCATTTTTCCGCTACGTCTAATCTTTATATTCGCCAAGGATTGGCATTGTTCAGATGTCCCTTGACTCATACCATACCAAAGAATGCAAGTTTTGATGAAAAGATTTGAAAATTTGGAAAACGAAAATCTATCGATTCATTGACCGTTAATATTTTTTTGAATGCTTTAAAGTCAATTAAATTCGAAATCTGGCAGGTCCCAAAAGAAAATGACGGCTTATCACGTTATTAACTTATTTGAAATAAAATTTTATCTAAACTATCACAGAAATCGTTCAAATCTGGTATTTTATCAGAATTTACTTTCAATGACGAATTTGAAAAAAAAATTGAAGTTTCATATATTTTCCTCCCAACCGCCAGATCTCGATCTAGAAGAAACAATTCGATCAATGGCACATTGTGCCAAACATGTCAAAATTTCAATGTCGTTATTTTCAAACTTTTCTTCTGCACGTTATTTCAACATCTAAATCACATTTGCCCTAGTATTGTCAATTAGTTTTTGATCTGGTTTAATTTCGCACAGGTATTGAATTTGATTTAGAGTAAAAGGCGGTCTTTGTTAAAATTTTCTGATGAAGGGGCTTTGTTTCAGAATTTTATATGCCCCACTTACAAGATATTTGAGATTCGATATGTTAATCGCATTTCGAAAAAAGGTAACTTAATATTTTACATTTGGTTATTTCATCTACCCTATATACTTAAAAATCTTCATAGCCTCCGCCACCTCCATCACCATCATTCCCATCACCACCGTCATCATCAGCATTATTTTATCAGCATTCCAACCACCATCATCATCATCAGCAGCATTTCTTTTTCAGGATTCCCACCACCATCACATCATCATCAGCAGCATAATTTTATCAGCATTCCAACTACCACCACCATCATTATCAGTATACATATGTTTATTTATCTCTGCTTTACTACTCTTCCTTCCACCTGTCATCATCATTATACTCATTAAAACAGCACTATCATCATCATCATCATCATCAACAACATCATCATCATCACAACGACCAATACCACAAAAAACCCTCATACATTTACCACACCTTCAGTCTATGATAACCATAAATTATTACATAATTAAACCTCACGGTCAGAAACATTATTTTTATTATCTACTTATCATCACCATCTCCATTTGTGTCAGCACTAACAAAACATATTTATAAAATGTTTAGTTTTAAACTTATTATTTTATTTCGATTGTGAAACAAGTTCTAACAACTTATACAAATCACACTCGAAGTTTTCTGGTTAGAACCAGTACTAAGCATATGCGGAAAAAGTATCTTGCTCAAGGAAACCACACATAGCTGTGGTAGAGGACCGAACCCACGACCCTCCGATTATGGGGTCGCCAATGCTTTACCACTGGACCACGCGTTACACCGCCAGTGCTATAGTAAGCCATGACGAAAAAAATCGTTCCTAATATTGATTGCACAACGATATCAAAATATCATCTATACATCGATATCACTTGCATTGTCAGTTACATATCATTACATTGTCTTCTGCTCTCTGACGTGACCTTTGATTCACCTGTATGTCACATGGCAATTTGCACACCGATATATCGTCTACATATCGATACCATTGATATATATTGACAGTCGATTTTACTACATGTACCGCGGTTCTCTTACATCCCATCGATGAGCCTTTTTTGCCAAGTGACAATCTTCATACCGATATAATAAATATCGTCTACATATCGGTATATCGAAATAACATTGTCAGTTGATTTTATTACATTAATAGCTGTTTTCTTATTATATTCCCTTGATGAGCCTTTTTGCCACATGTCAATCAAGGCAATATACTAACGAGCCGATTAGAGTTTAGATTGGTGAATAGATAACTTACCTCGGTGCATTGAGAGTCACCGGAGCATTAGTTAACGGGGGTAAATAATTATACACTTGTCATGAAATGTTAATATTCAGGTGGGTTTGCTTGTTAAATTAAAAAAAAAACGCCTAAGGAAGCGGAACATGCCATACACATGCTATATCTGTAACAGCGTACGCTTTTTTAAGATCTGTAATCGTCCGGTGGTAGTTTGAGTTGAAACGTTCTAATACAGATTTTTTTGCGGAAGCCGTTTAATAGCATACAATCAAGCCTGTCTTTAACAGTCACTCGAAGTAAGGGGCAAATGTGGCATTTCAAGACAGGTTGTTGCTTAATACAGGTTATTTTGCTCTGATAGCATGGAAATGGGAAATAAAAACACGGTCGCTTAATTAAGACAAACGGCTGCTCATTAGAAATGACAGATGACGCAGGTTTTACTGTATTTTGTAAATCGTTTTTTTTTTCAATGGAATGTAACGCATTTTTTTATCACATTACAGATTATAAATGGCATCCAGTTTTATTTGTTGGGAAGGGGGCATTAACTGTTGAATAAGCTAACTATGAATCAGATCTAGTCTATCCAAGAACCGGATATCTCCCGAATCAGGTCTATTAACCGATAATGAACAAGCAGGGAATTCTTTGCCTGTCCCACAATTCATAGCAATTGAACGGTTACTAAATTGTGACGTCATCAACGTGCGCAAAAGCGGCTTTCCCAACATTGCTATTATTTAACGGACCCAATCTGGAAAGCTGGGTCCGCACTACAGACTAAATCTGACTAGACCCAGAGTCCTTCCGGAAGTAACGGGCAAACTTTCTCACACAAAGTTTTAAAATATTTGACTGAGCTGGGTTCATGGCTGTAAAGCTAGCATAGGACGAAACTCCTTCCCAAGTTACCAGCCGATTCAAATGAAACTTGTTGTAAGAGTACTAGAGACGGTACTAGTAACGTGATGGCCAGTGACTATATAAATGTAAGTCCATCACTGATTTTTGTTCTTTATTATACTGTAAATAAAAAAAAAGTTTTTGTTTTTGCAGCATTGTTACTCAAAGAGAGACACAAATGAAAGATCTGAATGTTTGTTAACATCTGCACTTCCAAAATATGATGAGAAAGTAAGGGACGTGTCATATAAGATTTTTCTGTTCTGTGTGTACACTGTTGACAAAGTGAAAGTAGACATCTGAAATCATGTATTCATACCCCAATTTGCAAGTTGTTTTTATTTTCTAAATTCACAATTCAAACATGACATTGCTTTCAAAATGTTCAAAATACATTATTAATGCCATTAAAAATAGTAGGGAACGTTTGTATCAAATAGTAGGGAACGTGTGTTGAAATGGTAGTGATACAGAACCGTTTGTATGAAATAGTAAGGAACGTTTGTATGAAATGGTAGTGATGCAGGACCGTTTGTATGAAATAGTAGGGAACGTTTGTATGAAATAGTAGGGGACGTTTGTATGAAATGGTAGGGAACGTTTGAGTAGGTAACGTTTGTATGAAATAGTGAGGAACATTTGTATGAAATTGTAGGGAACGTGCGTATGAAATAGTAGTGATACAGGACCGTTTGTATGAAATAGAAGGGAACGTTTGTATGAAATGGTAGTGATATAGGACCGTTTGTATGAAATAGTAGGGAACGTTTGAGTAGGTAACGTTTGAATGAAATAGTGAGAAACATTTGTATGAAATTGTAGGGAACGTTTGTATGAAATGGTAGTGATGCAGGACCGTTTGTATGAACTAGTAGGGAACGTTTGTATGAAATAGTAGGGGACGTTTGTATGAAATGGTAGGGAACGTTTGAGTAGGTAACGTTTGTATGAAATAGTGAGGAACATTTGTATGAAATTGTAGGGAACGTGCGTATGAAATAGTAGTGATACAGGACCGTTTGTATGAAATAGAAGGGAACGTTTGTATGAAATGGTAGTGATATAGGACCGTTTGTATGAAATAGTAGGGAACGTTTGAGTAGGTAACGTTTGTATGAAATAGTGAGAAACATTTGTATGAAATTGTAGGGAACGTTTGTATGAAATGGTAGTGATACAGGACCGTTTGTATGAAATAGTAGGGAACGTTTTTGTAAAATGATAATGACCGTTTGTATGAAATAGTAGGGAACGTTTGTGTAAAATGATAGTGATACAGGACCGTTTGTATCAAATAGTAGGGAACGTTTGTGTAAAATGATAATGATACAGGACCGTTTGTATGAAATAGTAGGGAACGTTTGAGTAGGTAACCTTTGTATGAAATGGTAGTGATATACGTCTCATACCACTATTTCATTTCCCATAGGCACCATTGTAATATTTATGTCCAAAACGCAGTGAAAAAACAAAATCTGCAGCATGTGTCTGAGCTCAAATTCTTCACTGGTTCAAGATATACAAGTATAAAGAAAAAAAGCATACATTGGCCAGGTTTTTTTCAATTCAATGCTTTTGTAAGACTTATCAATTTCCCAAGTAATGATATGTCAACTATTTGCCTTCGATGCGGTTCGAACCAACAATTCTGAAATGACACAGCATTGTCCAGAAAGCTGGTATCAGCATCAAATTTTCAGTGTTGATTTCTAAAATACTTACCATTTAACGTATGCTAGAAAAAATTAAATCACTGCAGTACAAAGCTATGAAAAAAAGAAGACAAAGAGAACTAAAGTTTTATTTCTACCTCCTTCATCTGTAGGTCCGGGGGTCTGGAGTACTCAAAGGAAATAATAGTGGTATGAATCCTACAGGACCGCTTGTATGAAATAGTAGGGAACGTTTGTATGACATAGTGGGGAACGTTTGTATGACATAGTAAGAAATGTTTGTATGAACTAGTAGGGAACGTTTGTAGTAAATAGTAGGGAACGTTTGTATGAAATTGTACGAAATAGTGGGGAACATTTTTGTATGAAATAGTGGGGAATGTTTGTATGAAATAGGTAACGTAAACCAAAAACAAAATGGGCTATTTTCACTGCCCGTTTTCTTTATAAACTATTTTTAATGCTTATTTTTATCACTGGCTATGTTCACTGCCCATTACCATTATTTACTCTGTTTGCTGCCTATTTGTTATCACTGGTTATGTTCACTGCCTATTTTCATTACTAGCTCTGCTTACTGCCTATTTTTATCGTTGACTATTTTCACTGCCATTTTCATTATTAACTCTGTTTACTGTCTATTTTTATCACTGGTTATGTTCTCTGTCCATTAGCATTACTAACTCTATTTATTGCCTATTTTTTATCACTGGTTATGTTCACTGTTCATTTTCATTACTAACTCTGTTTACTGCCAATTTTTTATCACCGATTATGTTCTCCAGTCATTTCCATAATTAACTCTGTTTACTGCCTATTTTGTTATCACTGGTAATATTAACTAACATTTTCATTACTAACTCTGCCTATTTTTTATCACTGGTCGTGATTACTGCTTATTTTCATTATTAACTCTGTTTACTGCCTGTTTTTATCACTGGCGGCTATGATCACTTCTCATTTCTATTATTTACTCTGTTTACTGCCTATTTTCTATCACTGGCTATGTCCATTTTTATCATTTACTCTGTTTAATGCCTATTTTTTTTATTGTTGTCTATTTTTACTGCTCAGTTTCATAATTAACTCTGTTTACCGCCTATGTTTTATCGTCGGCTAAATATGTAATTATCATTATCGTTTTTGGAGTCTAAATATTCTATTTAAGTTGGTTTGACAGGCGCCACCCCATATAACATTACAATAATCTATATGAGGTTGAATATAAGCTTTATAAAACTGAATTTTATGGTCAATGCTTAGATATTGTTTAATACGTGACAGGAGCCAACTAGTTGACGAAATTTTCTTACATATATGATCTACATGATTTTTCCAGGCTAGGTTGTTATCAATAAATATGCCAAGTACTTTCTCTTTAGATATCATGCTGAGCTTTTCACCATAAAGATGTAAATTTATATCTTTAACATCTAGACAAGTACGTTTTTGATGTGTAGTAATAAGCATGACTTTGGTTTTAGTATTAATCAGCATTCCATTTGAACTGCACCATTCTGATATGGTTCAAGGGCACTTTGCAGGTTTTTTTTCAATAACTGGTAGCTTATTATTTATATGATACAATGTTGTATCATCTGCATAAAAATCAGTTTCAGCAGTGTCAGTGTAAAGTGGTAAATCATTAATAAACAGAAGAAATAAAAGAGGGCCTAAGATAGAACCTTGAGGTACACCATCTGTCACTGTTTGATTGGTTGATAATACGCCGTTTAGGGAAATTTTCTGTTTTCGATTATGTAAGTATGAAGAGAACCATGCTAATACCTTGTCTGAAAGTTTATAGACTTTCAACTTTTGCAAAAGAATTTTATGGTCCACTAGATCAAACGCTTTCTTGAAATCAACCATCACTACTCCTATTAAAGATCCATTATTTATAGCTTCTAGCCATTTGCTGATCATTCGTACTAATGCCATTTCACATGCGTGCCCAGGTCTAAAGCCAGATTGTGTCTTGTGCAGTAACTGGTAATAAGTGTGATATTTCATTAAAGAGTCATGGACATGTTTTTCTAGTATCTTTGAAATAATTGGTAGGACAGAAATGGGTCTATAATTATCTATATCATCTTGACTCCACTTTTATATAAGGGTGTAACTTTACACTCTTTCCATTTGTCTGGAAATACTGATGTTTTAATACTGTAGTTGCAGATATAAGCTATGCTGTCTGCTATGAAGTTTGCTGACAATTTAAGTAAACGTGGTCCAATATTGTCGTAGCCAGTTGATTTTGTAATGTCAATGTTTATCAGAAATTTTTCTTACTTGTTCTACTGAAATTTCGGGAATATTAAACAATATGTTGGCAGGTATTTTCTCATCACAGAAACTGCTCAGTTTTTCAAAACTTGAGTTCAAAATAGGTTCTTTTAGTTTAGAAGTAACAGATACAACAAAGTCATTAAATTCATTTGCAATATCATTTGGATGTTCAATAGCATTATCACCAATCTTTAAATTTAAAACGTTTGTGTTACATTTTTGTTTAGATACATTGAGTTCATTAAATACTTTCCATACAGTACTAGGTTTGGTTCGATTTTCAGTGACAAATGCTTCATATTTAGATTTTTAGATTCTTTTATGAGGCTGGAGACTTTGTTTCTCCATCCTGTACTCCATCTCATTATTTAAGGATTTTAATCTATCACGAGTTTTAATAGCTTCAATTATCTCAGGTGTAATCCATTTTGGATGATGTTTTTTTTAAAACTCTGTGTTGCCTGATGGCTTTAATTTTATGGGAATCAACACTTTTTAAAAACATAGAAGACCATGTCTCAACTAATTCATTTGTGTCTTCAAAATTTTTGATTATGTCCCATGGAACAAACTGAAGATCATTATTGAACTTTTCTTGATTGAAATTGTTAAACGACCTATATGATATTTTGTGATGTGAATTTATAGGCTGAGAACAATTAGCTTTACGTGTCAGAAATGTGGGAAAGTGGTCGCTTAGTCCTACTTGTGGAACATGAAATGATTTTATGTTACTTTGAATATTACAATAAATATGGTCTATTAAAGTTGCTGAGGCTGAAGTCATCCGCGTAGCAACATTAATTTCCTGAAAATGGCCAAAAGGCCAAAAGGTTCATGTACTCTTACCATGTTTTTTTGTTTGTAAATTAAGTAAGTCTCTATTAAAGTCTCCGAGGAGGTACAGCTCTTTTTATTTCGATAATACCTTTTCAAGTTGATTTTCAAATTTTTCATTCCATGTTACTTTTTCATTTGGATTTCTGCACAAGTTACCAATTAAAAAACTGAGCGAATTTATTGGAGTTATTTCAAACCATAAGCTCTCTACCTCCTCATCCTCCAAATCACACCTTCTCTTACAATTTATTTCATTCTTACAATAGACAATAATACCCCCACCTTGCTCCTTTCTCTCATTTGTAATCACCCTGTCTCTTCGAAACATTTGATAGTTATCAAGCTGAAAAAATCTATCAGGATGTTATAGTTTCAACTTAGTTTCACTGATTCCAAAAACATGGACATCATTATTAGAGTTGTTTAGCATGATATCAATTTGTTCTATTTTGTTTCGAATGCCTTGTATATTGATATGACCAATTTTAAATCCTTTGGATGTCAACCCTAACTCTATCAAATTTCTGGCATGTATGGAAGAACCAGTACTATTTACATGATCAACAGGCAAATTATCATTATTATAATGCATCACTGACATTTAGATCAGAACATATACTATCATGCACATAAAAGTTACTTGTACAGTCATTTTGGGTACATATGGAAGATATTATTAAGCTGTTATTTTTTAAATGAAAAGTTTCCAGATCTGATGGATTGTCATCAATAGTAAGTTTGTTCTATACGCAGTCTTCGTTAACACTACCACGTGTTCGCTGCCCATTTGTTATTTCTGTTTACTGCCTAATTTTATCATTGGCTATGTTCAGTGCTAATTTTAATTATTAACATTTTACTTTCTATTTTTTATTTTATATTGTTGGTTATGTTCACTGCCCATTTTCATTATGAACTCTGTTTAATGCCTAGTTTTTAATCTTGACTATGTCCACTGCTCATTTTATCATGTTATTATGTTTAAAACATATTTATAACGTTGGCTATGTTCACGACGGGCTAAAATTATAAGTTGATATTGGGTTTGAGCTATTCGATATTTAAATTGAATCTCTTATAGCAGAAACATTGATATTCGACATTCATTAAACATGTTTGCATATCGAAAAACAAAGAACTGGACACTTGTCTTTCACGGAAAAAATGTTTGAATCATCGAATATCCAATGCCTCGTAATTCGTTTTTCACCAAAAATTCGTCTGAATGTCGAATCTAAAAAATCTTGACTTTCGATATTCACTGAAAAGTGTTTGAAAGTCGAATATCAAATACCATGAGATTCGTTATTCATTATAAATTCTCATAGGAATGTCGAATCTCAAAAGTATTGCCATGATAATTGTAAAATAACATGCAATGGGTGAAATATGATAAATAATTATGTATTTCAATAATAAATCATGTTATGTTATAAATTAAAAGTTTTGGCAAAAGTAAAAACAAAGAATGAACACGTTGTTATTTGTTTATTTTTGTTCGTTTGTTCATCCCTTTCCTGTTTAAAAGAGATCTTATGACGGTTGTGTTAAGTGAATCAACAGAGATTTTTTTCCCTTTTTTTTGTTTTTAGATATTCAAACTTTTTTGAGTGAATGACACGATATTAGAATTCCAAAAGTTTTCAGTAAATGTCAGATATCAAGTTTTTTAAGATTTGATATCCAGAAATGTTTTTTTTGGTGAATAACGAATCTCGAGGCGTTTGTTATTCACATTCAAATATTTTTAGTGAAAGACGAATGTAATTTTTTTGGAGATTCGAAAGTCATATACGGATTTCTGATGAATAACGAATCTCGAGTTATTTAATATTCGACATTCAAACAATTTTAAGTGAATGTCGAATGTGAAGTTATTTTATGATTCGACATTCACACGAGTTATCTTTTTGGTGAATAACGAATCTCGAGGTACGTGTATTTGATCTCCGATTATCAAACATTTTTCAGTGAATGTCGAATGTCAAGTTTTATTTTGAGATTCGACATTCATATGAAGATTTTAGACGAATAACGAATCTCGAGGTATTTGATATTCGATTTTCTAACATTTTTCAGTGAATGTCGAATGTCATTTACTGTTTACAGCTATTTTTTCTTAACGTTGGCTATGTTCACTGTCAATTTTTATTATCACTGTTAAGTGCCATTATTTTAACCATTCTCTCTGTTCTCTAACATTTAAGGGAATGGCCGAATCTAATGTTGAGAGAACTTGTGGCCAGACCCTTTTGCCTTAAATTGTATTTGACTTATATGCATGATAAATATTGTAATATGTGTTTATTTGGCACTAAAATCTGTTTAAACTAACTAATATTTGGATCATTAACTCCGTTTATTTTTTATCATTTGCTCTGTCATCCGCCTATTTTCATAATTAACTCTGTTTACCACTTTTTCCACCGATAGCTGAAAGCTCGAACCAGGCTTCTGCAGCCATGCTTTACTATTTGAATAGTAATCGAGAGATTGGTTAAGTTTTTGACTCGCATGGGGAGAATGACCGTAGTTGATACCGAACAAACGATTCGGTTTATTTCAACAATTGAGCTTTTCTAACATGTACATTTAAGCGTCGTTTTCTTTTACATTCAACTTACACACATTTGCTCTAGGCATAGTACCACCATTGCAAAAAGGAAGTGCTTCCGTGGGGGTAGTTGCATAATGGCGGTTTTAAATAATCCTCATTTCTTCTTCTTTAGAAATGCATTTTCCTTATTTTAATGCTCATGTTTTTATTTGAATGGCATTATTGATGTATTTTGAACACTTTGATAGCATTGTCATGTTTGAATTGTGAATTTAGAAAAAAAAATTGATGCTTGGAAATTGGGGTATGAATACATGATTTCGGAAGTCTACTTTCACTTTGTCACCAGTGTACACACTGAGCAGAAAAAAAATCTCTTGTATGACACATGACCCCTACTTTTCTCATCATATTTTGATAGTGCAGAGGTTGACAAACAGTAAAATGTAGGTTTCACTTCTTTCATTTGGGTCTCTCTATGAATGACAAGCCTTCAAACTTTTATTATTTACTATAGAATAAAGAACAAAAATCAATGGTGGGATGACACCTCTAATCTAAATGCCCCCCTCCCCCCTCCCCCCCCCCCCCCCCCCCCCCCCCACACACCCCTGGCTTTAAAATGGACGCGAACAGCGCAGCCCAATTTCAGAGACTTATATATAGAGTCCCATACGGAAAACCCTTAGAGTAAATATTATGAAACTATAAAACTTTGTATGAAAGTTAAACAATATCGGGTGAAATTGAGAGGATTTCGAAGACGTTTAAGCGAGTCGTGTGTTATGTTTATATAGCGACTTGAAGTTGTAGTGTAGTAAACCTGGCTTAAGACACTCACCTACACGGGTAGGCATTTTTATGAATGGTTAAACTTATAAGATATTTGGTGTCATATTTTATTTCTCTACTGAGAGCGACAGAGAAAGTACGATACACACAGAGAGAGAAAGAGAGAGAGCGAGAGAGAGAGAGAGAGAGAGAGAGAGAGAGAGAGAGAGAGAGAGAGAGAGATAAAGAGAGAGAGAGAGACAGATAGACAGAGACGGAAATGGAAGAGGAAAAACAAGCCTTAGAGAGAGAGAGATAGAGAGATAAAGAAAGAGATAGATAGATAGATAGAGAGAGAGAGAGAGAGAGAGAGAGAGAGAGAGAGAGAGAGAGAGAGAGAGAGAGAGAGAGAGAGAGAGAGAGAGAGAGAGAGGGAGGGAGGGAGGGAGGGACGGACGGACGGACTTTCTGGTGGAAGTGATGTTGTGGGTGCGGTTTTATATGTTATAAAAACATTCATAAAACAAAACAAGATCCAACCCTAATGACACTAAAAAAGAATGAAAAAAGGTGAAAAAAAAGTAAAAGAAAAATGTGTAAAACACAGACAGACAGACAGACAGACAGACAGACAGACAGACAGACAGACAGACAGACAGACAGACAGACAGACAGACAGACAGACAGACAGACAGACAGACAGACAGACAGACAGACAGACAGACAGACAGACAGACAGACAGACAGACAGACAGACAGACAGACAGACAGACAGACAGACAGACAGACAGACAGACAGACAGACAGACAGACAGACAGACAGACAGACAGACAGACAGACAGACAGACAGGGGGAGAGAGTTGGGGAGGGGAGAAAAAGTCAAGTTAAGTTTTTTAACCGTTTTATTACATTCTATCAGTACGATGCCGCAACGTGGTCTAGTGGTAGAGCGTCCGCCTCGCATGCGGAAGGTTCGAAACCCGCCCGGGTTATATAAAAGACTTGAAAATTGTACTAAAAAGGTATAAGATGTTTCCTCGCTTGGCGCTCAGCATTTAGAGAATCGTTCTAGGTCTGGTCGGCCTATTGTCAGTATGATGTGAAAGTGCGGGTCATCATACCATGTGTTTGCAGCATGATATTCCAGTGTGGCAGCGCTCAGAATACTGTCTCAAGTAGACACCTTCGCGATTTGACCGAACAATTGTTGAAAGCGACACTAAATACGAGTACCATACAACTACAACTCTTTCAGTACAGTATTAACTTGAGCGTGTTTAATAAAATTATTTCATTTATTGTTTTTATATCTCAACTAGAATATGAAGTAGAAATAATTACGGTTATACTGACTTAGAAACAGTTTAACAATCCTTAACTGTAAATAACCTTCAATATAAATTATTATATTTTATATTGACCCCGTATAAATCTGCCAGTCTTGGACAAGTATCGTTATGACATTATATACGACAAGGTAGCTCACTCCAACTCCTCTTCAATCCCTCTTGAACATTTATTGTTATGATTTTCTCTAAAAAAAAATGAGTGACAGGCGAAGTTAGAGTTAATTGTACTATAAAACATGACATGTTAATATACGACTGCAAAAGTACAATAATTCAATGAAGTACTGACTTGCTAGCGTGTCGCGTGTAATGATCTTGTAAGCCATAAATCGAGCTGGAAATCACATAAAAATTGAATGGGATTTGAAGCCATTTTCAACACATTTCAGGTCATATATGGCATATTCAGTTTTACTGGTAAAGAAAGGACCCAGCATGAATCTGAGTAGAACCATCGTCTTTCCGCAAGTAATTGGCAAACCTTTTCATATACAATGTAAAGATTTTGGAGAGAGCGGGACTCGAACCCACGACCTTAGCGGTGAGAGGTAAGTTGTATTGAAACGGCTCCTTAGACCACTCGGCCACAGAGGATCTTACGAAAAAGGATTTCGTGTTACACTAATATAAATTATCTGCAACTACTTACAACACAAGCTATCGCCATACTGTAAAAACAATCAAGTATGAGGGATAACAACCACACTTCATGAAAAGTAACAGGCCTCAATTGAATGTTTCAACCTCTAAAAACATTATGTAATATATTACTTAATTGTAACAACCGCCATCAACGGTAACACTCTCCGTAAAATTATATCAATGTTCATAACGGATAACAACCTCAATAAGTTCAAGATCTTCACAAAAGGAAACAATTGTCATAAAATGTTAAAAATTTTCATAAATGTAGCACTCGTCATAAAAGGAAGTAGTCGTAATAAAAGGTAACAGTCTCCATAATATGTTACCGTCTCCATTAACGGTATGACTGCATAAAAGGCAACAACATCCATAATATGTTACAGTCTCCATTAACGGTATGACTTCATAAAGGCAACAACCTTCATAATAGGTTACAGTCTCCATTGAAGGTATGACTCCATAAAAGGCATCAGCCTCCATAATATGTTAAAGTCTCCATTAACGGTATGATTGCATACAAGGCAACAACTTCCATAATATGTTACCGTCTCCATTAACGGTATTACTGAATAAAAGGCATCAGCCTCCATTATATGTTACAATCTCCATTAATGGTATGACTGCATAAAAGGCAACCACCTCCATAATATGTTACAGTCTCAATTAATGGTATGATTGCATAAAGGCATCAGCCTCCATAATATGTTACCGTCTCAATTAATGGTATGGTTGCATAAAGGCATCAGCCTCTATAATATGTTACCGTCTCAATAAATGGTATGATTCCATAAAGGCATCAGCCTCCATAATATGTTACCGTCTCAATTAACGGTATGATTGCATAAAGGCATCAGCCTCCATAATATGTTACCGTCTCAATTAACGGTATGATTGCATAAAGGCATCAGCCTCCATAATATGTTACCGTCTCAATTAACGGTATGATTGCATAAAGGCATCAGCCTCCATAATAGGTTACCGTCTCAATTAACGGTATGATTGCATAAAGGCATCAGCCTCCATAATATGTTACCGTCTCAATTAACGGTATGATTGCATATAGGCATCAGCCTCCATAATATGTTACAGTCTCAATTAACGGTATGATTGCATAAAGGCATCAGCCTCCATAATATGTTACCGTCTCAATTAACGGTATGATTGCATAAAGGCATCAACCTCCATAATATGTTACCGTCTCAATTAACGGTATGATTGCATAAAGGCATCAGCCTCCATAATATGTTACCGTCTCAATTAACGGTATGATTGCATATAGGCATCAGCCTCCATAATATGTTACAGTCTCAATTAATGGTATGATTGCATGAAGGCATCAGCCTCCATAATATGTTACCATCTCAATTAATGGTATGATTGCATAAAGGCATCAGCCTCCATAATATGTTACAGTCTCAATTAATGGTATGATTGCATAAAAGGCATCAGCCTCCATTATATGTTACAGTCTCCATTAATGGTATGACTGCATAAAAGGCAACCACCTCCATAATATGTTACAGTGTCCATTAACGGTATTACTGAATAAAAGGCATCAGCCTCCATTATATGTTACAGTCTCCATTAATGGTATGACTGCATAAAAGGCAACCACCTCCATAATATGTTACCGTCTCCATTAACGGTATAACTAAATAAAAGGCATCAGCCTCCATTATATGTTACAGTCTCTATTAATGGTATGACTGCATAAAAGGCAACCACCTCCAAAATATGTTACAGTCTCCATTAATGGTATGATTGCATAAAGGCATCAGCCTCCATAATATGTTACCGTCTGTATTATCGGTATTACTGCATAAAAGGCAACAACCTCCATAATATGTCACAGTGTCCATTAAAGGTATTACTGCATAAAAGGCAACCACCTCCATAATATGTTACAGTCTCAATTAATGGTATGACTGCATAAAAGGCATCAGCCTCCATTATATGTTACAGTCTCCATTAATGATATGACTGCATAAAAGGCAACCACCTCCATAATATGTTACAGTCTCCATTAACGGTATAACTGAATAAAAGGCATCAGCCTCCATTATATGTTACAGTCTCCATTAATGGTATGATTGCATCAAAAGCATCAGCCTCCATTATATGTTACAGTCTCCATTAATGGTATGACTGCATAAAAGGCAACAACCTCCATAATATGTTACAGTGTCCATTAAAGGTATTACTGCATAAAAGGCAACCACCTCCATAATATGTTACAGTCTCAATTAATGGTATGACTGCATAAAAGGCATCAGCCTCCATTATATGTTACAGTCTCAATTAATGATATGACTGCATAAAAGGCAACCACCTCCATAATATGTTACCGTCTCCATTAACGGTATTACTGAATAAAAGGCATCAGCCTCCATTATATGTTACAGTCTCTATTAATGGTATGACTGCATAAAAGGCAACCACCTCCAAAATATGTTACAGTCTCCATTAATGGTATGATTGCATAAAGGCATCAGCCTCCATTATATGTTACAGTCTCTATTAATGGTATGACTGCATAAAAGGCAACCACCTCCAAAATATGTTACAGTCTCCATTAATGGTATGATTGCATAAAGGCATCAACCTCCATAATATGTTACCGTCTCCATTATCGGTATTACTGCATAAAAGGCAACAACCTCCATAATATGTTACAGTGTCCATTAAATGTATTACTGCAAAAAGGCATCAGCCTCTATAATATGTTACAATCTCCATTATTGGTAAGACTGCATAAAAGGCAACAACTTCCATATTATGTTACAGTCTCCATTATCGGTATTACTGCATAAAAGGCAACAACCTTCACATTATGTTACAGTCTCCATTAACGGTATTACTGCATAAAAGGCAACAACCTCCATAATATGTTGCAATCTCCATTAACGGTATAACTGCATAAAAGGCAACAACTTCAATAATATGTTACAATCTCCATTATCGGTAAGACTGCATAAAAGGCAACAACCTCCATAATATGTTACAATCTCCATTAACGGTTTTACTGCATAAAAGGCAACAACTTCCATAATATGTTACAATCTCCATTATCGGGAAGACTGCATAAAAGGCAACAACTTCCATAATATGTTACAATCTCTATTAACGGTATTACTACATAAAACGCAAAACAACCTCCATATTATGTTACAGTCTCCATTAACGGTATTACTGCATAAAAGGCAACAACCTCCATAATATATTACAATCTCCATTATCGGTATTACTGCATAAAAGGCAACAACCTCCATAACACGTTACAGTGTCCATTAAAGGTATGACTGCAAAAAGGCATCAGCCTCCATAATATGTTACAATCTCGATTATCGGTAAGACTGCATAAAAGGCAACAACTTCCATAATATGTTACAATCTCCATTAACGGTATGACTGCATAAAAGGCAACAACCTCCATAATATGTTACAATCTCCATTAACGGTATTACTGCATAAAAGGCAACAACTTCCATAATATGTTAAAATCTCCATTATCGGCAAGACTGCATAAAAGGCAACAACTTCCATAATATGTTACAATCTCCATTATCGGGAAGACTGCATAAAAGGCAACAAACTCCATAATACGTTACAGTGTCCATTAACGGTATGACTGCATAAAAGGCAACAACCTCCATAATATGTTACAATCTCCATGAACGGTATTACTGCATAAAAGGCAACAACTTCCATAATATGTTACAATCTCCATTATCGGTAAGACTGCATAAAAGGCAACAACTGCCATAATATGTTACAATCTCCATTAACGGTATTACTGCATAAAAGGCAACAACCTCCATACTACGTAATAGTGTCCATGAAAGGTATGACTGCAAAAAGGCATCAGCCTCCATAATATGTTACAATCTCCATTATCGGTAAGACTGCATAAAAGGCAACAACTTCCATAATATGTTACAGTCTCCATTAACGGTATTACTGCATAAAAGGCAACAACCTCCATAATATGTTACAATCTCCATTATCGGTATTACTGCATAAAAGGCAACAACCTCCATACTACGTTACAGTGTCCATTAAAGGTATGACTGCAAAAAGGCATCAGCCTCCATAATATGTTACAATCTTCATTATCGGTAAGACTGCATAAAACGCAACAACTTCCATAATATGTTACCGTCTCCATAAACGGTATTACTGCATAAAAGGCAACAACTGCCATAATATGTTACAATCTCCATTAACGGTATTACTGCATAAAAGGCAACAACCTCCATACTACGTAATAGTGTCCATGAAAGGTATGACTGCCAAAAGGCATCAGCCTCCATAATATGTTACAATCTCCATTATCGGTAAGACTGCATAAAAGGCAACAACTTCCATAATATGTTACAATCTCCATTATCGGTATAACTGCATAAAAGGCAACAACCTCCATAATATGTTACAATCTCCATTATCGGTATTACTGCATTAAAGGCAACAACTTCCATACTACGTTACAGTGTCCATTAAAGGTATGACTGCAAAAAGGCATCAGCCTCCATAATATGTTACAATCTCCATTATCGGTAAGACTGCATAAAAGGCAACAACTTCCATAATATGTTACCGTCTCCATAAACGGTATTACTGCATAAAAGGCAACAACTGCCATAATATGTTACAATCTCCATTAACGGTATTACTACATAAAAGGCAACAACCTCCATACTACGTAATAGTGTCCATGAAAGGTATGACTGCAAAAAGGCATCAGCCTCCATAATATGTTACAATCTCCATTATCGGTAAGACTGCATAAAAGGCAACAACTTCCATAATATGTTACAGTCTCCATTAACGGTATTACTGCATAAAAGGCAACAACCTCCATAATATGTTACAATCTCCATTATCGGTATTACTGCATAAAAGGCAACAACCTCCATACTACGTTACAGTGTCCATTAAAGGTATGACTGCAAAAAGGCATCAGCCTCCATAATATGTTACAATCTCCATTATCGGTAAGACTGCATAAAAGGCAACAACTTCCATAATATGTTACAATCTCCATTAACGGTATGACTGCATAAAAGGCAACAACCTCCATAATATGTTACAGTCTCCATTATCGGTAAGACTGCATAAAAAGGCAACAACTTCCATAATATGTTACAATCTCCATTAACGGTATGACTGCATAAAAGGCAACAACCTCCATAATATGTTACAGTGTCCATTAAAGGTATTACTGCAAAAAGGCAACAGCCTCCATAATATGTTGCAGTCTCTATTATCGGTAAGACTGCATAAAAGGCAACAACTGCCATAATATGTTACAATCTCCATTTACGGTATTACTTCATAAAAGGCAACAACTTCCATAATATGTTTCAATCTCCATTAACGGTATTACTGCATAAAAGGCAACAACTTCCATAATATGTTACAATCTCCATTAACGGTATTACTTCATAAAAGGAAACAACTGCCATAACATGTTACAGTGTCCATTAAAGGTATTACTGCATAAAAGGCAACAACCTCCATAATATGTTACAGTCTCCATTATCGGTAAGACTGCATAAAAGGCAACAACTGCCATAATATGTTACAATCTCCATTAACGGTATTTCTGCATAAAAGGCAAAAACCTCCATAATATGTTACAATCTCCATTATCGGTATTACTGCATAAAAGGCAACAACCTCCATAATATGTTACAATCTCCATTATCGGTATTACTGCATAAAAGGCAACAACCTCCATAATATGTTACAGTGTCCATTAAAGGTATGACTGCAAAAGGCAACAGCCTCCATAATATGTTACAGTCTCCATTATCGGGAAGACTGCATAAAAGGCAACAACTGCCTTAATATGTTATAATCTCCATTAACGGTATTACTGCATAAAAGGTAACAACTTCCATAATATGTTACAATCTCCATTATCGGTATTACTGCATAAAAGGCAACATCCTCCATAATATGTTACAGTGTCCATTAAAGGTATGACTGCAAAAGGGCAACAGCCTCCATAATATGTTACAGTCTCCATTATCGGTAAGACTGCATAAAAGGCAACAACTGCCATAATATGTTACAATCTCCATTAACGGTATTACTGCATAAAACGCAACAACCTCCGTAATATGTTACCGTCTCCATTAACGGTATTACTGCATAAAAGGCAACAACTTCCATAATATGTTACAATCTCCATTATCGGTATTACTGCATAAAAGGCAACAACCTCCGTAATATGTTACAGTGTCCATTAAAGGTATGACTGCATAAAAGGCAATAACCTCCATATTACGTTACAGTCTCCATTATCGGTAAGACTGCATAAAAGGCAACAGCCTCCATAATATGTTACAATCTCCTTTAACGGTTTAACTGCATAAAAGGCAACAACTTCCATAATAGATTACAGTGTCCATTAACGGTATGACTGCATAAAATGCAACAACCTCCATAGTATGTTACCGTCTCTATTAACGGTATGACTGCATAAAAGGCAACAACCTCCGTAATATGTTACCGGCACTATTAACAATATGATTGCATTAAAGGCAACAACCTCCATAATATTGTAGTGAGCGGGTACCCCACCCACCGTTTTATATATAAATACATAGTCTGTTCGTAAATAATCTCTATCGGTTCTGCTATTTATTGCAAATACCAATTACGTTTATCCTATCTTCAGGGGTAATTCATGTTCACCATGCTGTTGTCTTTTTTCATTGTTGTTAACCCGGATGTAGAATTAAATTCTCGTCTCGTGTTCGGCGATGACGTCATTTTAGTCTCGTTTGCGAGATTTTAGTAAATATCTTATGCTTACGTACTGGTGTGCAGTGTGCATGCACACGGTTTTTCGCTTGGACATCCCCAAGGTTCCCTTCACACATTCTGTTTATGCACACAGCGTCTTGTGTGCATTGGCACTATATAAATCTCAGCGTTCGAGTCATTCGAGGACTTCACACCCAAAATTTCAGAAACAAACTAGAACATATTATTAATAGATATGTATACATTTATTTAATTATTTTTGGATACAGACTCTATACAGAAACGCTATTGTTTTTTTAGAGTTAATAATCTATTTAAAACAAAAATGAGTTATTGTTTTAAGGAGCAAAGGTTTATAATCTTGTTCTAACTGTTTTTTATAGCTCATATAATATTAAATATTTAATGTTGTGGTCACGGAGCCCTGAGGTACATTGTTAAACAAAAGTATTTGTTTTAAAACGTTAATTAAGATTGTGAGACAGTATATCTGTACATAATATTCTGATCATTGAATTTGTTTTGGTATTGTATCTACATAAAAATAAAATTGTAAATATTATTTAGCGTTATCCTGCTTTATTTTCCTTGACACAGTGAAGTCAATTTTATTTTCATTATTTTTTTTTTATCATGAAGTTTGTCTCCAGGCATAACTTTGTAGTCTGCTGCATGTGACTTTACTCGCACTGGCGAATAAATCACCGTCGGTTACCGGCTCGCAACAATATGTTACCGTCTCAATTAACGGTATCACTGCATAAATGGCAACAACTATTATAATATGTTACCGTCTCCATTACCGGTATGGCTTCATAAAGGTAACAAATAAAAGGCAACAACCTCCATAATATGTTACCGTCTCCATTAAAGATATGACTGCATAAAAGACAACAGCCTCCATAATATGTTACCGTCTCCATTAACGGTGTGACTGCATAAAAGACAACAGTCTCCATAATATGTTACCGTCTCCATTAACAGTGTGACTGCATAAAAAAAAACAGCCTCCATAATATGTAGCAGCGTCATTAAACGGTGGCAGCATCAATGAACGCTATCAGCGTCATTGAACGGTGGTAGCGTCATTGAACGATAGCAGCGTCATTGAACGATGGCAGGACTCACACCACTATTATCTCCCTTGAGTACTTTTTTCAGGGCTTTGTACTGCAGTGTTTTGTTTTTTGCTAGCATGAGTTAAATGGTCAGTATTTTAGAAATCACCACTAAAAATTTGATGCTGATACCAGCTTTCTGGACAATGCTGTGTCATTTCAGAATTGTTGGTTCGAACCGCATCTAGGGCGAATAGTTGACATATCGTTACTCTGGAAATTGATAGGTCTCACAAAAGCATTGAATTTAAAAAAAACAACCTGGTCAAGGTATACTTTTTTTTCTTTATAATTGCATATCTTGAACCAATGAAGAATTTGAGCCCAGACACATGCTGCAGAATTTAATTTTTCACTCTGTTTTGGACATAAATGTTACAATGGAGCCCTATGGGAAATGTAATAGTGGTGTGAGACGGGCAGCATCATTGAACGGTAGCAGCTTCATTGAACGGTAGCAGCATCATTGAACGGTAGCAGCGTCATTTTAAACGGTAGCAGCGTCATTGAACGGTGGCAGTGTCATTGAACGGTGGTAGCGTCATTGAACGGTGGCAGCGTCATTGAACGGTGGTAGTGTCATTGAACGGTGGCAGTGTCATTGAACGGAAGCAACGTCTCAATGATCTGTAACAGCTGTTATGGCATGTAACAACCTCTATGAAATTAAATGACCTCTATGAAGGGTAATAATCGTTTTATACAGGTACAATACAGCCACCCCGTTAAATAAATCGGCAGTTTTGTTGTTGCTTTTGTATGATACAGGGCAGTACCGTATCTAGACATTCGAAAACGAGGAGGCTATTTCTCACCAGTCGTACATACTCGGCCAATTCCGACATGCTTCCGAGTATAAGATTAAGATACTCGGCGAGGTGGTTCGAATGTATTATCACCTAACTAGGTGGGTATGCATCCCCCTAACCAATATAAAGCGTTAAGCACTTAAATGAATTTCCTGCTTTTTTTCCTGTTATTTTAGATAGATTAACAGGCTTAAATGAAACCAAATTTCCCCTTTTTCGTTCTTTTTTTCTTACAACATGACTATGCGATCATGTTTTAATTGTTTTGTTTTTAACTTTCAGGATCCTTTGTCGGTGCAATCACGGAGCAAGCCACTTTCCGTCTCAGTGTGGCCACGGTGCTGCAGGACCCTTTGTCGGTGCAATCACGGAGCTGGCTACTTTCCGTTTCAGTGTGATCCCGGTGCTGCAGGATCCTTTGTCGGTGCAATCACAGAGTTGACTACTTTCCGTTTCAGTGTGATCCCAGTGCTGCAGGATCCTTTGTCGGTGCAATCACAGAGTTGACTACTTTCAGTCTCAGTATGACCCCGGTGCTGCAGGATCCTTTGTCGGTACAATCACAGAGTTGACTACTTTCCGTCTCAGTGTGATCCCGGTGCTGCAGGATCCTTTGTCGGTACAATCACAGAGTTGACTACTTTCCGTCTCAGTGTGATCCCGGTGCTGCAGGATCCTTTGTCGGTACAATCACAGAGTTGACTACTTTCCGTTTCAGTGTGATCCCAGTGCTGCAGGATCCTTTGTCGGTGCAATCACAGAGTTGACTACTTTCAGTCTCAGTATGACCCCGGTGCTGCAGGATCCTTTGTCGGTACAATCACAGAGTTGACTACTTTCAGTCTCAGTGTGATCCCGGTGCTGCAGGATCCTTTGTCGGTACAATCACAGAGTTGACTACTTTCCGTCTCAGTGTGATCCCGGTGCTGCAGGATCCTTTGTAGGTACAATCACAGAGTTGACTACTTTCCGTCTCAGTGTGGTCCCGGTGCTGCAGGATCCTTAAAAGTGTGTTGGTACAATCACAGAGTTGGCTACTTTCCGTCTCAGTGTGGTCCCGGTGCTCCAGGATCCTTTGTCGGTGAAATTACAGAGTTGGCTACTTTCCGTCTCAGTGTGATCCCGGTGCTGCAGATTCCTTAAAAGTGTGTCGGTACAATCACAGAGTTGGCTACTTTCCGTCTCAGTGTGGTCCCGGTGCTCCAGGATCCTTTGTCGGTGAAATCACAGAGTTGGCTATTTTTCGTCTCAGTATGGTCCCGGTGCTGTAAGATCCTTTGTCGGTGCAATCACAGAGTTGGCTACTTTCCGTCTCAGTGTGGTCCCGGTGGTGCAGGATCCTTAAAAGTTTGTCGGTACAATCACAGAGTTGGCTACTTTTCGCTCCAAACATTTATCACTGCAACACTGCTGGTTTCTGCACTTTACATGTTGGTGTGTATTTACTTGTCATTGTTATTTGCAAGCTGTGTTTTACTGTTATTTGCAAGCTGTGTTTTACTGTTACACGCGTTTATGCCCTTTAAACAGCATGTAAATATTTTCAACTACTGGCCTTTTTAATATCAAATTGTTTTCCTGCCAAATGATGGTTGTGTCCTTTGGAGAAAAAAAAAAACGAGATTATATATAAGCTCTGTGCATACTTCGCAATCGAGCTAAATAAGTTATATGTATTGAATTTTATGGAAATGCCGTTAAGAACCTCTGCACTAAGTATTAATACCACACTAAACTGATTTCGGTTTATTCGGTCGATTGCGACATCAATTTAGAGCTTTTATGACTCGCGGTTGAATCTTGGATCGGACCCGTGACCTCTGGATAGAGGGGTCAATATCCCCATCCACTGCATCGCCACCACACGTTAAAGAATATTTCCAAGAACAATCAGATAAAAAACTAAAACTGCTAGATAATGAGTCATAGACACATTCAGTTTGGGTCCGGGGAATCGTCAGGGTTTGTTTTGTCTTTTGTCTCTAGGGCGGGGGAGGGGAGGGGGAATTAAATGGCCTAAGGAACTGTCTCAAGATCACAAACTGTCTCATCGCTGGTGTTCATTCCCGGCTGTTTAAAACTATCATGTCAGAATATTGCTAGAAAATTACAGAATTCTTTCCGGATTTAATACAACTTTATGCCAAATATAACTAAACTACGGCGCAGAAAACAACACGTTTTCAAATAATTTATCAGTAGCGTGGAAGTTTTACACGGAATTGTTCCAAGTAACAAATATAGATTGGAAAAGAATGTGCGATTTGTATGGGGTGGCTCTAAATAACCAAATAAAGAGAAAAACCCCTACTCTTTTGTATGGAGCGGCTCTGAACAACCGAAATGGAAAAGAATGTGCTATTTTGTATGGAGTGGCTTTGAATAACCTACTGAAGCGGGAAAGTATATGCTGGAACCGGCATTTCTTCATTGAAATTTCTGTGCGATTCCTTTCTATACTGGTGCATAATTTCTTAAGATTCTATAATAGTACTGTGTGTTTGCAATGAACTAGGCATGCGTCGAATCCGCGATGTTTTATTAAAAAAAAAAACATCTTCGTATGGTACAACGCCGTTCAGTAGTCAGATGTCTTGAAACATACGGAATCTCTCAAAGATAGCATATATACACCCACCGCAGAGGTTCAATTGAAGTAGTGAAGACTCGCGTATAAATTGAAACACGATTATCCAGTCAGTGTGTCATGACACAAAACGTTAATACTACAGAAAAACAGGTGCTTTTGTTGATATCTTATTTAGTTTATATTTTATTGGTGGGAGGCGTTAAACAGTGTTTTATGTGAACCGGGTATTGTTTTTAACAGGGATTATGAGAAAATCCAGATCATAAAAATGGAAGGCGGTAGGGAACCAGTTGTCTGACCAGGTGACCGGTACCTTCCAATGCGGATATGTTACTATTAGTGTTGCTGAATTCCTGCGTGTAAACTGATCCGTTAGACACGTTTTGTAAAATTAATATTGACACATCGTCCGGAATATATTCGTATATAAAAGGTATAAAACTTTTTTTAAAAAAACATGATTTGTTTCTAAAACAACGTGATCTCTCATGTAATCGTATTTAATTTGAGATCTCTCTACAACAGGAACTGTGTATAATAAATCATTATGCATTTAAAAGGAGTGCATGTGGATTGTAAATAGTTTAAATATCTGAATGCATTTGACTTTTAAATAAAAACAACATATTTTATCGTATAGTATGTGATGCAAATATCTATTCTACGTTTTGGGTGACGTTGTGACCTTTGACATTCCTGCAGTAGGCTCATCTTGAGAACACATTCATAGTCACAAATATGTGCGGGACCAGCTTCACCAGCCAGTGACATGGAACTGCAGATTTACTGTGAGTTGAGCAGACTTTTCAGCAATCACTGGTTTTAAAGAAAGAATCGAGACACATACAAATATTACATTCGGTCCGGTATACGATCCGGTTTAGCGACACGATCGTTTACAAAGGTAACATGTATGTAGATAGTCATAATACATAGAAAACCACAATACAAGTTACAAGTCATCAAGTGCAGGGAACCACTTAGTTTTAGGAACAACGGATTTGCTTAATTAACGAGAGATAAGCAAAGGCCATCTCTTTATATTTGGGCCAAAGGTCGAAAAGGCAAAGTTCGCTGGATTATTACAAACAAAAAAAAGTATTGGTAAGTTTTTTTAAACATTCTTAAAACTATTTTATAACTTGAAAACGTTTACATATTTTTGAATGATGAGGAAAACATTGTCACTTTAACACGCCAGACATAAACATTAAATGAATATATATATATATATATATATTTAATTTTAATCTCTGAGAATTTGTTTTATTTCCCAAAGTAACATTCTGTTTTTATGTCCATCTTCCTCAACAGTCCAGTACATCGTTGCTATGGTTATACAATGGCTATAAATATTCAAAGGGTTCCAATGCCATTTTCAACACATCACAGGTTAAATGTGGCATCCAGTTGAAGACATCAGCCTGGCAGTGGATATAGCCACTGTACTTCTGCAAGTAATGGGCAAACTCGCGCATATATAGTCATTGGAACGAGCTGGTTTTAAATCTATCAGTTAAATTGAGGCATTAAGCAATGCCATGTTGCAACTATAGTGGAAAATTGGTATACTACTAATAACTTACCAAGTAGTATACGGCTTATCGTTTTTCATTATTATTATTATATATTTTATTATACTAACTAGAGTTCTCGAAACATGTATTTACATCGCACAATCTTTTATACGACACATACCATTCAAACCAATCTGCGTAGAGTGTTGACCCCCTCATACCAGACGTTATGATTTTTTGTTCAATATTTTAGTGATTCTTAATAATTAAAAGTTACTCTTATTTAAATTTTAACATTTTTAATGTATGTCTCATATTATAAAGCGTTAGCTTTATTTGTAAATATTCATATGTATGTTATTATGTGTGTCTCAGAAGTCATTACTGGCTGGATGTTATAACTCATCATGTTTTTAAATATGTATACTGTATTGTTTTATAACATGTGACACGTTAATAAAATAAATTATTATTTTTATTTTTATTATTATTGTTATTGTTATTGTTTGTTATTATTATTATTATTATTATTATTATTATTATTATTATTATTATTATTATTATGTTCCGGGTTCAATCCCAGGTTCGGCGCGATTTCGTCTCAAAAACTACACTCAGCAGATGGACTCGAGAGCCACTCACATAACCTTTGGCCCTTTTTTCGCAGCAATTAAACTCAGATACATTATTATAAACAAAGACAAACTGTGACATATTCAGAAAAATAAGATGTAATTACTTCTCCGAATTTAAGTTACTGTGAATAAGAAACTGACCACGAAGGTCATCACTTACTCGATCATAACTTGCACGCATGTATATTGACTCAGTGTTACACTCTTAAAAATACACGACCGTGCATTTATATTATATCTTTCAAGCCACCCCCGCATCTTTATAGCATTTCTAGCTTCATTATATATATGATGGTCATTTGTTGTATGTTTACTGAAAATAAATGTGTTTTTGTTACCGCTGTAAACGGTTTATTGTTGAGATCCCCGGGGAATATTGGACCTGGTCCAGGGGAGATGTCTCGTTATATAAAGTCATTTATATCATCAGTTTTTGTTTTGTTTACATTATTTTCATTATCATTAATCTTAATTCTTATTATTCTTTTTATAGTTATTTTTTTTTATTTGTTTTATAAGTATTGCTTTTTATAATGGTTATGGTCATTAGCCTCCTCCTCCTCATCGTCATCATCATTATCATTACCATCGTCATCAATCATCATCATCATCATCATCATCGTCATTAATTATAATCATCATCATCATTATCATCAGCATCATCATCAACATTACCATCATCATCATCATCAGCAGCAGCATCAACATTAGCCTCCTCTTCTTCCGCCTTCTCGTCATCATCATTATCATTACCATCGTCATCATCATCATCATCATCATCATCATCGTCATAAATTATAATCATCATCATCATTATCATTATCATCAGCATCATCATCCACATCATCATCGTTATCATCATCATCAGCAGCAGCAGTAGCAGCAGCAGCAGCAGCAGCAGCATTATCCTCCTATTCTTCCGCCTTCTCGTCATCATCATTTTCATAACCATCGTCATCATCATCAATATCATCATCTCTCCACAACTACTTTGATATATAATTGCATCACATGTTATCTTAATATATTATTATTACTACTACTAGGTCTAGTTCATTCTTATCATTTCTTTTATTGCTATAATCATTGTTATTATATAATATAAGTTTTAAAGATATGATAATTGTTATTGCTATTTCATGCATTTATTGTTATAATTCTTATGACATGTATTGTTATTAAGAAATGTTAGATAATTTTTTTTATATTTTTATTGAACTTATTAAATACATATTATAGAAAAGTGAACTGAACGACCATGAAGTCTGAATGAATACTTCCTCATACCACAAACCGCACTTCCGTAAATGAACTTTTTATACAAATGTATATATATTTGCGGTTTATTCTAGAAAAAAGTCTGTACACGACACAAACAGAACATGATGATGATAATGATAGTGATAACGGTAATGGTTATGATGATAATGCTGATGATAATGGTAATGATTTATCATTATGATGATAATGCTGATGATGGTTATGCTGCTGCTGCTGCTGCTGCTGCTGCTGCTGCTGCTGCTGATGATGATGATGATGATGATAAAAGCATAACTAATAATAATAATCATAATTATGATAAATAGTAAAATAAGCAGATCTAATATACACTTAAATGAATACATGTTCAAAATAACCCCAAAAACTCAAATGTTCTTGCATAATACCGTAGGGAAAGCCGTATCAGTGGGCGGGTAAACAGGTGGATGATTTCAGACTCTATATTTACAAACATACGTAGAAATGTTTGTTGAAGTTGGGGATTTATATCTAAGGCAACCTAATGTTAATGTCAGGCCAATCAAAACTGTTTATACAACCAGGATAACACTAGCGCAGATATTTCATTTTGCTGCTTCTGCCAAAAACGCATAAAATATTCGACATTGTCGTGTCAGTTGTCGTTAAATGAATCTGCTTTGTGGTAAATTGTAGAAAAGAAGTCTTACCAATAATTTAGATTAAGGTGTCATCCCACCATTGATATTTGTTCTTTATTCTATAGTAAATAATAAAAGTTTGAAGGCTTGTCATTCATGGAGAATCCCAAATGAAATAAGTGAAACCTACATTTTACTGTTTGTCAACCTCTGCACTATCAAAATATGATGAGAAAAGTAGGGGTCATGTGTCATATAAGAGATTTTTTTCTGTCAGTGTGTACACTGGTGACAAAGTGAAAGTAGACTTCCGAAATCATGTATTCATACCCTAATTTCCAAGCATCAATTTTTTTTTCTAAATTCACAATTCAAACTTGACAATGCTATCAAAATGTTCAAAATACATCAATAATACCATTCAAATAAAAAAATGAGCATTAAGATAAGGAAAATGCATTTTTAAAGAAGAAGAAATGAGGATTATTTACAACCGCCATTATGCGACTACCCTGTGGAAGCACTTCCTTTTTGCAATGGTGGTTCTATGCCGTAATCTTTGATTGTTTTCCCAAATAGAAGGTGGAAGGAAAAACAATAAAACTGTATCTATATAATAAATAGATCAATCTACATTGATAATCAGCTTGTATTGTTTTAGGAATTCCTGTGCAAAGATTTATTATTTATCGAATCGACTCATTTAAATGTTTTTATTATAGAAAATGAATAACACAATATGGTGTGATTTTGTATAAATTCATAATTATAATTGCAATTTGCATTTTTTTTTGCAATTTTATAGAAATAACTTTTTAAAACTGTTCCTTTTTATTTTTTTAATTGAGTTTAAGGAATATTTTTTTCGTGCAACAAACATAAAAAATAAACAACCATGTGGAACTGGAAGAAAACATACTTATACTATTACATGGCAAATAAAAAACACAACAGATTTCCTTTCAAAATTACCTGGACTACATTTAATGCATTTACGTTTTGGCATCACTCACTTTGTACTACCAATAAACACACAAAATAGAAATGAGAAGAAGAAGAAGAAGAAGAAGAAGAAGAAGAAGAAGAAGAAGAAGAAGAAGAAGAAACACTGTATAATTGTGAACAAAGAAATTAAGTCCCATGTGTATTAAGATACATAAGAACATAAAATTAGGGGAAAAAAGGAAAAAAACAACAACCGTAAACCCAGATCAGCTAATCTAACAAATGTTTTGTGTTCAGACTGGCACATGTCTTCCATGGCTCATTACTTAGTGTTTATCTTGCTCCTCGTGTACCAGTCTGGATAAAAGTCCTGATCTCAACATTACCTGGTTACGACTGATATGGATGTAAACCTTTATTAATTGTCATATACATGAACATTTGCTCACCCCCCCCCCCCTACCCCCACCCCACACACAATTACAGCAGGCATATTTTACTCTACCCTACTTCTATACACACGAATGTACGCAAATTAAAATATACTTAACATAAACACTGAAAGGAAAAATATGTACGAATACGTTAAAAAAGATACAATAACAAACAATTTAAAAAACAACAAATGAGAATCGAAGTAAAGAAGATAGAAAAAAAACAACAACAAAATGCGTAAATTATCGGCAGTTCTCAGTTAAGTAACAGCGTCTATTATTCAGTGTATTCACAAAATATACGAGACTGTCAAACCTGTCTTAAATAGCCAGTCAGATGAAGGATCAAAGTGACAGGTTGTTGCTTAATGCAGGTTAATTTACTGTGAAAGCATAGAAAATGGGAAATAGCGAAAGTGGTTGGCCTGCTTAAGACAAGTGACTGCTCAATAGAGGTGACCGCTTGCGCATGTGTGTCTCCACGTGTATTGTTAAATAGACCTCGACAATGCATGTCCGTTTTACAACGGAACAGAATGGTTCTAATTGGCAATTAAACAGCAGTTGAGGTACTAGTATAGTAAGTTAATGTACTAGTATAGTAAGTTGAGGTACTAGTATAGTAAGTTAAGGTACTAGTATAGTTAGTTGATGTAAGTATAGTAAGTTGATGTACTAGTATAGTAAGTTGAGGTACTAGTATAGTAGGCTGAGGTACCAGTATAATAAGGTATAGTAAGTTGAGGTACTAGTATATTAAGTTGAGGTACTAGTATGTAATTATATGTCAATTCTTGAGCGTGTCGTCTCGCATTGGCATGGAATTTAAATATTGGGCGTGGTTGTAGAGTCTTTAGATATATATATATATATCCATCCACCTGTTGTATACGACGTGTTGATCAGCCGAATAATAGTTTACAAGTCAATTTAAATTTTGAAGGATACGTCGACTTGTTTCTATTGAGAAGTCGAAAAGATAGCGTTATTTCATAACAAGGATTGCTTTTCAATCGTACAGTGAGTGGAAAACGCAGAAGACAAAAAACACTATTTCAAAAACTGATAACAAAACATTGAAAATTTGATATCGGTATAAAATTTGACGAATGCAATGCACTACCGTGCAGCACAAACAGCGCAGTGCACATGCATTTTACATGCCACTGCGCACGTGTACTGTAGAACGCTGCGCGTATATAAAAGTATAGATGTGCGCGTATGGAACGTGTCTGCCAGAACTAATGAGATATTTTATCTACTGTAACAATTACCAGCCCCTGCACAGCACTCGAAATTATCGCAGGATATAAACCACTACCCCCTCTATATCGGGACTGCCATATCACTAGTATATACATGTGCAGCCAAAATCAAACTAAGACTCCTTGCTATTTTTCTACAGAACTCATCAAATAAGATGTATTTTTAATTTTTTCATCGATTGCGAAACTTTCTTTTTTCAATGATTTTGTTAACAAATCCCGCTCACTGGCTACAGTCCTAGAGGAGCAATTAACATAATTATATAGATACATTGCCTCACTCAGTGGCGCAACATATAGCTGTGAAGGTGATCGAACCTACACCATCCCATCCCGGCTGTATCCGATGCCCTACCACTCGACCATGCGCTTCACTGGTGTTATGTTAATCACATTCAAATACACGTTGAATATTTACACGAACGAAGTGTTCATTAGTTTTTTTGGCTTCCCTCTATACATTAATTAAAAGTTGTTTCTTTTAAAACTGCCGTACATTTTCGTGAAATGTTATCATTATTATACCCAAATCAGTTCGATGAATAGATGGTATTCAAATATACGTCGGCTGCCTGCGCGTACGACCTGTTCGATGATTTTTGGCTTCCCTCTATACATTATTTAAAAGTTGTTTCTTTTAAAACTGCCGTACATTTTCGTGAAATGTTATCATTATTATACCCAAATCAGTTCGATGAATAGATGGTATTCAAATACACGTCGGCTGCCTGCACGTACGACGTGTTCGATGATTTTTGGCTTCCCTCTATACATTATTTAAAAGTTGTTTCTTTTAAAACTGCCGTACATTTTCGTGAAGTGTTATCATAATTATTGCCAAATCAGTTCGATGAATAGATGGTATTTAAATACACGTCGGCTATTTGCACGTACGACGTGTTCGATGATTTTTGGCTTCCCTCTATACATTATTTAAAAGTTGTTTCTTTTAAAACTGCCGTACATTTTCGTGAAGTGTTATCATAATTATACCCAAATCAGTTCGATGGATAAATTGCATTCAAATACACTTTGGATATTTACAAGTACGACGTGTTCGTTGATTTTTGGCTTCCCTCTATACATTCATGGTTGAAAAGTAAATTTTAATAAAGATATTTAATCGGTTAATGAACATTTATTTGTGAACACTTCTTTAAGTTCTTGGTTGATAATTTTACCACAAAAATGGATATTTTGCAATTGTAAGTATTTTGTATTTGAACATTTCGGACGTGAGAAACCACTAAAAACTAAAAAAAATCATACACGTTCAACATCTTGCTGAAAAAGGATATAGAACGAAAGAAAATATCTGTCGGTGTGTGATATTATTTTTATTAGTTGACACAATGTAAAACAAGGACATCAGACACTTTGTCACGTGATAATGTGTCGTTTTTTGTCCATTAGTTCACTATGACATCTGACACTTGTCAATAGTGGTGTGAGACAACACAAACGATACATGTCAGATATATGATAGATAAATCGCTATTTTAGTGGGTGAAGTAGAAAAACTGAATACTCTGAAGAAGTCACACTTTCGCCTTCCGAATACATGATACATGATTCGCAATTTATATAATTATAGTGAAAACCACATATGGGTAAGGACTTGTGGGCCGTGGGGTTGATCCTCAACCCTATGAACGTGCCCGGCAAGGAATTGTCATTACTAATCTACACACTAGCTCTACCCATGAGTAATTGTTATTGTATAAGTTCCACAATCCATTAAATACGTTTAAAATCCAGTTTTTCCACCTTCTTAAATAAGAGGCCTAAGTTGGCCTGATGTCGCTCAATCCAAGCCAAATATGAAACAGGTCATACATCGATACATTTGTTAGGGAACCATACCCTTATGGTACATACAAATTATGAAAGCCAATTTAAGAATATGTAGATTCAGAGAAAAAAGTTGTTGTTTGTTTTTACTTAGTTTAAACTTCTTTATTTTTCTTCGTATTACAACTTGAACAAATCACGTTCAAAATCTTCCTGGGTAGAACCGGTACTAAGCATATCCGGAAAAGGTGTCTTGCTCAAGGACATCACACAAAGCCGTGTGAGGGAGGATCGAACCCGTGGTCCTCCTCCGATCCTGGGTTCGACGCTAGATACCACTGGACCAAGCCCTTCACATTTAAAGTTAACAATCTGGTGTTCCGTGGCGGGGTCCATTATGATATGCAAATTTGATTGCTAGATAAAACCATATATCTCAGCTCTAGTATTTGTAGTTTTTAGGAAGAGGATTTTAAACATTTTTCTTTATTAATACATGTATATGTAAAAGTTTGATACCCCCATCCCACCCTTGGGTAATGATTTGAACAAACTTAAAGGGGCCAAGTTACAGAACTTATATGGTTATGAAATTTGGCTGAATATACAGTCCAAGGACTTTCAGAGGAGAAGAAAATTCAAGTTAAGTGTTGACGAACGACGTCAATATTTCCATCAAAACACGTCACACGAGCTGAGCCAAAACTCGGATATATGGTCAACTACAACCCCCCCCCCCCCCCCCCCCCCCACACACACACACACAAAACTATTATATATACTAGTATTATATCTATGATATTACACACAAACTCAAAGGAGAACAGGCTATTGTAAATATAATATATCAGTTTCATTAACAGCAATGCCGAGTTTCGTTCAAGAAATTTGAAATGCCAATTTAGTAATTTATGGGTTAAAAACAATTAATTTACAAGTACCTCGTGTCAACGCTAAGATTTACAACCTAGAATTCCATTGACTGTATTGGGAGTATTGATCAGAAATAAAAAAAAAACGTATCGCGTTCTAAATACTATTAACGTTTTTATGGGGGAAATTGAGTGTTAAATTATGAAATATGATTGTTTAGAGCATGTTTTTTTATTGTATACACCACAGTAAACAACCTTAAAAGTCATTTATAAATAAAGCGCATTCCAAGTTTAGGTGTTTCGGTAATACGTCAGAGCACGAAGGTGTTCACGAATTATATTAAATTGAAATGTGCATGTCTTTTTGTGACACGTTTATTTATTTACGCCTAGCGTGATGGCAATTAATGTTTTAAATGCGTTATGTCATTTTTGATTTTTTTTTCGCTGGACCACCATGCTTATAAAATAAATATTTGGACTGACCGCAGTCTCCTAATTGTAACTGTCTAAGCTTCAGGCTAGTAATTACGTAATCGCGCAGTTTCGTGTAAACGCACCATTGTTAAAGGGACATTTAGAAATGTTTAATAATTGTCATATTTGACATGATACAAATATGAAAGTAAAATATCCCGGTATGTATACAGTCCCTTAATTTCGTTTATATTTTGAAAATAGGGTCCTCCGTGGCCGAGTGGTCCAAGGATTCGTCTCAAGATCACTTACCTCTCACCACTAAGGTCGTAAGTTCGAGTCGTGGTCTAAGGCGCCGTCTTAAGATCATTTACATCTCACCGCTAAGGTCGTAGGTTCGAGTCGTGATCTAAGGCGCCATCTCAATATCACTTACCTCTCATCGCTAAGGTCGCAGATTAGGGTCCCTATCGCTCCAAAAAACGTTATGTGAGAATATTCACCAGTAACCTTCGGAAGGACGGCGGTTCTAATTCGATTTATTATATATATATTGAAAAACACTAATAACTTTGGTAAATGGTGGAAATTCGTGAGGTCATCATTATTTAAAAAAGTTGTGCTGCTGATTATGATTAAGCAGTATACTTGTATAGGTGTTGATCATACAATACCTTCTATAGTTATTACTTGTGCTCATAATAGTTTTCATTATAGTGAAGCGCGTGGTCAAGTGGCAGAGCAGCGAACCCATAATCAGAGGGTCGTGGGTTCGATCCTCCGCTATGGCGATGTGTGGTGTCCTTGAGCAAGACAATTTTTCATCATATGATAAGTAGTTGGTTATACCAAGGAAGACTTCGAGCGTGATTTGTCTAAGTTTTAAGAACTAATTCCACAATCGAAATCAAATTAATAAGTTTTCAAGTTTCAAAGTGTATTAGCAACTCCGCAAGACATTTGCCTTTCGCCGTTTACAATTAATACAGAAATGTGGCAAAGATAATAATATACAGTTTATTACAATGCAAATAGAAATATGATGAAAGTAGAATATAAATTAAGAAACAGTCAAAGTTTCAAGAGTAGTTTTTCTAATTATTAATACTTTCTTGATGAATTTTCGAAGTTTAAAATTAAATATTTTTATTTTTAGTTGACATAACGTATTGGATTTGTGTTCTGAAGGCCACGATATATAACCTAAATAATGTTTTTTTCTTATTAGTAATATCAGTATAACTTGTACACCATACGATGAAATGATATTCAAATTCAATTATGTTTTGATTACACAATTTACATAAACGATTTTCTCTATTGATTCCATTTACTCCACCAAATTCGACAGTGACTTTTTATTACATTATAATTATGTTGCTATACGTCACTGAAGATGATATTTTAATCCCTAACACGTGCCCCCAACGCAGGGTGGAGAAGATCTACGATGTCCATTCACATGGATTTCCACGGGTTCTCGTAGTTCCAGAACTTGGCTCGATTAGCTCTGTCTGTAGCGCATCGGACTTTCAATCCAGGGGTCGTGAGTTCGGATCCACACCCGGTCACAGCCTCACTGATGATTGATATACGACATTGTGTATCATTATCATTCGTCTCTCAACGCTGATTTAAGTGGAAATGGGTGTGCTCGAGTACTGGTTAACCTTCCAAGATCCCAGAAAAGAGTGATTAGGATAACTGATCGTCTTTTATCCCTCGATGGCATAAAAAGGTGTTAAACATTCAATCAATGAATCTTGCATTCCTTACCATATGACAGAACCGCATTCATGTTACCATACGTGTTACAGAGAGTGACAACATTGTCAAACAACATTTCCCCGTCAGACTAGTCAGTTGCATGCTTATAATCATATAAAAACATCTCTTTATCTAAATACAGACCAAATCATTTGCATTCGTGTTTAATAGCCTGTAATTGTGATCTCTATTAAATATTCACGCAGGACAGATTTACAAACATGAAAACATACGCGCGCGTACAAGCGTGCTCATGGGCATAATAATATATGAAACTTTCCTACTCTAGCGAAATAAAAAGAAAAAAAAAAGAAATGCTTGTTCAGTATGCAAGGAAACATTAACTGCTAAGTGTCAACCATATGCACAGGACCGGGTACCCAGGACCTCGTAAAATAGTCATTTCCTAAGCCCGAGAACAATACTTTATGCTTTACGTCTCACCATAAGTCAATCTTTTTATTTCACTTCGGTGATTTTCTTTATTTTTAATGGGATATTTTAAAAGATCTGTCCCGCCTTAGACCGCCCATTATAATGTCTTTTGGATGTTTTGAAAAATGCGTCAACGTAGTGTGTTAGAGCATATTGTAAAACACGGCCTGTATGATCAACAGCGAAGATGAAAATTTAAACGGTGTGGCAAAAATTGACACTTTGTGTACAGTAAAACTATCATCCCGGAAGAATAGTAATTGCATATGTGACGAGTTCATTAACTATTTTCTTTTATCGATTTAATACACAGATGCATTTAAATAACGAACATGCCGGCATGTGTGCTGACGCTTTTTGTCCGCAGAAAATTTAGCACACGTAAGTGCTACTATATATACTTGGGTGTATTTATTTTGTGGTAGTAAGCATCGTTTTCTACACTTTTTTGCCAAATTATTGCCTATTCTAGACGATAGTCGAAGCTCCGTTAAATCGAAGTAGCATGACACTGGCACATGGTATGTTACCCCTCTCTGCCATATGATAAAGGCTTTAAAATGAAACTCAAAGATGGGTTCGAGTCCCTCACGTAAGCTGGTCTGCACGTTCAGCACTATATCACAACTACATAACAACGTAACAACTTCATTTTACTGATCTCTGGCGAATCATGATTATTTTCTACGTAATAACTATTAATTTGTGCTCACTATATCCAGTTTGTAACATTTTATAAAAGTATTATATGCCACGTACAAAACATGCAGACAAAAATGCAAGATGCGTGAAAAATCACATGCTAAAATATCCAGTTAAAAAAACAGTTTATCCACCCATCCCTCAGTTTACAAAATGCCTGATATTTTACTAAAACTGACATGCTTTGTTTAGACGTAGGTTAATTTAACGTAACATGCAATGATACTATTAAGTATTTCAACCATGATCCGGGTCAATTACTACTGATAGGGGTGCATTGCCTCTGTCAAAATGGAGTGGAACAGGGGCGCGCCGAGATGTAAACAATATTGACTTAAATAGGGGAGTGGGGGAAGGGCCCAGGGGATTTAACTCATACCCGCGGTAAAGCGACACCGGGGGTCTATATGATAAAACTAATTTTTCAAGTGAGAACGTCGTGTGCATAAAGAATAGAAAAATGAAACAAAGACCACACAAAGGGTATCAGCTTAAACTTTATTTGTCGGTGAGGTAAAATGACCAAACTGTTTTTTTGTCACTCAAACTTCATTCATACGGCGGAGTGCATTGTGTAGAATAGTAGAGTATATATTCTGGGATCGGAGGGTCGTGGGTTCAAACCCAACCAGCCGCGGGCATTGTCTATATTCTGGGATTGGAGGGTCTTGGGTTCAAACCCACCTAGCCGCGGACATTGTCTATATTCTGGGATTGGAGGGTCGTGGGTTCAAACCCACCCAGCCGCGGACATTGGCTATATTCTAGGATTGGAGGGTCGTGGGTTCAAACCCACCCAGCCGCGGGCATTGTCTATATTCTGGGATTGGAAGGTCGTGGGTTCAATCACCCAAGTGGTCAAAAAGGGTGATTAATCAGTTATTTGAAACAATAGCAAAAAAAAAACCCCAAAAAGGTGTGATAACAAACAAAATAATGAAAAGCAATAGTAAAGGGAGGTGTCCAGTATCTTCAGATATAATAATATTAATAATAATAATAATAATAATAATAATAATAATAATAATAAAATCTTAATTTAAAGAGGAAACACAGTTGGAACAATCTCCACTCTTTCATGTGGTCCTTTTGAGATATAAGTCAAAGTGACAGGGAAAAAACCCTCAAAAGACAACAGAAAAAAACAATGTAAAAATAGAGTAGTGTGTGTGTGTGTGTGTGCGTGTGCGTGTGCATGTGCGTGTGCGTGTGTGTGTGTATACCAAGCGATACATATAACCACGATTTAATTATATTTAAAACCAGTTAAGTGAATTACAAGTAGCGAAAATAGAAATAAAGGAAGTAAAACTTTTGAGGAAGTTAAATTTTGAAAAGTATACTATTGCTGACTCAACTTTACTGCGGCGTGCATTGTCTCCTTCTATTGTTTAAAATCAAAATAGTTCAGAAACCAAGTCAGTTTCTTATATCTTACGCACAACCAACCAGATCTACTTATGATATATCGTGTCTGTCATGTTGAATTTGAGCGCTTTCTTAATTGTTTGGACAATTGTTTGCAAAGAAATTTGGTAGATATTTAAATAAGTGCGCATGCGTGAGTGTGGGCATGTGTGTGTGTTTGTGTGTGTGTGTGCTTGGGTGCACACGTGTGTGCTTTCATTTATTGCTTATACTATCTGTCATATGTGAATTTAATTTATTTTTTAATACAGTAAGTGAGTGCCTGTATAGACCTAGAGTCGCTCTAAACGTCATGCAAATTCTGTTATTTACCAGTGAGGAACAAATTGGCATTGGATTTTAATCTAATAAAACATGTTTACATAGTGTACGGTTGTCGTGAGTAAAACCGTGCGCGTGCGCGCGTGCGTGCGTGTGTTGGGGACAAAATCGTGATATTAGAAAGATATCTATACAATGTAAGAGAGGGGCGGTATTATACAAGTTTTTGCCTATTTAAGGAACGTACATCAAACTATCAAATTATATTTACCAAGTTTTAGCATAAAAAATGTGTGTTCAGTCCAATTCACACATGATATAGTAGGTGATTCACAAAACACGAAAACACTCGGTTCGCGCAGGTTTATCTCTGTGCACCCCGCCTCTACTACATTACGGTGGTAACTCGATATATCAAAACAGTTGGGAAAGGAAAATACGTTTTGTTTCATCCGTAATTGTGAAGTAAGTGCGCTGCGAGAATTAACGGTAGCGGCGTGGATTAATTTATAGATGGATTAATTGAAAATTACAAATCTGGATTACACACGTTGTTTATGGTATGTTTTGGTTATGTTTGTCATATTCTCTTAAGTTATAAGTTTACGTCACCACACACGTGTAAGGATGTTGTTTTGTTTTGTTTAAAAATACAGTTTTTAATATATATTTTGATAGCATCCTTTTAATTAAGGATGGGTAGTGTTTTTAGAATAAGGCGTGTTAGTTAAATTTTTCAAAATCAAGTTTAAGCTGTCGTAATAGCAGTGTAGATTAGTACAAAATGGCGATTAGCAATATATGTAAGAAACATAATATATACAGGAACAAATCCATCGTTTTGTAATAAAATAAAACAACAACACTAATTTAAATGGCACCCAATTAAGTCATATGAACAGTATACGCCAGCACAATTCCAACATGGCAGGATAGCTATGCTTAGCACATATAAAGACAACCATACTTGAACAAACATTTTTTTTTAATTTTAATTTGAAAAAAAGAACGTTATATTGATAACACCAATCTTATTAACGTCGAACTTTCAAAGAGAGAAAAGTAACTTCTAAAAATGTTCTCATTTTAACTTGTGTATGAACATAATAAAGGAGACACGTAACACATACAGACACCTGCATACATTGACACATACAGACTTAAACATACACATATACTATTTATATGATGTTGTTCATTATTTTTATTTACTTGTAGATGCTTGCATTTGATTCAGTAAAATAATAGTTTATATAACCAAATATGCACAATTGTAATACAACACGAGCACAATGTGCACAGTTTCCCAGTTTTAGTTTTGTAGTATTAAGTTAGGGTGATGGTCTAACAGATAGTTGATTGTTTACGTCAGAGGTCAGTGGTTCGAACCACGGCAGTTCCGACGGCCTCGCATAAACAACAAACGGTACTGGTTCTATTCAGAAAACGGACTCAACGGCGACTCACAAAACCTCTGGGTTAATTCGCCACCAAGCTAAGATAAATAATAATAAATCAATCAACTATTAGGGTTAGTTTGGATCATTAATAGTGTTGTTTAGATGTGCTATATACAAATGACAGCAAAACATTTTATTTTTTTTATATTTGTCACGTCTTCATTATTTGATTGGTTGTTATATTGTTTTGTCTTCATTATTTATTTGTTATGTTATATTGTTTTGTCTTCATTATTTATTTGGTGTGTTATATTGTTTTGTCTTCATTATTTATTTGATGTGTTATATTGTTTTGTCTTCGTTATTTATTTGGTTGTTATATTGATATGTCTTCATTATTTATTTTGTGTGTTATATTGTTTGTCTCCATTATCTATTTGATGTGTTATATTGTTTTGTCTTCATTTTCTATTTGATGTGTTATATTGTGTTGTATTTACATTTTGCTTCAATATTTTAAGCAATGTCCCTGCATATTGCTATAAGTGTGTTTTAAACATTGATTTAAATATATACTTTTCGTGTGTTTTTGTTGTTGTGATTTTTAAGAAATAATGATATTGCTTTGTGTGTTTTTTCTCAGAATTGTTTCACGCAAGTGTTAGATAATGAATCAAAACAAAAATCATTTTGAATTGTCAATTAAATAGAAATTTACTAAAATTGTGTTCTGGTGCCCAGTTTCTTAAAATTACTTAACTGCTACTGAGGTAGTGAGTTCGAGTGACTGCCTTGCAACCAGAATATTAACGGAATACACCGATAATTGCTTGTATGCCGCTGCAGACATATTGGTCACGTGTTGTTTCACTAATACATCATACTTTAATGGTGTTCAACGCCACTTCAATACATTATAATTATATTACACAAGCATGTACGGCACCCGGTTGTGTTGCTAACGGAAGGCTTCAGATTGAATCTAAGTCCTTCCGCAATTAACCACATATACAGATGTTATGATTATGAGTTTCCGATAAAACCGACTACAGTAATCATTGTATATGACGTCAAACACATAAAGAGTATGACGGAATCAAAACATTAATATATATGATAATATAGTTAAATATATATGATAATATAGTTAAAGAAAATGATATAGCAAAAGCTTTGTTCTTCACATCAATAAGTATTAACCCTATTTCAAAGTAACAACTATTACTCTATTTTAATTGCCAGCAAGCACATATGACTTACTTACTCTGAAGACTTGTACGTTGAAAAAAGTAAACAGGTATCTAAGAACTTTAAGCAACGAAACTAACTGCATTCAAAATATATATAATAATGTACTTTGTTACAACTGAAATATATACTTTTCTTTTTAAAGATATGTTATAAAAGAACGTAGACGATATAATTAAAGGTAACATAAATTCATGATAATCATTTGTTTCGCTTTTATTCATTCGTGTGCCATTTAGAGAATACTTAAATAAGGGTTATCAAAAATGTCTGAGCCTTGTGTCCTTCATTTCTGTTTTCGATTTCAAGCAAAGATATCAAATATTGTTCTATATTTTAGGTCTATGATTATAATAATTCAAACAATATTTACCGAGCATTACAGCGTATATAAAAATTGCTTCCGAAAATCAACTTTGATATAAAAGAAAGCGATTTTAATTGAAGGAGTCTTATGCCAAATGTGCCGGTAAAGTCAGAAGTTAGCCGGCTGTAGGTAGTCGATTATTCGAATCCTTAATGTATTGTCATATACTAAATAACAGCTCTCTTGGGAGTCTGCAAACTTATTTTTTAACCTAATATGTAAGTTATATAATTTATTGTAATTACCGCAACAAATTGAAATTGTCTCGATGTGTTTTTTTTAACAAATGTATACGTAGACTTTATTAATCTTAACTTTGGGTCTGGGTTTATTTTATTCCCAAAATGGCGTACATACAACCATACACTTTATACATGTAACAACAAGAATGGTGTTTACTGGGCTTCTCTCCACCTCGTCTTCGTATCAGTTTATACTTAATTAATGTAAGCTTAATTTTAACGAACGCTTAGAGCATATAATTTTATGAACAGCTATTGATTCGGCTTCCTGGGTAGAACAAGTACCGAGTTAAGAAGGCATCGGGTCGAGCTGGGGGATCAAACCCGCAATATCTGGCCCAAGTGGTCAACATTTTATCCACTACACTTCTGCCCCGCTTTTTTGTATTGAATAACTATCTGTAAATTATACTTGGTAGATGTTTGGTGAAGTTTGTATAAGATTCATGGGTTGGTAAGTGTTAATGGAGTTGTGCGGGTGTTTTTTTTTTTTTGGGGTGGGGGGGATTGTTAACGCGTGCCGGCGATTGTGGTTCGGTGCCCAGCCGTACGACAGCACTGCCAAAAACAAGTACATTGACATATAGCTCAAGTAGACACCGACCTAGCACGACTGGAAAATTGTTATGGGCGACTTAAACACCATACCATACAATTATACATTAGTAATATTTACATGATAACGCGTGTCCCGCTGAAAGAAACTCTTACTCCCGCAACGCCGAAAATTATACCGCCGAAAATTAATCAAACGGTACAAGATATATGGGGCTTCTTACAACTATATTACACTACGATGTTATTAATACGGATATGTTGTGACACTCGTCATTTTTTATATTATTTACAGTTGGCACACGTATACATACTGCACATATACTCGCTAGATGTTCAGGGGAACGCAGGTGATAACGGGGTAAGTAATCCTTTTTGTAGTATTTTTGTCGCTATAACGAATACTGCATGGTATGTGTTTCATGACTTGCTAAATGGAAGCTGCGTCTAAACTTGTATCCAGCTGTGTGGACTAGAAAAAAACAATTGATTTAATAGTTTGTCGAACGGAACCAGCTCTCCCGCTTGGGTCCGTTAAATATCAATGTTGGGAAAGGTGCATTTGAGCACGTTGATTGGTCAGTTGCTTCAACTGAAAGTTTGAATGACGTCACAGTTTAGTATTAAATTGCTCTGAGTTGTGCGACAGGCATAGAAGTCCCTGCCTTTTTATTGGGGGTTAATAGACCTGATTCGGGAGATATGAGGGTCTACGATAAACTAATTTATTAAATGCACACACACACACACGCACGCACGCACGCACGCACGCACGCACGCACGCACGCACGCACGCACGCACGCACGCACGCACGCACGCACGCACACACAATTCCTTCAGGAAAAACACGCCAACACTGTGATTCAGTGGTCCTAAGTTCAATCCCGATCCGGGCAGATTTCTCTAGCATCCGGACACTCTTGCACCATAGAAATTCTAAACATCAAAACAAATTCGAATGAATGCGTTGTGAAAGAAAGCAGATGAGCCAGGTCACCAATAACCCGTTTAAGTCACACAGAAAGGCACACAGTTCAGACAACTGTGTGACTATACTCGGAGTCAGTTCTACAAACACTAGGGTTTCACACAAGCACATTGCATGTCACAACTGCAACCTTCTTCAGATAGAGTGAAATGCTAAACGGATAAAACACATTCGATATGCACCTTCACAGGAAACTGCATTTTAAAACTGTGTCAGATTTCTGAAATTTTCTTAATCGCTGTTAGATTGTTATGAAACCCCTTAGTCATTGTTGGCGTTTTACAAACTTTCGAATTTGATATAACTCAGCTCATACTGAAATATTATTTAAAGGCAAAACACTTGGCTATGTATGTTTGTTTCCTCATGTAGAAACACGACTATTATATTCTATTAATTCTATTTAATCTGCGTGTAACATGCGACCACCCCCTTATAACATTATTAGGTAGGTTGTTCTGATCATTCTGGGGGTAAAACGGGGACATGGAGAAGAGGAAAGTGTATTGCAAGTAAACGATGTATACATAGCTTTTTCTAACCGAAAGCAGAGAAATAAGAAATATAAAAAAAAGTAGAAGAAGATAGAGTAAAGAAGAATTAAAGCATGTTTATGAATAAATACACAAACAAAAACAACACGAGGAAAGAAGGCATGGAGGAGAAAGAAGAAGAAAATGTGGAGAAGTGGGAGAAGAAGAAGTAAAAGAAGAAGAGGAAAATTGAAGAAGAAGAACGACAACGAGAACAAGAAGAAAAACAAAACAACAAAAAGGTAACGGGAGGAGGAAGATAATATACGACAAAAATAAATATAAAAAAAGGAGGAAGAAAATGAATAAAAAAAAGAAAACGAAAGAAAAAAACAATTTCAGTACGTGTGATACTTTCAATTCAAATGAAACATAGCAAGTGTACAGTTCTACCTTGTGTTTTGTTTTTCAAGAGAGAGAGAAAAAACAACAAAAAGAATCGCTAAAGTAACGATGCATTTATAGAAATCGATGTCATTGTCGTCTGTTCAAGTAGGATTTAGCCCGCCGCTTGTCAAACTGACATTCTCTCCAGAAACCCGGCTGATGATTGGTCCAATCCTATTAAAAACAATACACTATATGTTACTGTTTTAGCAGTCGGCTGCTTAATACAGGTTTATATAGAAACCTGTATAGTGGAAATAGTTACTATTTTTTTGTATTGTTTGTATTGTATACACGTTCGAGGGGATCGAAGAAGGTTATCTTGTTTAGTCAGATGAGATGCTTGTTAAACGAAGATTATGTATAACTACAATCGATCAAGACATGTAGCTTTTTTCTGAAAGGTGACAAATACCACACGCTTTCACTGTACCAAGAACCTTCTGCACCCGAGTGTATGCAATAATACGTTATGTTTATCTTTCGGAACATCTTGTGTATTTCCCTTATCCCCAAGGGGGCGACATTGGTCGAGTACGTACGACTGAATATTTGAAAAATCAGCGAAGTTTTTTTTTGTACGAGGGCCAGGGTGTTCGGTAGTTTGGATGGCGCGTTTAAAACAATGAAATACGTAGATTTAAAACCAAACCTAGCACCAACGATAACTGAGGGTGTCATTACTTCTTTAAATAACAATATCATTTAATCAATGCATCAGTTTAAATACAACGTGTAAATAATATGGCAACTATCGATGTCGATGATCTATTGTTACTATTATTATTATCAAAATTAAAATTATGATAATTATCATTATTATTGTCATTATTTCTCTTATCATTATGGTCTTTATTTAACAATTATTACTATTTATCATTACTTCTAAAATCATTTGCCAATAGTTATATTATCATTATGAAAATAAATACTATTGTCATTATTTCTATAATCATTATGATAATTATAGTTATTGTCATTATAATAGTGATAATTATTACTATTGTCATTATTTCTATAATCATTATGATAATTATAGTTATTGTCATTATAATAGTGATAATTATTACTATTGTCATTATTTTTGTTATCATTATGATAATAAGCATTACTATTGTTATTGATTCTATTATCATTATAATATCAATGATTTGTCATTATTTCTATAATCATTTTAATAATTATTATTATTGTCATTATTTTATTAACATTATGAAAATTATTATTATTGTCTATATAATAATGATAATTATTATAATGGTCATTATTTCTATAATCATTATGATTATTATTGTTATTGTCATTATTTCTGTTATCATTATGATAAATATTAACATTAATAGTGTTGTAATTTGTATTACTGTTACTCAATATACTTTTATCATTATTGTTATAATTATTATTATCAATATCATTGTTATTATCATCATAAATATAATTACATGTGTTGTTATTTTAATTACTTGTATAATTATTGTAATTATTTTATCATTATCCTAATTTTTTTATTATTATCATAATCATTATCGCCAGTAGCAGCAGCAGCCGCAGCAGCATAATATCCTGCATCATTGTTTGTTATCATAATATATTGTAATTTATGCATTTTCTGCTTCTAAATGTTATCATAATAAGGATACTTTTCACTTTCCGCTTCAGTGCCGTCTATCATCGTTAACTGTAGTAGTGCCGTAATTTTCATTATTATTATTATTATTATTATTATTATTATTATTATTATTATTATTATAAGTAGCAGTAGCAGTAGCAGTAGCAGTAGCAGTAGCAGCAGCAGCAGCAGCAGTAGTAGCAGCAGCAGTAGCAATGGTAGCAGTAGTAGAAGAAGTAGCAGTAGCAATAGCAGAAGCAGCAGCAGCAGCAGCAGCAGCAGCAGCAGTAGAAGCAGCAACAGTAGCAATGGTAGCAGTAGTAGTAGTAGTAGTAGTAGAAGTATAAGTAGCAGCAGCAGTAGCAGTATCAGCAGCAGCATTAGTAGCAGCAGCAGTAGCAATGGTAGCTGTAGTTGTAGTAGGTGTAGTAGTAGTAATTGCAGTAGTAGTAGCAGTAGCAGTAGCAGTAGTAGTAGTAGTAGTAGTAGTAGTAGTAGTAGTAGTAGTAGTAGTAGTAGTAGTAGTAGTAGTAGTATTAGTAGTAGTTGTAGTAGTAGAAGCACCATTACGAATGCTATGTAGGTTATAGTTTTAAATAAGTTTTAAAAAAACACAAATCGATTACACAGATTTGACATAAATTGCTCAAATATTCCAAATTTTATAGCATAAAGATATCATATAAATAATAATCATAATAAATGGGGTAATTATATATATCAAATTTCGCGATTTGCTATAAACTAAATAAATACACATGGTCTTGCATTACACCTGCATACAACGAGAACTGTACAAACGTCATCTACAAATGCAAAAAAAATGTCACAAAAATTCGATTTTTTTGCAGTTGACAAAAGAAATACGGAATAAAGGAAATGTCAAATATTATCTGTTCACATCGACAAGTTCGACCTTACGTGTCAAAGCCGTGTCATTGAATTGTGAACAGTTTTGAATTTGTCATTTCGAACAAATGTTGTCTGTTTGGATATCTCAATTTTACGACAATGCCGAACAGAAGTATCATTTATGGCAATTCAAACGATTGGCTGGGTTAATTCGATTTTATGTTATGATTATAAACATAGGCTTTTGTATTTTTCTAATGACTGTTGATGTGTTTTGTTTGTTCCTCTAAACAAAAAACTATGACTTCTATTAAATTTATTGCGACATTTGAATCTAATTTTTTGTTCGTAAATGGCGCTGTGGCGTTTCATGAGTGATGGCAAGAATGAATTCCCTGTTTCCCTGTTGTTCTTGCATGCTGTAAGATTCGATAAATTTAGTGTAAAATGCTGACTTCGCGATGCATTAGATAAATTCATTATATATATAACTAGTATTTTGAAAAGGCGTTACGTGATGTTTTAGGTTGTTGGTTCGATCACCGGCCGAGTCATACCAAAGACTTGAAAATGATACTAAAAGCTTCCTCACTTGGCGCTCAGCATTTAAAAAAAGTTCAAGGTTGGCCGGTGTCAGAATAATGTGACCGGATGGGGTGTCATACCATGTCTGCGGTATAATACTCCAGCGTGGCAGCGCTTAGAATACTGTTTCAAGTAAAAACCATATGATAATCATTTTCTTTTGTTTCAATCCTTTTACTACGAATATTTTGGAATATGTACATAACTTATGAATAAAATATATTTAAACCAAGTAGACACGGTTGCTGTATAACTTTTTAACGACGTTAAACTCCCAACAACAACAACAACAACAACAACAACAACAACAACAACAACAACAACAACAACAACAACAACAACAACAACAACAACAACAACAACAACAACAACAGCAACAGCAACAGCAACAGCAACAGCAACAGCAGCAGCAGCAGCAGCAGCAACAACAACGTGTCGATACAGGGGACAGTTTGTCTACACCGATATAGCCTGATAGTTTGTCCGTTCGTGCTAGCCGTGCTAGAATACATTTTGCGCAATGCACACCAATTACTTTATCTTACATTATTTCGTTATTTTCAACCTCAGTATCAAATCCACAAAAGTCTCTAAACAATCGAAAACTACAACACAGTTGTAAAACACATTTCAATTACGATTTATGTGAAATGTCAGTTGATATTTAAAAACCGTTTAGTTGAGAGATATTTAATTTCAAAAATGTCACGAACACTACAGTCAAGACAGGCAGCCAAATATATATGTATAATTACAAAGGGAAGTAATGCCAACGGGCTTAATAACAGGTCTACTTAAAACGTGGGCTTAAATTATATATCTACGAAATCTTCGACCAGCCCTATTAGGCAATACTTATTGCCGACCTGCGTCCGTTCGCAACGGCGGACCATCGGGATTTCGTGTCTGCGGGGCGGGCGTATTGAATTTTTACTGGTTGTTACTCAGTATGTGTGTTTATGTTTAGGTGGTCAATCACGATTTTACAGTGGACACATATGATAATGGGAAAGGGCGGGTATTGGGAAGGGGTGGGTATATACTCAACTTATCAACTTTTATGAAGAAGGTGGGCGCCGGGTATACTCCTGCGTGCGTGTGTCCGTGCGTGCGTGTGTTTAATCGATTTTATATCATTTTTAAGTGTGCTTATCTGCCCATATACTCGTACGTACATAGGCGTCTATGTGCCTTTTGTCCTGCTAGCTCGCGCAACCGCCCTTTTGTTCGTATGTACGTCTGTTTCAATACAAAACTGACGTTTTTGTTCTTATTTCGTTCGAGATCATGAGAACTCATCGACAGAGTGCGTCTACAAAACTCCGAAAAATGATCCCGACATTGAAATAGAGTAACCTGGGAGCTTTGGTTCGGGGGGCAAACGTATTAACTCTTCCGCCAACGTGACTCCATTGGCCTCCATATCGTAGTCATGTAATAAAGTACGTCTAACAATGAAAATAAAAAAACAACATCAGTAAGTCTAAACATATGTACAAAAATAAAAACAATAATGTAAAAATAACGATATTGCGTATTTCTGTATGATTTCTTGTATTTCAAAGCATTGCATGCAGCTCTGCTTTTGACGTCTGCTGCATATTTGGCACACAAAGAATTACCGGCACATTCAGTTTGCTGCCATTTCCGGGTATGTTAATATCGAAGCGAATGGTAAAACGGAAAAAAACGCGGTCGTCCCCGCTCCGGATTAAAGTGCAGCTCAGGTGTTTGTTGATATAGTATCATAAATAAGCGCCTCGTTAGTCGCCACGGGAGCCAAAATGTGCACCGAAATCAGCTTGATTATCTGCAGATTGTAGCTATCTGAACAAAAATACACGATTTAAGACGAAATTCCCGTCTACCCAAACATGTGTTCTATGATAAAGAGATTATAACTGCATGCTATTAACACATGCAGAGTACGATACATTCGTGCTATACGATCTCGTGCGTAATCAGTGGATTTTAAAGAAAATGCTTTGTTTTGACATCCGATATATAAGTGGGATTACAAAATGGTATACCCCGCCATTTTGCACGTTTTCTGGATAAATTTCGTGGATTTAACTAATTGGCTAGAGAATTCGGTATGAACATTTCTCAAATCCACTTAGCTAGTGTTTTCTTTTTCAGAAATGATTATTAATTTAATTATAAGCTTCTAGTTGAATTTTATTTGATATTTTTGTCATAACCAGCAACTCCGTCTGTCTTCCGTAAATGACCGGAATTTGTCGAATGGTAGCTAATTGGACATAAATCCAGACATTTCTCAAATTACGTTCGCTGACAGTAATTGGGAGCTTTATGTCAGTTAAATAATAAAATGCATCCATAAACCTCACATAACCGTGAAGGAGGTCTGATTGTCGATACATGGAGCGAGACTTTGATAGATAGGCGAGATGTAGCGAGATTTGAAACTTTTTTATTGATTATTTTGTATGCTATTTTTTCTCCTATTATCAACAGGTAGAACTCCTTTTCAAATTCGTTGTCAAGCCATTTGTATGTGATGTTTTGTAGTTTCGTTTTATTTCAAAAAATATCTTATATAACTCTAATCTTTTTAAGTCAAGTTATTACAATGTTAAGTATTAATTAAGTATTTATTTAATACATATCTAGGTAAAAATATAACTTGTCTGTATGGGGAAAGGTCGGATCTAACGTTGGTAAAACTTGTGACCCAATCCCATTTCATTATATATTGAAATAAAATATGTTTTAATTAACTATAATGGTTACATTAACCATATCATTTCTTTTTTTAAATGATGCGCAGATAGATGTCAGCTATGTGCACGCCACACGTGCTCGTTCTTTTTATTTCTCTCCACATATTATTTTAAAAATAGTTTTATTTCTTAAAGCTTACCAGTTCAAAAAGTCATTGAATTGGTCATCGACAATGGATTTATAGACACGTTATATGCGGCCATTCTTGAATAATATTTTTACTACATAACTTGAAAATTTACTGACTTCTTTCAATAACCAGCTACTGTAGTTCGAACAATTGTCGAAAATAAGGTAAAAATGTCCGTAGCTTCTTTTGAACGCGTCACAGTGACTTGTTATGCATGAAAATTAGTTGTTTTTTATTATATAATATGTTATAAGAGTGTTTTGTGAGGAAGGGGACGGATGAGGTTAGGGAAGGTTGGGACTGATAAAGGTGTTCGCTTGGGGTGGGGCGGGTCAGGATAAACGATCTGAAGTGATTGACCGTTATATAGTATCCAATTTGAGAAAAAGTACCTAACAAGCAGATTAAGCAATAATATGAAACAGAAAAGAAATACTTAAAGTACATCGCCATGCAATTGTTTCTTGCTTTACCATTCAATAAACAAAACAGGCGAAAGTAAAAAAAAAACGCACACACTTACACGTGGTATTGCTATTAAAGGCAAGTACATAAACATATATTTCAAGAGGGGAGGTAGTGTAATGGATAATGGTTGCGAGTTCGATCCCCAGCTCGACAGTCAGTACGAACTCGAGGGAAGCTAAAATAAATTATTATAAACCAAACCTATATTTTGTTACATACACATGGATGTGTTGTAGAAAGTATGGGTCTATTCAATAATTTATTAAATATCCGAAAACAGGTGTTTACTAAATACTCCGTGTGGAGGCAATGCCCAGCTGGCAGTACTTCCGATGTTTATTTTTTTCCAAAATCATTTCCACTATACAATATACTAGCATATCTGTGCTCCATATGGCTTACGTCGCAAAAATTGCAAAGGAAAAAAATCGCACAAAAACTGTAACATGTTTTGAAGAAGAGCATTCGGTGATAAATACGAAAATTATGTTAGGATAGATGCTTTCAACTTGCGCGATGAGTTTACACCCCTACCCACCCAAAATAAAAGCACCCCCACCCCCCCCCCCCCCCCCCCAAAAAAAAAACACACCACAACTCAGTTCTGGTTCCACCCAGGACGCGGACTCGACTCTCTCTCTCTCTCTCTCTCTCTCTCTCTCTCTCTCTCTCTCTCTCTCTCTCTCTCTCTCTCTCTCTCTATCTCTCTCTCTCTCTCTCTCTCTCTCTCTCTCTCTGTTTTGAATGAGGTTTAACGCCATTCTCAACACATGTCAGGTTATATATGGTATATCCAGTTTTTGGTGTTGAGGGAGCCGATTAGCTCAATCGGTTACGCGTCTGTCTGTCTGTCAATCAAGGGGTCGTGAGTTCGAATCCCCGCCTAAACGACATTGTGTCTCATTATCATTCGTCTCTCACCACTGACTCAAGTGGGAAAGTTATCAGTTACTTGCGGAGATAGGGTGTGCTTGAGTACTGGTTAATCCGAGGAAACAGTGATTAGGTTAACTGATCGTCTGTTTGCCCTCGATTGCATAAAAATGACGCTTAATATTTATTCAATTAATCAGTGTTAAGGGAAGACCTCAGAATGGACCTGAGTAGAAGTACCGTCCTCAGTTTTTTTTGATGACTCGAACCTACAACCTTAGCGGTAAATGATATTGAGACGGCGCATTAGAGGCATAGTACCACCATTGGAAACAGGAAATGCGTCCGTGTGGTAGTCGCATAATGGCGGTTATAAATAATCCTTGTTTTTTCTCATTAATTATTTCTATTTTAATGCTCATTTATTTTATTTGAGAGGCATACTTGATGTATTTTGAACATTTTCAAAGCACTTTCATTTTGGAAATGTGAGTTAAGAAACAAATTGATGCTTGGAAATTGGGGTATGGATTTCGGAAATCTACTTTCACTTTATCAACAGTGTACACACTGAACAGGAAAACAATCTCTTATATGACAACATAACCCCTAATTTTCTCATCATGGTTTGGTAGTGCAGAGGTCGACAAACAGTAAAATGTAAGTTTCACATCTTTCATTTTGGTCTCTCTATGAATGACAAGCCTTCAAAACCTTCATTATTTACTATAGAATAAAGAACAAAAATCAATGGTGGGTTAACGCCCAGATCACTCGGCCATGGAGGACCCTTGAGATTTCTTCGTAACCGAGTAAACTGAATTAGGATAAAATAAATATAAATAACGGACTAACTTCAGCATGTCGTAAAATACACACAAAACACAACCACGTACGATTAAAGCACGCTTAAAACTATAAATAAATTACACATAAAAAACCAAACGCAAATTCATCGAAATTTAACATGTGTAAAAACTGCCACGGCTTCATTTGTAAATAAATCTCACCAGTGCTAAATTATCTCGAATTATCTCGCGCTATCTCGTGGTATTATCAGTCAACATATGACCTTCATGCGAACCTGGCAGCGCTCGGGTCAAAATAGACTGCTGCCTTAATTAGCCACATTAAGACTAATCATGGTAGAAATTGGAGAATATGAGAATTACTGTGTAACAAGTTTGCTGCAGGTTTTAAATGTCTTGTAAAATCACACAGCTATTAGGCCTACAAATATGACATCACGCTAAACGGGTCATGTGACATCACGCTAAACGGGTCATACCAATAGGTCTAGTGCCAGATTTACACAGAAGAGAGCCCATAAATTGACTATGCAAGCAATTATAATGCGAGAGTGGGTCGCTTGAGTAATATACTTGAAACTGAAGATGAATTTCATTTTATGAACAATAACATGCACATTCAATCATTTCGTATTCAAACATTCTGGAATTATTGCCATATTATGACGTTTACTCATTGATAGCGTCAAATAATTTTACGTCGACTTCATCTATGAATTGAAATAGGAAAGTCTTATTTAAACAATACAACAGAATTGTACAACTTAGAACAACAAAACAATTACTGTATTGGGATATCGGTCAAAACCATCTAGTGGCTATTCGCACATGGATCTTTAGATATTGACCTAAGCCGTCAGACAATAACTGAATAAATAAAAACAACATTAAATCAATAATCCGATTTTCAATATATTTAAAAGAATGCTATGCTTTTAAAATATGCATTGCGTAAAAAAAAATGTACAAAAGCAGCAGTTAGAAGTTAATTTGATATTCGTTTTTGTCTTCTGATATTTAAAGGCGTAACTCTTCAAATTGGAGGTTAGGAATATCATAACATTCATGATGAATATCGAACATAGAAAAAGACGAATATCAAGTATGCCTATAAAAGCGTTGTTACGCCCAGTTATACGGCAACTTTTAAATAGTACATCAACACCGCTAAGTAGGGTAATAAGAAAAATATAGAACGAAATACAAACATATGTATCTATTCAATCTGGCGGCTCGACACTGGCAAGGCATATTTACTCAACAAAACATTACACCAGCAATGATGTATGCCAGTCGTCTTTTAACATCCATCACCCGCCTTATCGGGAGACCCACAGACTTGGTGTGTCAAATTTGCTGCCAGAAATATTTATCAGCGCTGGCGACCATATACCATCCCGCTACATGAATGATGGTATAAAACACATATTCACATCAGCTTCTTTGTCGGCACGGATTAATTTACGTGATTAATGCATTCTTGTTTTGCTTGATATAAATCTGAACTAGTCCATGAAACGGATACATACTAGTATATAATATGAATTTAACAAAGTTTTACGTATATATTTACGTTGCTTTGGTTTATATTTATATTTTTATCACATATACTTTTTTTATACATTCATATTTATATTTTATATTTGCTATTTATATTTTATATTGATATGATTTATACATATATAACATTTACTTTTATATTCATATTTTATTTTTACTTTTATATTTATATAACATTTACTTTTACATTCATATTTACTTTTATATGTATATCAATATTTATATTATTATTATATTTATTTATATCAATATATTCAATAAAGCTGTATTTTTATATTTAATTATATTCATAATCAATGACATATACCAAGGAATGTTCTCAAATTCCTTGCATATACATATACTTCTATATCAGATTAAAAGTTATATAGTTTTTGCTGAAATTTGGAATAGAATAATGGAAATATTAGTGAAATATCAAAAAATAAAACATTCTATAGGTTAATTACAATATAAGTCACGTGCCTTCTTAATGTCAGTGGTACCGAATAAACTCATCCGCACGCCATAAATTACTTAATTTCTCATCGCGAGATAGAAACGAGACTTTAACAGGCGCGTGATTGACATGAAGTAATTGACTACATCATAATTCTGCAGTTAAAACGTATCAGAAGTACGGATCTATTTTTTGCGGATTAATGTTATTACAGCGGCGTGTGTCAAACTACGCTGGAAAATGTAGTTCCCACGTTTAGGTGGAAAATAACAAGGAAAAACACTAAATGGTTGTGTAGAATTGGACAAGGGCCTGCTACTAATAGCTATCGTTTCATGCATATGAATAACAAATAGATAACTACTTGATAGGTTAGAGGTTCTTGTTTCTGCTTCGGGTCTCTGTAACGTTTGCTTATCAACAACGGGTGGGGTAACATGTTTTCTTCATTAGGGTGACTTGTTTAGAATAGCCAAAGTGCTGATGAGTTGCTAATTGTAGTAATTTATATTGGAATGATGGAGCGTATTTTGGATAATAAATAGAGGGATATTTTCGGCTGGGCGGACTGGCTGAATCAAATGTGTGCCGGAGTTGAGTGTAAATATTTATACATTTGAGATAAGCTGTCCGATAGAGCAGTGATCTCCAGTCAGATACTGGCATAAAGGTGACGAATGTAGCACAATATGTCCATCTTTTAAAAGAAAAAATAACAAACAACCATCCGTTTGTTTTTAATTCCGTTAATTATGCTAACGTTGTATGACAAGAGAAAAGCTTTTACGTTTTTATCAATTCTCGAATCACGTTGTTTCCTTAAATCAGAAATACCTGACATAATATGCATTAATTCAGAAAAAAATAATAATGTAACCAATGTACCATTGTAACAAGTTCTATCTATAAAAACACCACACAACAACAATGGTATTTAACAGAAATTGAACATGTTTTGTGTGCTTTTATTTAATGTGGTTTAACACAGCTTAACGTGTGCGGTTAAAACTATGCTTGATTCAGCGACCTATCGGCCCGGAAACCTCAAAACTCTTGTATTACGGATATTGTTACTCAAATGCACATTCAGTTAATATTGCACAATTATAAAGTGACTATTGTATTGCGTTCAACTGGTTTAAAGTGATTGATTGTACACGTGTCAATATGTGGAGCGTATGTGGAGGGTCTTGGGTACGATTCCCCGGCACGGCCAGGTAGTGTGTCCTTGAGCAAGGTATCATATCTGCTTAGTCTTGGGTTCGATTCTCCGTCACGGCCATGTAGTGTGTCCTTGAGCAAGGTACCATATCTGCATATGCTTAGTCTTGGGTTCGATTCCCCGTAACGGCCATGTAGTGTGTCCTTGAGCAAGGTACCATGTCTGCATATGCTTAGTACTGGTTTTACAGAGGCAGACTTCGTTCAAAATATGTACAGTCAAACCTGTGTAAGTGACCAACTCTGTTAAGAAACCACTTGTCTTAAAAAAAAAGAAATGGAATAATGTGTACCATATTTAATCAATGATTTAACATGCGCCTAATAGTCAAGCACACGAGACTACGCCTGTCAGAGGCACTTGACCGGAAGCGATTATGAGCAACCGCGTTGACACATGCCATGTGACTCATGCATATGCTCAGTTCAAACGCTTGATTGACGGGTTCCCTGAACATTGACTTAATCAATTTACTGTCTGTGACTGAATTAGATGGAACCCGTCAGTTTAATAATAATCAAGTAATCGAATGATATTTCTTGCTCAGCATTTGAGTTCACGTTAATAAGACAAATTTATTCTGGAATAATCACGTAAAGTTCAAGCAAACGTACATGATTTGCATAGGATTGCGGATGACTGCATCGACTACAGCGTACACCAAAGCACCACTTAAACTGTCCATCCTTAAAAAAATATTTGTTTGTTGTGCTCCGACCCAGTATTTTCCATGTGGGATGGTAGGTAGGTAGCGGCTATTGTTTTTGCCAAATTTTGATTTTAAAGAAAAATGGACAGAAATCGTGAATAATTAAAATGCTTTGAAAATCAATGAAAAAAGTTTGGGTAGCTGCAATTTTAAGTGAGTAGGTGAGTAGCACGGCAAACAATATGTTTTTTTTAAAGATGGCTTCCTGAATCATGAAAATTCTTTGTAAATGTGTAATATTTCTACATGAATTATGTAAATTGTTTTGTAACTGTGTATTATTTGTTATATTTCATGGCCATATTTTCCCATTACTTACTTTGTTAATGGCTAATATCACTTGTATAGTCGATTGCCTAATAATTTTGAGTTGAATTGAGTTTTAATTTCCCAACACGTTCAATATAAGGTTTGCTTAAAGCTAAAACTGCGGTAGTTAAGCTGGCCGGTGTTATAGATGACAAGGTGTTCGAACCGATGACCACTCGAACTCAGAACTGGCTATATATCTAGGAGTTGGATCCGAGAGCGATTCTAATCTCATTTTCCAATCAAGCTATAGTTAACTAGTATAAACACCAACCTTGCGTAAGAAGTAAGAACATACGGAAGCAAATCGTGAACTTTTACTGCTGAACTTTTACCGATCGTGATGGCGGACAATTTCAGTAATAATCAACCGAATTAAGCAAACGGCCAAATTTGACATGCCCAAATTAGAAGGCGCTTCGCAACTGTATTATGACGCCCACGTGTAAATAACAGTACAAGTCACCAAACTTCCCGCTGTTTAAAAGGAAGTCTGTTTTTAATTAAGACACCAAAAACAGATAGTTAATAAAGTTTAAAGGACAAACGTGTAGATTTTTTTTATTTTAAAGCTACATTTTGTGAATTGTTCATAAATAAATGGCCAATAACCAATCAAATATCTATTTTAACTTACTGGTTTAAAAGAAACAGCAATTGAAAACAATTTACAGGGTGAAATAAACAACTAACGGACATTTCCAGCGTGCAAATAACACCAGTGGTGTCTATAATTTTTAATCGAAAATAGAAATATGTTTAAACATAATACTAACAGAGCATAAAAATGTATTGCATTTATTTACAATTTCATATTGTAAAAAGGGAATTTGACGTCATACTTCAACTGGAAATAAAGGCGTATTTTAACTCTTAGTCCTCCGTGGTTTAAAAAACCATAAAACCTAGTAGAAACTTGCATTATAACCGATACAAATATTTCTTGCTAAAACGATTTTTATTTTTATTTAGATTTAAAGTAGTTTCGTAGTTGTGCAGAGACACCTAATGAATCAGCGCGTAATTTGACGTTTATTTGAATTGTCGCACATTCTTTCATACAAAAAAAGCAACCCGACAGATGGTCCGGATAATGGGATTGTATTGTACTGCACAGTTTCTCGCCCGAGGCAAGTTAGCGATGGATGTTTGGAATGTTCACAGGTTTTGATGATGACGATGATGAAGATGATAGCGATTGATGATTATGGTAATGATGGTGGTGATGATGATGAAGATGGTGGCGATTGATTGTTATGATAATGATAGTGGTGATTATGACGATGAGTGCGAATATTGCAGTGACAATAACTTTAACACTTATGATGATGAGGATGACGATAACGAGTGTAGTGATTGATGATTATGGTAATGATGGTGGTGATGATGATGAAGATGGTGGCGATTGATTGTTATGATAATGATAGTGGTGATTATGACGATGAGTGCGAATATTGCAGTGACAATAACTTTAACACTTATGATGATGAGGATGACGATAACGAGTGTAGTGATGATAAGGAGCATGGTGTTGATGATAATGATGATGGCAACACTGGCGATGGAGATAGCGAAGATTGAAATAATAATAGCTTTAAGAATGATTGTAATAATGATGACGGTGATGATGACATTTATTACGATAATGATAGTGGTAAAAAATGAAACGTTGGTTATTCGTTCACTATACATACTCTGTAGATTAAGATACTCCTGAAGCGGATGGTGATTGTGATGATGATCAATATAGAGATGATAATGACGGAGATGATAATGATGGAAATGATGATGGAGATGATGATGGTGGAGATGACAAAGATGGAGATGAAGATGATAATGACGGAGATGATAATGATGTAGATGATAATGATGGAAATGATGATGAAGATGATAATAGTGAAGATGATAAAGATGGAGATGAAGATAATAATGACGGAGATGATAATAATTGAGATGGTAATGATGTAAATGATGATGGAGATGATAGTGATGGAGAAGATGATGACGGAGATGAAGATGATAATGATTAAGATGATAATGGTGGAGATGATTATAATGGAAACGATAATGATAGAGATGATAATGGTGGAGATGATAATGATGTAAATGATAAAAGTGGAGATGATATTGATGTAGATGATAATGTTTGGGTGATAATGGTGGAAATGATATGGTGGAGATGATATTGATGATGAAGATGGAAATGATAACGGTGGAAATGATAATGATTGAGATGATAATGGTGGAAATGATAATGACGGAGATGATAATGGTGGAGATGATAAAGATTGAGATGATAATGGTGGAAATGATAATGACGGAGATGATAATTGTGAAAATGATAATGACGGAGATGATAATGGTGGAGATGATAAAGATGGAGATAATAATGGTGGAAATAATAATGACGGAGATGATAATCATGCAGATGATAATGGTGGAGATGGTAATGGTGGAAATGATAATGACAAAGATGATAATGGTGGAGATGATAACGATTGAGATGATAATGGTGGAAATGATAATGGTGGAAATGATAATGATGGAGATGATATTGATGGGGTGATAATGGTGAAGATGATAATGGTGGAGATGATAATGATGGAGATGAAAGTGATGGGGTAATCATGGTGAAGATGATAATTGTGGAGATGATAATGATGGAGATGAAAGTGGTGGGGTGATAATGGTGAAGATGCTAATGGTGAAGATGATAATGGTGAAGATGATAATGATGGAGATGATAGTGATGGGGTGATTATGGTGAAGATGATAGTAGTGAAAATGATAATGGTGGAGATGATAAAGATGGAGATGATAACGGTGGAGATGATAATGATGATAATGGTGGAAATGATAATGACGGAGATGATAATGATGGAGATGATAATGGTGGAAATTGATAATGATGGAAATGATAATGATGGAGATGATAATAGTGGAAATGATAATGACAGAGATGATACTGATGAAGACGGTGTGGATGGAGATTCTATTTTTGGAGATTATAGTGATGAATATGACAACGATGGAGATGATGTCATAATAAAATTATTATGGTTATGACGAAAAAAAATAACGTATTTCGCATCAACAGAATGTATTTAAAAGACAAGGCCCAGAATGTATCAGCTCTCAATTTGATATCGTTTAACGATAAATACAACTTTGGTTTCATCTGAGTCAGACTGAGAGAGTGTAATATCATTACCATTATGTATAAGCTGTCCATTCACAAGAATGAGTTGGTTAATCAGGAGATGCCCGGAGTCATACCGGTGACTGACGGTCTGAGTAATTGGAATGATAACAAGGAGTTTACCACCAATGACCCAAAATGCATTCCAACCAAACATTAAGATTCTTTCGTGTTTTGTTTTAGGAGTAGTATTACTGTAGTTCGTGTTGTTGTCGTTGGGGGAACACAACTACAGTTTATATTATAAAAAAAATTAAATGTAAAAGTCTCTATTCAGTAATACTGTTAAAAAGATGCTCCAGAATAGATTTACTGGTGTGTGTTTAAAAAATAAAGAAGAAAAACAGCGAAAAAATATTTTTATAATTGTATATAATATTATGGAAAATGCAAGAAATGTTAAGTTTAACATTATTTTCTTCTGTTTTCTTCTGACAAGAATGACTTCAAAATGGTCATTTGATCCTGGTAGTAATAATGATAAGTTTTGCTTATATGCTGATTTAACAAGTTTTTAACTTGAAAAAAACACACACACAAAAACCAATACGCATTTTTATCAAAGAAAGATAAAGAATGCAATAAGGATTAGTTTAACATTGTTTTCTTCTAATTTCCTTTGACATCAATGACTTCAAAAAAGCCATTTTCTTCTGGTAGAAATGATAAGTTTCGCTTAAATGCTGATTTCTCATATTTTTTAAAAAAACAAGCACTTTTATCAAAGAAGAACTTCTTAAACGTTATTTGTAGATAAGAGTCTTTGTATTGTCATGTTCAGATATTAAAGCTTTCTATATTTCAAAGTGGTACCCGGCGTCTTTGAAATGCATCGTTAGCATTTTGACCGTAATTTTCAAAAACGCCGGTATCATCAAACCAATCCCCTTCTTGCAGCGACAGAAATTTGAAGACTTCATCGACAGACAGTGCTTGAAAGACGGTATCTCATTTGTCGTTTTATGCTTCAAAAACGCTGCTAATTGGAGTTATTATAAGCATGCGGTTTGAAAATAGGGACCCCACTGATAATGTTCATAAGGAATTAATAACAGTTCGTTCGACTTGCGAGCATAATGCGTACGAGTTGTGAGGGACAATGGTAATGCATGCATGTAGAGTAGTGAAGAGTGGTGATGGTGGTGTCTGTGTGTGTGAGCGTGCGTGCGTGCGTGCGTGCGTGCGCCCGCGCAGTGTTGTGTGTTTATGGGGAGGGGTGGAGGGAGAAGTATTTGGTTTAAATATATTTTATTCATAAATTATGTACAGCATATTCCACAACATACATAGTAAAAGGATTGAAACGAAAGAAAATAATTATAATATAGTTTCTGTCTTTAAGAGAAGTATTTGACCTCTTCAGGATGGCGACGAAAAAGAATACAAAGGAAAATACGAAGTTCACGACATGATCTGATTTTTTCCCAAAAAAACTAGTAGTAATATTAAACATTTCAAAGCAATGTCGACGAAAGAGAATACAAAGAAAATAACGAAATAAAAGAAATAACAATCAAGAGAGTTTTTTAGTAATTTTCCAAAAGTTTCCAGAGCACTTTTATAGCAATACACATATGTTTGAACTATTACATATATGTTATCTAGCATAAAACGTCATTAGACGACATTTTATAGTAAAAGTTAAAGGACTTCTTTAAAATTCTACCGTAAACTGTCTTAAGAAGTTTAATAAAATTATATAAACTAAAGTACTTCTGCCAGCAGCAGTCGTACATTATCGATCAATTCCGTCATTGTTCGGTATTCCGGATATCAACGAGATGTCCCGAAAGAGTCATGCAATGCATTACGTTTACATGCAAACATGCAATACGCGGAACATTTAAATAAGTGTAATTCATCATCGTTTTTTAAGTCATAAGTTAAAACATTTCTTCAATTTGCAATGTTTGTTTCATCCTTTCTTATTTTGTATTTTCAGGATAGAAGAAATCAAAACGAGGCTAGCACAGCCGGTAAGTTCTTGTTACTGCAATGCATATTTTATATCTACTTGTGATTTATTGATTTATTACCGACAATGGTTATGTTATGAAAGGTATTCTTTATTCTTCGTTTAATTCCATTTCTTTGTAATGGCACATCACAAGAACTATTTGACTTCAAACTGTCTGTCTGCATGGGGGTGTTGGGGTGTGGAGGAATTTCAAGGCTTGTCATTTACAGAAAATTAATAGTATCTGAGGCTTAACACAAAAAAGAAGCAATTACTGAATAGATCCATCTAAAACTTGGTATACGTGCTCATTAATATATAATTATGTTTTTTTTCATTCCTGATGTATTTATATCAGTTCAAAAATATGGTTGTCAGAAAGAAATTGCTAAAAAATTGAAATTGACCTCCTGGATGATTGTCAGATACACCATTGGCTGAGAGCTAGTTACATAAATTGTAGCTTCTGTAAGAGTCACACACGAAATTAGTACATGTTTCAATGTTAAATTGTTGTTGACAGATGTTTGTTTTTTGTATTATTTTTTTTGGCCACAATATTTAGGTATAATTGCTCCCACAAATGACCATGATATGGTTCTCCATTTAAGTTGGGGTGAGGGGTGGGGAGTGTTCCATCCTGCAATAAGACAGAGACAGAGATAAAACAATACTTGTCAATGATCTCTTTCCAAAGAAGTGTTTTGTTGCAGTACAGTTTGATATATTGTGTTGATCTGATGTGGACTGAGTGATACGACCGTTACTGTTAATAGCTTTCTGTATCGTGTCCATTCAAAAACAAGCTGTTGTGTTTCCATGGTATAAGTTTACATGTATCTGTATTTTCTCTTCTAAGTAGTTTAATCCTCAACAATACCTAATATGCGTATTGCTTGCGGATCAGAATCCCCAGTGACACGGAGCTCGGGTTCCTAGTAACGACATGGAAGCGCCAAAGAGGTGTCAACGTTAGTAAATCGCCAATTTTGTGAAGCAGAACAAAATTTCATTCTACCGTTAAAAAAATTGGTAATACGCTAACTGCAGTAACCTTAAAGCCTCAATTCTATCCTTAACCCGGAAGGAAGAAATTGTAGGAGTGGTCATTGTGTATAACAGCTGTTTTCTGCACCTGTCAGTAAGGGTTTAGTGTGCTAAAAATGCACGATTAAACGGCTTCTTCAAACCTGCTGGTGCTGGATATGTTTACAATTTACAGTACATGAACTGACAAGCTTCTCTCCAAAATTTCAACTTTTTTTCAAACTCCTTATAACAAACACTTTTTAGAAAAAAAAAGATATTTACAAAAGTCAAGTAGAGTGCCAAATTACAACAAAACCAATGCAGGGGTGACTGTGAAGTTTTGAAGACGGAATCCCTGATTTAAATCATGTATAGCATTATATTGATCTGACACAGAGCCATCTTGCCAGATATGTCAGCATAATAACTACAAATGTCTGTTAAAGAAAACTTAGCTTTTTGCAGACAGAGCTTTGTTAACCGTTGGTTGACATCTCTATCTTTTTTTCATTTTCTCTAACCTTTTTACACACGTCAGATTAGAAGAAAAAAATATACTTAATATATAACTTATGATAGCACTAATAGAGCAAAAAACTTTCTACACCAAATAGCTGTCTCCATTTAGTTTAAATTGTGTCCTTTGGCAATATTGGCCTCTTTTTGCATTAAGTAATTGCACTTGGATGGCTATATGGGAATGCTTCACCTAAAATTACTTCCGTTTTACCTTATAATAAGCAGAGTCCATTAACTGACCATGTACATCATTGTATAGCATACCTCTCGGTAACAAGAAAGACGAGAATGTGTCGCTTTTGCAATTTACTTGAAACTGAAAATAAATAGCATTACATTTAAAGAGGACTTTGCATGAGTGCTCATTTATTATTACATTTATTAAACGAGTTGGCAAATGTATGTCATACGAGGATGTGCCTAATCCTAGCCCTATTATATTTTTTTTTGTAAACGAGTTTAATAAATTCAATTATAAATGAGCACAAATGTCAGATTATTTCTATCCCATAACTCAAGAATTGATATATTTACCATTTATTTGGCAGATCATTTACATAAGGATCGAGAATATTCGGGCGTATTAGTTTCCGTAAGTACTCGTATGACGTAACGTCTCAAAATATTGACAATTTATATATTCGGGAAAATCAAAAAGTATATAATTATATACCCGAGCATAGTCATAAAGGCATCATTTCGGTATGTTTTAAGTCATATAATATTTCGGTACGTTTTTAGTCATATAGGCATCATTTAGGTACATTTTAGTCATATATACATCATTTTCGTGGTTACCTTCATATGGTTACCTTTATATTGACTTGCAAGGCCTGATTAGCTCAGTCGGTTACGCGTCTGACTATCAATCCAGGGGTCATGAGTTCGAATCCCCGCCCGGCAACAGTCTACGTGACGATTGATATACGACATTGTGTCTCATTATCATTCGTCTCTCACCGCTGATTCAAGTGGGAAAGTTATCAATTACTTGCGGAGATGGGGTGTGCTCAAGTACTGGTTAATCCCAGGAAACAGTGGTTAGGTTAACTGATCGTCTGTTAGCCCTCGATGGCATAAAAATTGCTAAATATTCAATCAATCAATCAATCGTATCGACTAAGTTCGGTTTCTTTTGTCCAAGTGCGCGTCAGTCTGAGACGGGCATTTTCGGCGCTGATGGTGAGGCTGAAATCTTCAAGTTAATTTAACAACAATGTATCATTACAAATATTGTTATAAGACGAATATTAATAATCTCCAATTATAGTTCATGTTCATCGAATAATGCAATACATCGATATTTGCTAAAAATATTAATTATTTTCGAATTAGTTTTCACTGGGGTTGTTACTTCTTTCTTAGTTGTGTTGTCTTTTAGTTTGCAATTTTTTCCCATTAAAGAATCTATTATTAAGTTTTGAATCCATACACGACGGCTATCAGCATAATTATAATTTGGTCCACGTTAACTATTCATTTCCATATCCCAGGGGCGTGTCGGTAATTATGTCGGATGTCCAGTTAATTATTTGCCCGGTATATTTCCCATCTCGCTCCGTTTGATATCTGACCATAGTAATTACCAACTATATTAAGTTATTAAAAACCTGTCCATAGATACAGCGACGGTATACCTACGCAACCTGTAACACAGACGCTGATAATAATCATAATAAAAGAACATACGTATATAAATGGTATTTCTATAATTACCATGGCAACAAAAGGTGAAATCAATTGGTTTATGGAATAAAAAAAGAAAGAAAACAATGCCTGCCTACCAATCCTATTTTTCGTTTTACCCGGCGAATTAAGTATTCATGTTGTTGTTATTGTGTTCTTGTTTTCAAATTTACCGATATTAAACTCGTTTTATGCTTACTATTTAATAGAACAGACCGGGAAGATAACTTATCAAAAAGAGCAATTATTAATTCAACTGATGAAATAACTAACATAGATGAGTTCATTTGTTATTCACTTTTCGTATTTTGGTATTTATTTCATTGAACTCTTCAATATTGGAGGTAATTGCGGCTAAGGTTAGGGCTAAATCAAGTTGACAACGGAAAACAAAAGACAAATAATTTCTTAAATTGTCCAAATATGTTACAAAAATGAGCAATGCGTCCAGTTAATAAAACAGAAGACCAAAACCGGTCAAGCTATCTAGAGTTGGGGAAACTGGAATAACTTACAAAAAATGGAATAATGCACCTAGCTATAATTCTCTTTATTGTTTTAGTATATGTATGCTGTGCATTTTCCTCTCTCTTTCTCTCTCTCTCTCTGTTTACTGTCCGTTTCTCTATATGTCTTTTCTATTTCTCTTATAAGGTCTACAGCAACAAACAACGGAGTCATTTCAAATAGAAACACACTTCGATTTGTTGTGAAAAACAACTGTTTTATTATTTTATTTTTATTTTTCCAAAAAAAAATAATAGAAAAATAAATAAAAAATTAAATTCCAGTACAACGAACAATGACAATGCTGTATTTGTCAACTTTGGTCTAATTATATCACACTCCTCGATTGTAAATGTCAGGGGAAGTTTAGGACGTGTCACTCGGCGAACACTGGCGTTGAAGTGGACTTGAAAGACTTAAGGTTTCAAATAAAAGTTCCTAAATCCCAAACGTTCCCGCTAAGCGGCTTAAGGATTAAAACATTAGACAACCGTAATTACCACGTGTGTTGTGTGTTCGTACAGATACGTCGATATTGATAGCCCCCGATATTGGCATCGCTATAGGTTATTAAGTGGTTTATTTTAGAATTCAAAAATTCAATATTTTAATATCTTAAATATTGTATACATTGCAAGTTAATATGCATAAATAGAGCTAAGAGGCAACAATATTATTCATGACTGGTGACTTAACTGTGATGTTGGTAAGTTCGTTTTACAGCTAAGGCGATTAAGTAATTAGTTAGGACATGTTTGTTTTGTTGTTGCTTTCAAATTTTTAAATTGGGATTAACGTCATAATTTTCTTCACGTTGCAAGTTATATTATATGGCTTCCAGTTTTATTGGCGGAGGAAGACAACGTATTCATTTACACGAAAACATATTTTCCCCATATGACGGACGAGGTTTTAAAAAAATATTCTAACGTTGTCATCCGATGAATTGCCGTATAGCGCAACATAAAAATAAATTCTAGTATGTATTTATCACGAGGCTATATTCTACTTATTCTTGCTCCTAAATAAAAAAAAATATAACTTTAGCCCAGGAATTATATACAAATCCTTGATTTAGCTTATGCCACATGTTTTCAAAACTTAGGATGTGGGACAAATTACTTCTCTTTAGTAGTAGTGTAGTTATCTCCCTTAATATTTTTGAGGCCCAAGAAGATGCTGCAATTTTCGTTGAATAAAAGTCTTAATCTTTATATACGATTAATCCAAATATTTACAGGACTGTGAGCAGAGCCTTCTGTATATAACTAGCAAACTGGCTTTCTCACACGGAAGGTTTTGTACCGAGCTAGCCTCGAACCCATGACCTCAGTTTTGAACCCGCGACCTTGGCTGTTAAAGATGAGTGGTATTGTGACAGTTGCTAAGACCATTCGGGCACAAAGATCCTTTCTTTTATTTGAAAAGGAAGTGCACACACATGTACGTATTTGTGTGTTTAAAAAGAAGTAAAATATGTCACATACCGAGTTATTTTCTTTAAAACTCGCCATGGGTGGGTTTCTATTTTAGACGACAAAGCTAATGAAGGAATTAAAAGAACACACATTCTTTGCTCGAAGAAACAAGCCGAAGATATGATAAGACTGGTAGACACGCAAACCAAGCTTATCTGCGATTCAAGAAAAGCACAAATATACCATATTGGACTGACCTTCGCCTTATCAGTCGCCACGAATCGTTAGACAGCATGCAGCAGAATGCACGATCACCAACTGATAGGGAGGTTTGGTCTTAGATAATTCATTTTGTTAAAAAAAAAAAAAAAAAAATCAACGACAACGGAACAATAAATTTTGCCATTACGTCAATAAATGAAATCGTTTTTTTACTATTTTACCAATAGCTGACATGATAATGGTTATGCCAAGACAAAAATCTTCCAATCGTTTTGACACTATTTTTCTTTTTGTAGAAAGGTGTCGAAGTCACTAAAGATAAGAAAAAAACATTTAAAAAAAAAACAAAAGTTCGACCACGTGACATGCCTTACACTAATTATGGCAGATGCAATTAGTGTCAAAAGGCGAACAATTAGGCACCAAAAGTTAATTAATTAGCGTAATTCTATCGGTGCAGCGGCGCGTGAACGAAAAATATAAATATTACGGGTAATGGAGAGTATTTTGTTCACATCTTTGCTAAAGTATCTACAAATGTGTTAAAGATAGCAAGGTAAGATCTTGCGAAGTGTCAAACTGAAACCTCTATTAGAATACGTTACATCTTTGTTGAAGAGGAAAAGTTAAAAGTTAAATTGGATAACCTTGGATTGTATCGGCATTGTAAGTTTGTTTTCTTCTGTTTACGATTCAACTGCTGAAGTTGTAGTTGTTGGTGTATGGTGTTTAGCGTCGCTTTCAACAACTTTTCAGTTAAATCGCGACGGCGCTTTCTTGAAACAGTATTCACACTCAAGTATCACGCCGCAAATATATGATACAATACCCATTCCAGTCACATTATAATGACACCGGGCTGACCAAACATAGAAATATCCTCCAAATGCTGAGCGCCAAAGGGAGAAAGCTTCTAGTACCAAGTTTTTGTTATGACCCGACCGGGGAAGCGTTTAAGATTCGAGTTGCAGATCTTCTTTATAGGAATTAGGCATGGTCTTTCTCATTCGATACACACCACAAGACAATATAATCATCGCGTGATTTCTTTTATATTTGGGTAAAGATTTAAATGTTTGTGTTAATTTAAACATATACTAGTCTAAAGGTTTTGTATTCTTCTCTTTTGAATATGCTGTTGTTTTGTCTTTTTTATTATGATTATTTTTGGAAGTACCGTTAAGTCTTTTTTTGTTTTTGTTTATGGATTTTTTTATATAAAGTGGTTGGTAAAAGATTTAATGTTCCTAAGATAACACCTGTAAGCCCACACTTGTAAATACTAGTATGACGGCGTGTATTGTGTGTACCGAACTTATCTGTGTACACATCATCAGAAACCGTGCACAAGCTTTCGGCTCATTTTTTTTAAAGACGGGACACGTGTGTGGTCTTTCGAAAACAGAAGACAATGCGCGAATTCATAACTTGTATATCATGATGTAAGCTGTTGACAGTTATATTTAAAACAAATCCTCCATTGAAAAAAATCGACTTAACTATTTATATTGAGTTTTTATATTTTATGAGAGAGAGAGAGAGAGAGAGTGAGAGAGAGAGAGAGAGAGAGAGAAGAGAGAGAGAGAGAGAGGAGAGAGAGAGAAAGGTTACATAAACATATGGTTATATGATTTATAAAAGGGGTATCGTTTGTGCGTCGTTTGTGCGTGCGCAATATTTCACTGGCACGGTATTAGGAAAATAGAAATATAAAAAAAAAAGTTTGAAAAAGGCAGTTTAAACTATTTCTAGATATAAGATACAATGTTGCAAGTTTTGTCAGTGTTGGTTAAAATGAATGAAAATAGCAGATAGATCTGATGGCAGCAATATGGATTTAAATGGCTCCGCACTAATATTTCCTTTAATTCTTCAATATTTAATAAATCGGGAACGTTTTTGTCCACACAGGTTTTCCGTATATAGCCTACTGAGATTGTCATAAAGCCGCTTAGCGAATATAAGCCGCTTATAGCATTGAAAAGGAGCGTGCTTTATGTTACGTCATAAACCGAAAGTATCACATTTAATACCTAAATCTGCGATTCCATTCTTTGACCAGTTAAGTCTCTGTTTGGACACCATGTCTATGTCGCTTATGATCATAATAATGTGTTAACAGAATAAGTATCCGACAAGAGACAAACACTCGTCAAAACAAATGTAATAACCGCTTAACATAGCGGTCTAGCTTAGATTCTCCCTATTTTATCTTCCATCGTTACGCAACTAGTATCGTGAAGATGGTCAGTGTATAAACAGAAGAAGGCTTTCGTGAAAAACTAGCCATGGTTGCTTGTACTTGACCGCAGTCCACATTTAGAGGTTGTCAGTTTAGTGGTCATTGAGAACCACCAGCGGATTTCTCTGAAAGTTTGGCAAAAACTGAAAAGTATCTAGAACTGATAGAGACACCCCACCCACCCCACGCCCCTTCCATATCACTGTATACCGCTCTTAAATCATGATTTGCATCCCCATGTATTGAACAGTAGTCGAAAATCTACCCCACCCCCATTCCTAATACCATATCCTGAACCCGCCAACCCGCCAATGGGAATTGTTTTAAGTTCTTGAAGTTGGTTTAAATCATATACCTCTGATTTTATTTTAATTTATATGTTCATAGATATTCAAAATTAAGTGTTTTGTCCATTTTCCTCTCCCAGTTTTAGTATATTTCCAGTGGAAGACTAGTCTTACATGTAATTCATTTTATTTATTTCAACATGAGACTCAATATCTCAAAGCTTGAACATTTTAACTTATTAAACACTACATCTTTTTTTAGAGAGAGAGAGAGAGAGAGAGAGAGAGAGAGAGAGAGAGAGAGAGAGAGAGAGAGAGAGAGAGAGACTGCGGAAACATATCATTAAAATTGCGTGTCAACACTGCAGGCAGACTTGTTATCAATTTTGTGAGAGAAAAAATTCTCTTATGAGGCTGAACATAGTTGACAGGCTCCTAATGTTAGCGACTCTATCCTTACTCTAGGCTTAGAATCAAGTAAATAGAACCCAAACGCGACGGTGGTGCAGTGAAAAAAGTATTGGCTGTTCATTCCAGAAGACGCTGGTTTGATTTAAGGTCCGACCCGCTGACCGATCTGAAATACTGGTTCTACCCAGTAAACAGATTCGAGAGAGAGTCTCGTAAGATCTGTGCTTTTGTCTCAATCCAACTAAAACAGCTGCGTATAATAAACAGAAATCTAGTTCCTCGGGACTGAACCACACCCAAGTCCTCTTCTTACGTGTGGTAAAAGTTGTGTGCGCACATGTGTGTGGGGGTGGGGCTAGACTTGTCACTATAGTACGTAACATTGTTCAATTATTTGTGCTACAAGAAGTACAGATAGCAAAGAAGAGTGGACATTTTAAAGTCCGAACATCTATTTGTTCTGTGGTGACCACGGGCAGATAGGAAACAGATAATGGGTAAATGAAGCGTAATTGTATCCGCTGTCCAAGATTACACTAATCTCTAAATATACCCTATCTTTATAAATATGCCATTTGTGTCAATTATACCGTATAGATGGTGGAGCCGATGGACGGCAGTGGCAAAGGCTCGTTATATTCCGGAGTACGGTTTCTGTAATGTAATATCATAACATTCAACTCGAACTTACCTGAAAGGCGATTGGACTCTTTAAAGTTTAAACTTTGTCAATTTTGAAACAAAACTGAACAATTTCACAAACGTTCGATTTTGTTACAAAAATTCAAAGTTTAAACCTGGGAATATTGCATAAAAATATATGAGAAGTAATAAGCATGGACCCTACATTTGTTGGTAGTTAAAACAGGATAGTACATGTAATTTGAGAAAAAAGATAACACCCCCCCCCCCCCCCCCACCCACCCAGTTAGCTTTGCCCAACCAATTCGATTTCAAGCCACGGTCATGTGTGGTGTTTTTTGAGAAAAATAACAACTCTTTTTATCCCCATTTGCTTATTGCTTGTTTTACCAGAAAGAACCAGTTTTACAATCGATGTAAATTTAAAAATATGATAAAATCAAAGACAACATTTCGGTTTACAGATTGTTATTGTTTATTACAAGTTTTTTTGGACACTACAAGTGTGTGTGTGTGTGTGTGTGATTGTGTGTGTCTGTTGTGTTCTTATAGATTTTGTATTTATATTTTCGTTGCATGTTTATTTGATATTTGGTAGTTAAAACATGATAGTACATGTAATTTGAGAAAAAATATAAAAAAAAACACCCAGTTAGCTTTGCCCAACCGATACGATTTCAAGCCATGGTCATGTGTGGTGTTCTTGAGAAAAATAACAACTCTTTTTATCCCCATTTGCTTATTGCTTGTTTTACCAGGAAGAACGTGTTTCACAATTTAAAAATATGTTAAAATCAAAGACAACATTTCGGTTTACAGAATGTTATTGTTTATTACATGTTTTTTTGACACTACAAGTGTGTGTGTGTGATTGTGTGTGTCTGTTGTGTTCTTATAGATTTTGTATTTATATTTTCGTTGCATGTTTATTTGATATAAAACATTGATATGGCTTGTCAGACTGCTCTCCAGCTGTGACTAAACCTCTGGAGTTTATAATAAACTCTGATTAATTATCACCATATCCTTCAGCTTGTATTTATTTGAAATTTCTGCGACTGGCTCTACCCGTCATACCACATGCCGCTTCCGTTTGTATAAGAAATTAATACGCGCTTCCGGCGGCTTCCGTTGGAGAGGTATTAGTACTCATTTCCGGCGGTTAACCACTAGTTACCAGCACGTGCCATTCCAGCTTGGTACAACGTCAACCTGGTGTCGATAACTATTTTCACTCAGTGGTGATCCGTCCAGGATTCTCATTCTAAATCGAAAGAAATAATTACGCGTGTGAAAATAGTTCGCGAGGTGCCAAATTCTTCACCTCATTCAACTCTCCGCAAACTAATTTCTTGCACCCTGCAGGGGAAATTAGGTACGATTAGTCGGTTATTTTCTTCAATTCCAGTGCAGAGTTTGTCTGCGGCTTAAAAAATGTCAAAATAAATTTACAACGTTTGTTTTGTTTGTGTTTAACGTATTGATAAATATCTCTTTCTGACAAATGGGATGTTGAATAAGCATGTCAAAAGTTTTGATTTGTTTTTCTAAGGAAACTAGGAAGAATGTTACAGATAATGTAAACGGAAACATCAAACATTGAGTGAGATGTACTATAAGTAGTTGATCTAGAAGGACTCGTTTGTAGTAAAACGGCATTGGTCAAACAGCGGGAAACGAGTTAAGTTCCCGGCTCGCTACCGATTTCCTTCAACCTGCCATCTTCATGACGTTATTAATAAAAAAAAAGTGATATTTATTAGCAACAAGGAATTTTATATAGATAATAAGTCTTTATTAGCAAGTAGAAGAAATACTAACAGAAAGGTGTACAAAGAAAAGAAATCATTGTAGCTCTGATTAATTTGAATTGTACCATTAATGACCGTCTGACTATCGTCCTAAATAATTAAGAACTATCATTGAGTAACGTTTGTTTGCCTCTAGTTTCAATAACTGGCTTTATAGACGTATGTACATGTTATTTTATAAAATAAGATTAGGCAAAAAGAAACCCATCAAACTGTATACAATAGCATTTGCAGTCGAGATAAAAGTAACGATTATCGGTCGTATTCGATATCGCCAATAAAGTACCTCGCGCGCAAGTCGTACCATGTAGAATAACCAGTCTTACCATGTAGAATAACCATTCGTACCATGTATCATAACCAGACGTACCATGTCGAATAACCAGTCGTACCATGTAGAATAACCAGTCGTACCATGTAGAATAACAAGTAGTTACATGTAGAATAACCAGTCCTACCATGTAGAATAACTAGTCGTACCATGTTGAACCATGTAGAATAACTAGTCTTGCCATGTGGAATAACCAGTCGTACCATGTATAATAACCAGTAGTACCATGTAGAATAACCAGTCGTACCATGTATCATAACCAGACGTACCATGTCGAATAACCAGTCGTACCATGTAGAATAACCAGTCGTACCATGTAGAATAACCAGTAGTTACATGTAGAATAACCAGTCCTACCATGTAGAATAACTAGTCGTACCATGTTGAACCATGTAGAATAACTAGTCTTGCCATGTGGAATAACCAGTCGTACCATGTAGAATAACCAGTCGTGGGGTAAAGTGGGGATGGAAAAGTCCTTAGTTTTAATTACGACGGACAGATTATGAATAACTGAAATTTGGTAAACATAAAATAGAAACTGTCAGATATCGGAATGTTTACTAAATGGTATGCTTTTTTAAAAATCTATTTTACGTTGGCTTTACTCTGATTCGTGTTTATGGATTTGAAAACTTCCTTCAACAATAAAACTGCCATTTAAAAGTATGACCTGTGATTTGATAAAATATGAAAAGTGGCGTTACACCTTTAATTTATTTTTGACAAAAGTATTGACGTAGGAAATTAGAAGCAGTATCTGGAAATATTCCAGTTTTACTGCAATGTTTTGTGTTTAAAGAAAAGTATGTTTGTTTGAAGACGAAAACACACACACAAACACACAGTAAATGTTTTAGGAATGTTGTTATCGCCAGTGTGTTTGCGTCATGTTTGATTCATCCAACCTACACTTTCTGTAATTCACAGTTTGTAAAAAAGCATTACAGCCGCAATATCAAATGAACTGCCATATATTGGTCACCCAGACGGGCAACTTTCTCACATCTAGTCTCACATCTAGGGACACTGCGAAAAACTGTTCGTATCTCCATTGTTAAAGAAATATAGCGTCGTCACCTCTCCGGGAATCGGAGACGATTTCAGCACGTCGTTTAGAACCGTGTTAACAACAACATGGATTAATCATTTATTTATTGGGCAACTCTAAAGAATTATTCCAATGACTAATATAATGTGCGAAATTCTGATGACTATTTGTGACAAAATATGTCTATACCGATCAAATTAATCATCGATCTGTCAATTAGCGCTGATTAGTCCTTTACATACCGTGATAAATTCAGTTTTCATGGAACCACGTGGTTCCGAACGTAATCGAAAATGACCGAACTTAAACGAATGCCACTTTTATTTTTTTTAAAAATTTCATCTTGTATCTTATTTTCAAACAACATTTATTACGTAGTTTTAATGTTAGATTTGTTCATTTCAATGTTTTGCGTCGTTTTATGCTTGCGATGGCTTTCATAATCACAAAACATAGCCACTCTTTCCTGGGATCCTTGAAGGTTAGCCAGTACCCAAACACACCCATCTCTGTATATAACTGATATATTTCCCACTTTAATCAGCAGTATGAAACGCAATGCGACGCAAGTGATATATTTGTCATCACGGCGACTGTGACTGGGCGAGGATTCCAACTCACGGATTGATAGTAAGACGCGCTAACGACTGAGCTAACCGTGCCTGGCGTTAAATATTAGAATTCGTGTTTATCGCAGGCATATTTCGAAGTAAGAATGTCACTAAGAGTTCTAATTTTTGGTTAATATTTATGTTTAGGTGAAATCTGGCTCAAAATGCTCATCATTCCATGATACAAAATTTAAACCTTTGATTTATAATTTTTCATGATCGTTAATTCAATTGGAAAGCATAACTTCCCTTTAAATTTATGAAAAAGGGTGCTTTAAAATGATGAATATCCGTTGTATTTGTACTTTTATGTTTATTTTACCAATTTATAATTAGCTTTCACGAAAGTATTGGTAAATGTCCCTTAATTCCAAACAGTTAATCTCGAATCTCTCTATGGTCAGGCACGCATACACTATCCCCACCGCCACCACCCATATCTATAAGTCAAAATAAAATATATGTTCTGTTCTATGTTCTGTTCGTCTACTTGAAAATTTATTAACATATGCACTAACATCATTTTTTTAAAAAAAAATACGTTGCGCTTTGCCTTTGTACGAAATGAACTCTAGTTGTTACCAAACGTATCAATACGTTTGACAGCATATTTTGTATAAAAAAACACAAGTAGAAGCCATTCTGGTTTTCTATGGGAACCGCTGGGGAGGTGGGTCGGTCGCATTGTGCTATAAAAGAAACCAATATAAATCCACTTAAGTTATGTATTCTTGTAACCCATCGTTTTTAAACGAGTGGATAAATAAATATGATATTTAACATTTTAATATATTTGCATTAAAAACCGTTTGTTGACATAGTCGATACGTCATTTTGGCAAGGAGACTCTCTAAGGGAAAATGTAAATTTCGTCGAATCATCTCTTTTTTGTTTTTGAAAGTCACGCTAGCTTCATAGATACGCCGAATTACCGTTTTGTACATTAACACAATGGTTATTAATGTATCATTGAGGTATATCAATATAAATTACATAATTATATTTCTATTTTCCACAATACATAAGCGTTAAATAAGTTATTTTGGTTTTAACCCGGCACGTGAAGATAGCCGTCTGTTATTTGTACGTCCGACGTGTTAATTAATTTGTGACATGCATCCATAAAATATGACAAAACGTGTTTCTACTGAACTACCAAGTTTATTTATGTAATAAACTGACCAATGGCTAGAATCTTAAGACACTTAACCGACTGTCACCATAGCAACAACCAAACACTAGAGATGAAGATGATGTTTATTTATATAAAATGGAATATTACAAAAGTTGTGTAGTTGTGTTTTTTTTTGTTTTTTTTTGGTACAACGAAAACAACATTTACAAAAAAACATCCATATGATTTCCATTCAAACATAGTATGCTTAAATTTTAGGATTGAGTATTTGATTGTGTGTAGGCCTATTTTGATTTGCACCCTTATTGGTGCCTTCCTAAAACGAAGCAATTTGTCACCCATTCATTCTGTATACACAACCCTTAATTGATCTGGCGTTGCCGCTCTAATGTTCCCAACACAGCGGGTGTGAACGAGATGACATCCCCATGTTTCGCATATTGACGAAAAACTTGAAAATATTTCTTTTCTTTTCATATAAAGGTATACAAAACAGTTCTTTAAATAATACAAATATCACAGTGCCTTGGTGTACGAATCGTCCCAAGTGCGCTAAAATGTCAAATTAGTGCCACAAAACGTCGCCAGATACGGCGTTAATGCGCGCGGCCGTTGGACTTCAGTTTCAATGTATTGACAAAACACACGGAAAGTTCATTGAAATTTGAAAAATAGACGACAAAAGAAGTTTTAAAACGAGTTTGTATCCCGCTGACTGATGAAGACCTCATTATCGCTGCTATTAAATGACAGAGTGCTTAACCAAAGAACTATTAACATTGCAACCGACAATAAAAACCAACTTACTAGAGTTTCAGCGGTGACAATGTAGATTTTTGATGACTTAATTTATGACGAAGATTGTGGTAACTTGATCTATATATGTAAAGTGTGAGACTGTAGAAAGTTAGCATTTTAGAGAGATATGGTAATATTTAGATGCACTGAAGCCGGTGTATTTTTTTAATAAGGTGTATAGCATTTTCAACACATTGTCGGTTTTATAAGGAAATGGAGCAAGAACCCAGCAAGAAATCTAAGTAGAAACACTACCTTTTCGTAACTAACCGGCAAACTTTCTCACATAAAGCTTTTCGATCGAGCTTGGTACTGTAACTACAAAGGCATTATGTTATCGTGGCTGTACATAATCTCCATTCTTATTTATATGTTCCTTTGTATCTATCCTCAAATCTGCCATTGCATGCAAACGGTCATCTTCTTTGCCCAACCTCGCCAAGTGCTTGCCCTTTTTTTTATGAATCGTGGCTGAGTCTTTGCTGTATATTGTCTCCATGCTAGTTGTTGTTACCTCTCTGTATCTATCACCAATCTATCTTTACTTAGTTTAAACTTATTTATTTTACATCGACTGTTAAACAAGTTATTATAGCTTATATAAATCTCCTCGAAGTAGAACAAGTACTAATGCCTGTGTGAAAAAAGTGTCTAGCTTAATAGCCGTGCGAGAGGATCGAACCCACGACCCTCCTGTCCTGAATTCGATGCTTTGCTACTGGACCACGCGCTGGATGAGTCTGCATGCGATATCAAACTTACATCGTCTTCGTCCAACCTCGCCACGTGCACGCCTCTTAAGGCTACTTCGCGGGCCAATAAACAATTAAGCAGCATTGATATTGCAGAAATTGGTTGGTAAATCTATTTGTATATTTATATAGCACTTTTCTAAGAAGGCAGAATGTGAAATTAACGTATCGACATGCATCCGTCGTTAAGTTCAATAATTTTTAATATTAATATGGATGGACTTCGTGACAAATATGCAAACAATAATCAAACATGTTTACCTTGAAGTATATTAAAAAAAAAATAGGTATGTAGTGTAAAGAAAAGAAATCAAACAAAATCTTCACAGTCAGATACGAAATCCCCGTCATTTTTTTTTTAATTTTTCATTTATGCGTTAATCAATTCGGAAAAGTACAAGATCACAGCGTTTTTCTTTTAAGAATCTACGATAATAAATTAAAAGAAAAAAAATCTTCAAATATCAAAAGAGTAACCCCCGAAGCGCTCCTCTGCTGCCTGGCATTATTTAAGAACCAGCTAAAGAAAGGTGATGACACGGAAATGTTGAGTTTTGAAATTGGAGAGAAAGGATCACTGCACTGACGAAGGCTTGCCAACTCCATTCCATCTGCATTTCTCAAGATAACATGATAATAACAAAGGTGTCCGATCCACTTAAGGGAATTTTTTTTCTACCGTGAAGAATTTATAAAAAAAAAAAACGATTACAAAGATGTATAAAATTACTGATATTTTCCGTGGGATTTTTTTTTTATTTGCCCTTCGTGAATTAAAAACAAACACTTTGATTAGAAGAAGAAGAAAAAGAAGAAGAAAAAGAAGAAGATGATGATTATGATGGTCACAATGACGGTTATATGATGATGTTGATGATGATGATAACAATGATAAAATATGATGTTCAACATCATCATGACAACAACAACTGCGCTTGCAGTTTATACTGTAAAGGCAACAGCAAGAATAGTTCTCGGAGAAGAACTCTGTCAGAACCGTATTCTTCCGTTCTAATCCTTTTTCATTTTGTATTTTGTACTTAATAATCTGGAGAAAAAAAAAATTAAAATATGTTTAAACCAAGAATAACGGGTCTGGTAATTTTAGCACAAATACATGGAACATATATTTTATTTTTATCATACAAAATATATATTATAATATAATATAATTAGCGCTGCATAAAATAACTAAATTGAATAAGTTGTGTGTAGATTATTCCATCAGATAAACTTTAAACTTTAGTAATTTACAAGGCAATGCCATTCGAATAATAATCATCGATGGTGTTGTAAAACAAACGGTTATCGATACATCTCGATAGATATAAATTCCAGATTTTGTCTTATCTGTCATTTATCGTAATTATCGGCAGGGGCATTGAACGTTTTCTATATTTAGCGACACGTCAGATCGTCACGATATCATTTTTAAAATTAATGACAATAAGATGTTATCCAAGCGGTACTTTTATTTCCCCGATTGTAGGCCGTCAGTAATTTTGACAAGTTTACTAAATACTTTTTATCATGTCATAGAAACTATTTTTTTTACTGTCAAAATTATGTGTTTTCGATGATTACATGATAATGCGATAAAAATCGATAGGTCAACAAACTGTGAAAAGTTCAACTTGTCATTTAGTTATTGACACATTGGAAACAGCTCCTAAACAAAGTGTCAAAGGAAAAAAAAACATAATTGGACATTAACAATTTTAATGATTTTTTTTTATAAATCAATAATCTTTTAAATCAAGAACTTTTCATGCCCGAAATATCAACCCAGGGCGAAGTTTGAGTCGGTTTGAATTGCAAATTCAAAATGTTTACATAATCATGCGTTTTTATTTCACTACCAGTACTTTCTTTTAGATAGGCTTCATTCAGAAACCGCACTGCATGGTTTTTGTTTTAAGTCACCATGATTTTAAATGCCGTGTTTGGTCCAAGACGTTGTCTCAGTACGCCGAGGTTATTTGTTCGAGCCTAACTCTGTCCATACACGTTTTGCAGTTTGCAAGTGACTTGTTTGAGGCGGTGAATCTGCTCAGATTTATTTCAAGACTTTGTCCACTAATAAAAACTGGATGCCATGAATGAATGAATGAATGAATAGAGGGAGGGAAGGAAGGAAGGAAGGAAGGAAGGAAGGAAGGAAGGAAGGAAGGAAGGAAGGAAGGAAGGAAGTTAGCACAATAGTATCAAGAACAAATGTGTTTTTTTATGTTTTATTTTCGCTTCTTTTTATTTTAATATAAAATTGTGACAGTTCGGGATAAATTATGTTCGGCAGCTATTGTTACATAGTGTCACGTGTCTCTCGTGTCTGATGTTATCTTTAGCACGCACAAAAAACAATGGAAACATATTTCTGCACAGGAATTTCCCCATCCTGCACTATTGCGTAATTATTCCAGGGTGTTTCTCCTCCGATCTGTGGTGAGATAGTGCCAGTCACGGTAATAGGTGTTGACTTGTGCAAATAAACGCCGACAGCTACTCCGAGCATGTACATCGGATAACCTCGGTTGTTTGCTTCTGTTAACGAATCGTTGTAATAATCTATTTGCTCATATCGTCATATACGAGATGACGTGGATGACAAGTGTCGGACATCCTTCCAATTCCAAATTGTTATATTATGTGGTCTTATATCGTTTTGGCGCGAAGATGATGCGACTTACCCCAGTTATCACAATTGTCGGGCATCCTCGGTTATTTTGGGTCCAATACGAAAATGCTGTTTATTTAATGGATGTGTTTATTTTATTTGATCGCCTCGGGTTCTTATGCATTTTAAACAAAGGCGATTCGATTGACTTCCATCATCAAACAAATGTCGTTTATGTGCTTATGTCGTTTGGTTGCCTTTGTTTGTATCTTTACAGAGATAATGCGACTGACCAACGTCACCTCAGTTGTCTGACATCCTCGAGTTATTTTGCTTAATATGTTATTATACATTTTTTATATCTATATCGTTTGATTGGTTCAATTCTTCTGTGTTTCATACAAAGATTTGCGACTTGATCGCGACACTGTGTTGGGCATCCTCACTCCGGTCCCTTATTTATGTAGAGATATTTTTTTGTACAGTTTTGAGCCCCCCCCCCCCCTCTCCCTCCCCCAGAGGTTTTGGAGACCTGGAGAACATGGCCAATTATGTTTAGGGAGCTGGGAAACATTGGCCATTACTTCCAGGATCCAGCAGGGATCAAAGCCTTATTTTAGAGATCTGAGAAAATAACATTCGGGGAACTATGGCCATTATTTTAAGAGATCAAGGGAACAGGGACCCCACTGGATGGGCCTCAGTTTTGTAATAGTTTAGTTATGTAAAACACCATTTTAACCAACAGTTTTATCCAAATTTATAAGACTTATCAGCCCATGAGCGTAATATAAATAAATATATATATAATCATGTATAAAAGCATTATACCATTTTTAATGTTTCTGAAGATTGAAATCATTTCAATTACGTGAAATTCAAGTTTAAATAATAATGACACGAAAAAGTGTGTATGCAATACTTTATATGCACATCTTATTGAAAACCGTAATCATTTTGATATTGATAAAATATTAGGATTTATTGTACAATTTAATAAAGATAAAATGAATCCGTGGATACATATGATACTAAGCAATATAACATATTCCAGCCGCCTGGTACCAGGCCCGGTACCGGACTAGCTTATCTGGATCATGTTTCACCAACATTTCTTAAATACTTAAACAAATAACTTCATCTTGACTGGTTACTTTAAATATAAATATAAATGAAACCAAATGCAGTCGTTCTAGAGTCAGTCCAAAATAACTATGTCTACAGTGTTTTCAGTAATTTAAATGTTTGAGTCGGCAGTCCGATCCTCATGTACAGACGTGCCATGAATTAAGAGTCTGGCGCCTGTTTCACCGAGTTTCACCGGTTCTCCTTTATACTTAAATACTTTAATCAGTGTTTTAGTGAATATCTGTAGACATTAAACTATAAGTAAAAAAAATAAACTCATTCTGTTGCATAATCATTAAATATTAAGAAAATAATTAATAAATAACATTTATATGTAGTTTTTAACTTAATCATATCACTCTAACTTGCAAACTGGCATATGTTTAGTATTGGTTTTGGGTAAACATATCCTCATAACTTTTTTGTGACACGTTTTATATTATATCTTATACTCTGACACCTGAAATGTCTCAAATACTTGTATGTATAATGATAACGAGAAACTGCAAAATTTTAAGTTAATAAAATATTCTTCTCCTTCTCGTCATTAAAACTGCTTGATCCTGCAAGTAAAACATGTTACTTGTTTAATTTGTGTGTGTTCTTAATTAATTTCGTATATCTTGCGTCTTATTCTCTTCTCCGATCCAGGTATGAGTTTAGACATTAAAGGTCTAAGTCTACAAATTTTACAACATTTATACCTAACTTCCTTTTTTAAGATATAAAAAGAGCAACGTTGGCTTCATTATTTTCTGATTTATGTTTTGTTATTTCTTGATTGACGCAGGCAAGACCTGCATGGTATCTGACTGACATAACGAATTAATATTTTTATATGTTTCAACAAGGTTGTTGAACATGTTGGATTTTTCAGTAATGATTTATAATCTTATCTGAAACATGAACCCCCAACAAGTCATATGTCGACTACCAATTTGTCGAAACCGTTTTTATATATATTTAAAAAAAATCGAAATGTTTCATTCATCAAGTAAATTAGTAACCATTACTGCAAAATAAAGACATTTCTCCATAATTCAAAATATCCTTTCATATTTATCTTTTCAGGAAATCATAAGACTGTAGATCGTGATCATCAGCGAGCTTGTCAAACTGCCAGATAATCTTAACTAACAAGGTGGGCGGAGCGAGGTCTATCACGTGCTTTGAAGATTACATCTGATTTGAGAGATAAAAAAGAGAAATACCGTGACGTCACGGAATTCTATTCATATTCAAAGTTACTAGCACGGTCTTGTTTCGAATGAAAATAAATGAAAGAGACAAGTATTTGGATTAATAATCATTAATGACAATCAGCATTTCGACTAGTGATCACTATCTCCCGGAAAACTGCCAGTGCGGGATGAATAAGTTTTGAGTAACAGAGTAGTGTCTCAGTGATAGTGCAAACTGTTAACTCTGAGCGTGTACCTGGTGGAAGCGTTGACGCGATATTAATTACAAAACGCAAACTTTCGCAGTTTTAACGAACTCTTCGCGCCACTTGAGTAAATGTGCTCATTAATATCTATCTGCGTGTCAAACTTTTCAAAATTTACTCATATATTGAAATGCAAACTTTAGCCGCGGAAGAGTGGATATATATATCAGTAGAAACCAGAACAAATTGTTTGCATTTAACACAAGTGTTGTCGGAAGACAGTAACCCAATACTAGCTTAGCTTTTCGGATTAAACACGGGATATTATAAAGCAAAGAGGATTTGCGTTGCACCAGTAAAACAAACATATTCTAAGCTCTTAAAAGTTGACATAGGCTTCGGTGTCGACCACGACGGACATAGATTTGGTGTGTATGTGAGTGGTATAGGACTTAAAAATTTTGATCAGTGATTTTTTAGATAGACTCGTGTGGAGTTTGTGTCTTTTCTTGATAAAGATATATATAAACGTTAACAAGCGGTCATCGTTTAACAAGTGAAAGTTTTTCTCTTCAGGAACTTTATAAGTCGTTGATAAAGAAAGCTATTTATCAAAATTGACGAGTAAACAATTAGCGTATTTAGATTTAATATAGGTCAGGACTGTTTGCAATTTGGCATCATTTAAATAGCTCCGAATCCACGACGGGCTTCTTAGATCGTTCTGATTTAGAGGGTTTGTTTACATCCAAAATATTCGCATATAAACAATTGGAAAATTTGATCTCGTACCTAGCCAGATAGCAATATCTAGAGGAACGTTAGATAAATGATAAAGTATCGGACAAGCGAGTAGATAATTGTCCGTGCAACATAGACTGACCCTCAGATTAGGTATTACGACAGAAGCTGGGAGATAAGCAGTCAATTTTCGGTGAAATATACCGACGTTTTGAGCTGATTTTGGATACACAATTGAGGAATATGTTGTAGCGATTCTAAAAATAAGCAACAATAAGGAACTTGGTTACTGAGTTAAAGCATGCGGTTAAACTTGTGATATTTTGTGCCGAGAAAACCGAAATATTGTGTTAAATTTCCATATTCTGCTCGGAAGAACGAAAGAAGATTTAAATAACCATGGAGAAATACGTCTTGTTGATGATCGTTGCGATGGTAGGAATGGTTAGCGGAGAAAAACGACAGTGTCAAGAGATCACCATCCCAATGTGTAAAGGCATCGGATATAACTACACGTATATGCCGAATCAGGTAAGTTTGATATACATCTTTGATTTGTTTATTCTCTCTTTCTTTCTATCTTCTATAAAATTCAAACCGAACAGCTGTATATCTTGCTAATCCATCTTTTACACAATCAATGACCTTATGTTATACCAATCCAATGTTTTGTTTTCTTTCTTTCTCATATTTCTTTCTCATACACATATATATATATATTTAGTATACCTAATCTTAGTAGTTCATCAATCTCTGAATTTCTTATTTCTATAACATTATGATAAAAGCGTAAAAACGTCAATTGCTTGATTCTGCTTATACCCACATAGTGTCGAATAACACGAACATTTCACACTATATATATCATTTCTGGCGTTAACCACATTTTGACAATTTATTCGACTCAATTTTCAATTTGTGTGTCTAACAACATACGTATATTTTCATATCGATTACATTTTGTATATTTTTCTCTCATCTATGTACATACAAATCTTTTAAACGTAATTTATGAATAGACATTACAACAATGTATTCGATCGTATATTCGGTCATTCTAAATAGAATTTCAAGATACTGAAACGTTCATACAATTCATACAATACAAACAGCATACTTTATTTGCTGATACAAATGCAATGAAAATGAATAGCAAAATTTTAAAACCTGTTCTAAATGATTATATAGTGGATAAGACTTCTTGAATCAAGTATTAACATGTATGATGTAATTTTGATAGTATTTTAAAACATCTGCTATATATTTAATACACTTTCATATTTCATCTGTTGACGGATGAATCATTCAAATAAGTAAATTTTAAATAATTATATTCTCAATAATTTAACTATATCAAGGACTATATAATTATGTTTATAATTCTTTGAATATATTTAAAAAATCAAATAGTTTCTTTGCAATATCTATCTTCATTCAGTTCATATCACATACATACCCGAAATCATGAAACACTACCGTTCTAACTTAAAACACTACCGTTCTCACTTAAAACTATGTAATAATTTTTTAAAGAAAGCCGTTTAATTGTTAGTGAGTTTCAAACTGGGTACAGTTTTATAACAATTGTCTCAATCTGCTCTGCACCCCACTCCCCACCACAACGCCTACTCAACCACCCAAAAAAATCTGTAAAAAAATAGCAAAAACATTGATAATTTGCACCCACCCCCACCTCCTTCACGTTATACTACTGTCTAAGAGACCACTTGATTGTAATCAATTTTAAATTACGTACAAAGTGTATCAGTGACAGGGAATCGAGTTGCCAGATTTTGATAAGGGAATAATTGGGAAGTTATTGTGTGTTTTTTTCTGAGTGTAATTTATTATCTTGTTGGCTCACATTTATCAGAAAACGAAATAAAACTGCAAGTTTGAAGTGTTTGCCTTACATGCAATCCAATAAATATACAATGTTATGAGGTTAAAATGGTATTTAATGAAAGCGGAGACCAGCAGCTTTTTTTTAAAAAAAAAAAAATGATTCGAAAACTTTACAACGCTATTAAAATAATTGAATATACATATATAGATACTTTCTATGTGGGCCTCGAAGTTCCTCATGTCACAAGGCGTACAGACAGGAAGCAACCACCTGTCATAAAAACATACATTTATTTTTAATTTCTAATCTGGTGTATGTGTGAAGATAAATTATATCAATTAGACTGCCACTTGTCAGAACCAGCCATCGTTTCTAGTGCTCTTCCCTGCTGCTGAAGCACGCACCTGCGTTTACAGGCACCTGCCTCTAACCCTCATTTCTGCAAGGGATTGCTTAATAAAGATTTCGTATGTCATACAGATATGACAATCTACAATTTAGGAAAAAATCTGTATGAAATTTGGTACACTTGTTAAACACCGTGTATTAAAATCGAAACATTCGTTACCCTTTTATCCTTACTGTGTATGATGGTTTAGTTGGGGTTGGAAAATTTGATTAAACAATTTTTTATGGTAGATTATTAATTATAATTATTTATCTATTCACCGGGATATTTGGTAGGATATTCTTTGAATGAAGGATGTTTTTATTTATTTTCTTCGGTATTATTATCAAAATAAACGCCCATGAACGCTTCTTTTCAGTATAAAAGTGAAAAAAAGTTAAACATCCCGATAAAACAAAAAAAATACTTGTATGAAACTATTGGCCTGCCGAGGTAGTTCGAATGCAATTTGTTATTTAGTTAACACATCATTTGTTCTTTCTTATTACAGTTCAACCACGACACCCAGCACGAGGCCGGTCTAGAAGTGCACCAGTTCTACCCCCTCGTGGAGATCCAATGTTCGCCAGACTTGAAGTTCTTCTTGTGTTCCATGTACGCGCCCATCTGTATGGAGAATTATAAACCCCATCTCCCGGCTTGCAGGTAACACTATCATGCCTTCTTTATTTCTTGTTCATTTTCTTTCTTTCTTTTTTTCTTTCTTTCTTTCTTTGACATTGTTGTTGTTGTTGTTGTTATTATCGTTGATTCTCCCGTTTCTAAAGCACTCCGAATGATGGAACAATATTACATTTATTTGTTGTTCAATATTCTATTTTTCCGTTTGTCATGTTGTTGTTGTTTTTTTTATATAGATTTCCCCTTTCTTTCCAAAATGATAGTCCAGAATAAGACATATTAGTATATATATATAGATGGAGCAGGTCTCAGTTACGTACTGCATATCCTATGTCTAATTCGCCAATACGTGGGAAACATTATGCTGAAACCAGTTCACTGAAAGAAAACTGAAACTGAAATATACTGTAAAAATAATGCTCTTATCTCTTTCTCTAATTAACGAGAGATAATTGCATGCACTTCGACACCATTTGGCTAGTTCATTGGTTTCTATTGGTTCCTTTGCTCCATAAAAATATGAATGGTTTCAAATTTTTTTAGAATTATTTCAAAATTATTTTGAAATTATGTTTTTCATTAACATAGTCGCGATCTAAGTATATACGACAGATTTTATAACCCCACGTGTAAATACTCACATAAAGGCAATTTTTACACCCAATAATCAATAGAGTATTATAACATCACGTATTTCAAATAGTCTTATACAAATATTTAATAGGAGGAGGAGTTCAATGTTTTAGAAAGTTCAAAGAACCTTTTGTGTTTTGCGCTCATATTTCAATATCATTAAGCTCGGTGTTTGACATCTTTTATAATCGTCTTATTACACAAGTTTGAACTTTGAATTTCAGTGCACGTTTTTAAATTGTTAATTATCATTATCATTATGATTGTCTCATTTTTCAAAACATTTAAATAATTAAAATTAATTGGTTTTACACATTGTTTTTCAGATCTGTATGCGAAAGAGCGAAACAGGGATGCGCCCCTCTAATGAGACAGTACGGGTTCGTTTGGCCGGAAAGAATGGATTGTACGAAACTTCCGGAATACGGGGAAAAGGGGAAACTTTGCATGGACCGAAACATCACAGAACGCACTTCGACCGACCAACCACCTAGAAAGCAATCGGAGAAAACCACACTCACGCCACCTGGTGTGGATGATAAAGGAACCGGAAATGATCAATTTGTTGACGGGAACAAACATATAATTCCGTCCGAGAACCCAGAATCTGACGACTGGGACGCTTATTTAAATCCAATAAAGGATTTCAAGGATCCGTATGAAACTGTGAACAAGATATTAAAAGACCATGAATGTTCGACTTGTAACACGTGTCTTCTACAAAAACTGCACCCGTCTAGTTCTTTCTACAACAAAATAAGCACTGGCGGAATTAAAAATTGTGCAATGAACTGTACCAGTCCATACTTTAATGAAGAAGAACAAACATTCGCAACTTTTTGGATCGGACTTTGGTCTATTTTATGTTGCATGTCAACCTCCATTACGATCCTCACATTCATGATCGATATGTCGAGATTCAAATATCCAGAACGACCAATCATATTTCTCAGCGGATGTTACTTCATGGTTTCTATTGGTTACATCATCAGACTGATTGTCGGACACGAACAAGTCGCGTGTGATGGAGGTATGATTCGCTACGCTACCACCGGGCCGGCATCGTGTGTGTCAACATTTCTTCTCATCTATTTCTTCGGAATGGCATCGTCACTCTGGTGGGTTATATTGGCATTCACGTGGTTTCTTAGCGCTGGATTGAAATGGGGCTCAGAGGCGATCAACAGCTACTCCCAATATTTCCATTTCGCCGCGTGGCTTATACCAAGCGTGAAAACAATCGCAGTTCTTGCAATGTCAAGTGTGGACGGTGATCCGGTCTCCGGGGTCTGTTACGTCGGCAACCAGAACATCAACAACCTGCGAGGATTTGTTCTCATTCCGTTATTCGTGTATTTAATTATTGGATCCACTTTCTTGATAATGGGATTCGTGTCGTTATTTAGAATCAGAAACGTCATCAAGCATCAGAATGGCGGGAAAATTGAAAAACTCGAACGCCTGATGATCAGAATTGGCGTTTTTTCACTGTTATACACAATTCCAGCCACAATTGTGCTCGCGTGTTACTTTTATGAGCAGCATTTAAAAGACAAATGGGAAAAATCGTTGATGTGTGGCCCCTGCCTGGGTCAGTCTCACAAACCAGACTTTGCGGTGTTCATGGTGAAGTATTTGATGTGTTTGGTAGTGGGCATCACTAGCGGATTCTGGATATGGACAGGAAAGACCGTAGATTCATGGAAGAAACTCTGTAATGGTCGACTCTGTTGCAAGGACTCCGATTACGCGTACGCGCGTCCTCCAATAAAGTATTCGCCAACGAGTAATTCTGCCGTTTCTAGCCTACATAAACCGTTACCCATAAGTCATTGTTAAAACGTTACCGGAAGTTAATGAAGGGTTTTGAAGTGCGATTCAGCGACTAACGGAATACTCCGATTTTTATTTTACTTTGATAAAAACACTGATATGCAGTGCAAACAGCTACTTAAGGAAAACATCGGAGATATTCCGTGTTAAAAACTTCCGTTTGGGGAGCATCATGTGATATCTATAAACAGTTTGAATCCACACTATGAGATTATATTTCGAAGATGAAGGTGCGGAAGTAGCCGAATCGCGCGACCGGATCGAAAAACGTGCAATATAGTGATATTAACTTACATCAGGGAACTTACGTGTATGTAACCCTGTTTGCATTTAAGATGCACTTGGGCATATTGTGAAGTGTTTCATATACGTGAATAACAATGAGTTACAACGTGTGTGGCTTTCGGGCTTAAATCAAAACGGGAAAAAGCAATGACAACATAGTAATTGCAGAACTTTTCAGTCTGATACTGACACCGACGGCGTAACTGTCCGTACATTAGTTGTTGAAGATTTGTATTGTTGTTTGACTATTTCATTTTATTATTTTACACACATCTTATCCGATAAACGCTTGGTCATGAAGAAGGACACACGTGACGTAATGAAATGCATTTTATGAAATATATTGAATAATATATTCATATTATATAAGTTATGATTGGTACATAAAATAATAGAAAAAAAACCCGGAACATTCTAAATTGGGTTTAGAATACAAGTCAGTTATTACTATTCATACATGTACTTCTGTGTATATATTGCCATAAAACTAAAATCAATCAATCAGCCGAATTTGAACGTGAACAGTATTAAGTGATTGATTGATTGAGTTAATTCCATTAAGTAACGAGAATATGTGTGATACAGCCTTAAATATGTCGTTTTATAGGAAAATCGAACATTAACATAAATATGGTTGCTAGGTAACCGTTGCTTCGTACATGTATTTCATAAATTCCATTTCTGAAACAGAGCATGCGCTTAGAGACTTTTTTTTATAAAGAAGACGTTTGCTTGAGATTGGTACAAAACGTGACTAAAATAAATTTACAATATTTATACAAATAAATACTGATATTTCTTAATAATGTAAATATACATTTAAGAAGCTGAAAGGGAAAAAAACACACACAAGAGATTCGTTTATTGTGAAATGTTGTAAATAAAAACGTTGTTGACGTTGTAATGTGTATATGTATTTAAGTGTATGAGAGTATATGTGTATTATATGTTGATTGATTATGATGCGTGTTGGATTCCAATGCGAAATGTTGTATTTATATTTTCGAATTTTCGATGTAAAGTATTCACATCGTTCTCACACATATTTTGTTTAAAAATTGTAATTATATATTTTTGAAAAGAAAAATAATTTAAAGGTGCTATAACTGATAATGGATGGTGCAAGAAATTGAGCGTTTATTAATCCTCATCACGCCACATGTACTATCATCATTGATGGTAAGAAACGTATATAGAAAATTTGTGAAATAATAAAAAAAAAATATTGTTAAAAAAAAAATCATGTTCTTCTTTTTTATTCTCAAACTTTGATATTTTCTAAATAACAAATACCCCCGTTTTCCGTCTTTGTAGCATTTTGAACTAGATGTTAGATTAATAACCCATATTTTTTCACAGCTTCAATAACACATTATCGACAGTCACACATTTATTCGCATTACAACATGGCTTCGTTCTAATACGTGTATACATGTATCTATTGAACAATCGACCCATGATAATTGAAATAAAACCAGCATTGGTAATCTGAAGAAAAAAATCGAGGACTTGAATTCATAAACTTTATAAATAGTCTGTAGAAATTGTCAGATATTGCTGAGAAACTTTATGAAAACATGTCCTTGATTTTTTATCAAGATGTCTTAAGAGTTTAATCACCTTTGTGTATTCCACACTACTGTTTCAACAACCCCTTTCTTAAGTTTTAATTACTTAATGCCAATAAAATCAAATACATTTTTTTTTCTGTCACCAGTAGAAAATCAGGAGTTCATGGAAGTTTTTCTTAAATTTATTTTTTTCTAATTATTTAAATATTTACCTATTTGATGGTTGTTGAAACAGGAGCCAGTTTAAGGCAAAACAAAATGTGTGTACTGGCAGTGACTCAATTACAGAGACTTGGCAGGCTAATAGCAATATATGTACATGGCTTAAATTTCGGGTGGCACCTTCAGTATTTCTTTAGTAAATCTTGAATCTTTGTCTGAATTAAATAATTTTTGTACCAAAGTAAGGCTAATAAAAATGATGTCTATTTCCAATTATCAATTATTTCATATTTTTCTTTTGAATTTAAATTATAACGGATTAAAAACGAATAATGTTGAAATTTTTACGAAATATTGACTTTTTAACAAAAAAACGGTAATGAACTTGATTTAACAACAAACAATAAGTTGAAGAAGAAAGTTTTCCATCGTTTGCGAAAATTTCATCTCGATATTTAAAGACATTTTTCTTATTTGTTACTTGAAAAATGGGCTAAAATGACAACTGATCACACACAAAAATAACAATAAGCGCAAACAATCTTTTCTTTAACTTAAAAAAAGAAAGGTTAACCTCTCAAATTTACAATCAAGCCCTTTCTTCTGATGCCAAAACCACAGAAGTAATTATGTAGATCTAGTTTTGGTTCAGGAAGAGGTGTTTCCAAGATTTAGAAAACGTAAAATGTGCCACCTGAAATTGAGACAATTGTCTCAGTTGCCTACCTCTGGGTATATGTCTCTGATACCGGTTGGTTCTTCACAATAAAAATGTTATTAAAGCTTACTTTCAAAATCGATGTAAAAGTAAATAGTTTACTTGCTTAGAAGGTCATTCAGTGTTAGTTTGGAGTTCGTGGAGTCTGTAACCTGAATTGTTTCGCGAAAAAAAACCCCCACACTGTGTAGTGGTTCGAGAGGCTATGTCTGCATTTCAAGACACGGACGCTGTTCAAATATTTTATTTCCGTTTATTGAATGGCATTCTGTGTACAATGCAAGCAAAATTACTGATGTGTTAATATGAAAGACAAATATACCGTCTATATGCTGACACTCTGCAAATAACGTTGTGTCTCATCTTGTGTTGGCAAGACTTGGATTTAGTATAAATTATAGCCTTGTTTTTGCATCAATATTTGGTAAAAACAATGCAATTATAATTAAAATGCTTATACAATCATAGCTTATATTTTTGTTGATTTACTGAAGGACGTCGACTCATTAAAAGAAAGAGATTATACATTTATTTTTTAAATTCAGTTTAAAAACACTTATGTGTTGTTTAATTTTTAAAATGATACCCACGTCAGTTTTAGCATTTGATACATATGCGGTCATTAATACAATATAGCTACAATGTCAACCATAGACACAAGATCAAGGCATCTACCAAACCAATAGAATTGGTGTCAACCATGACTTATATACCATGTTTTTTTATTCAACACGTCTGGACTGGACGGACAACTTACATACATGGACTGATAGCTTTATATGAGTAGGATTCAGTTAAAGATTCATGACTTTCCACACGCGTGTGATGAATACGTTTTTTTTTAGAGTTCAGTTTTCTTTGGCCCTGTGTAAGCACTTTGAGACTGTATATAGAAATTCATACGTCCGCGTGTATTTTAAAGAAATATTAATCAAATTATCTTAAATAAAGTTATATGTCATATGGAAGTGATTTTTTTTAAAAAAAAAGTTTTATATTTGATAACATCAGAAAATAATTAATATTAAGTTTTAGTTTGATAATAGTCCAATACATACGATTATATAGGTATACATTTCTAAATAGAAAAATAATATTTTCTCTTTTGAAGATATTTTTTTATCCTGTTTAAGGTTACCCATAGCCTTTGTTTTTCTTTATAAGAAAATCATGACTAAAATTGAAAGAAAAATCTAATAAAAAAAGGACATGTTTATAACTTGAGTTGTTCAATGTATTTATATCCATAAGACTAAAAGAGAAATAATGTTTTATTAAAAGAACTACAGCTTTAATTTAAGATATAAAATTATTAAACAGGAAAATCTGCAAACTTTCCGCAAGGACTATTCAAATAAACAAAACACTAATACTTAGCATTTTCGCTAGACACTTGACCCTGTCTTAGAAGAAAGTAAACACACACAACCGTTAAAATGTGTAGTTAATTTCTCACAGATATCGTTTGATTTAAGTCAAAATTCAAATATACACATACGTGTAATCAACATATGCCATTTCAACTTAGAATTGTAAGATACGAGAGATTATTTCTCACCCATGTATAAATATAAAACCGCAATACAAACACAGAATTTTTTTGTTTCAAAGGAAGCATGATGTTTACTATTGAAACAACATTTTTTAGGAAACATTCCCCTTTCCTCTATATTATCAAAGAGTGCCGTGAGCTCATCTAACACAATATGGAAACCCGTCCTATACTCAGATAAATGCCTGTTATCTTGGCTATGTTTTTCCAGCATTTTGTTAGAATAACATAATACCTCTTATCTGGTACAATCTAGACTGGCTCCCTGATCAACTACTCAGATAAAACATACTAATAAAACGACTGAAGCCATTTGTTGTTTTGCCGAACACCGGTCTTCACTTTTGAAAGCATTTTAAAACAACTCAAAATGTGAAATTATGTTAAGGGGCCTAATCCTACTTTTGTTTAAAAATGCTACAAAGACAATACCTATAAAAGTTATCTGATACGCACATTACGAGATTCATGAACTAATTTGCAATATATTTGATTTTAATCACCGAACATATACAAAAAACTTTATCACAAGTATTTACGACAATTCTATTTAGAAAATTGTTTACAACAATAGTTGTCATATAATTCATATACGTTTACGACAACCGACACTCGATATCACATACGTTTACGACAACCGACACTCGATATCACATACGTTTACGGTAGTTTTTGTCATGCACGTTTACGTCAATAGTTATTACAGACGTTTACTAAAATCGTTTTCATAAACGTTTACTCCAAGTATTGTCACGTAAAACAACAATGTACATACCTTTGCGACAATAGTTGTCACAGACGTTTGCCACAACCGTATTCATATACGTTTACGGCATTTCATAATCACATACGTTAACGCCATTATTTGTCACATACGTTCACGACAATGGAAAAATCACAAGTTTCCAACATGAAAATCACATAAAACAACAGTTCACATACCTTTATGACAATTGTTGTCACATACTTTTACGACAATTGTTGTCACATACTTTTACGACAATTATTATCACATACATTAGTAACGATAATGTCAGAAAAAAGTCGTCTGCAGCAATGCTAAATCAACGTATTTTCACACAGTTTTGCAACAAATCACTTACGTTACGGGTTTTTAACTATGATATTTATACTGTCAAGCATTATTGTATGATATGTCATGTCATGAAAATATTAAAACTCAATTTTATGAAATATTGTCTTTTATTATTATTTTCTTCCCAATATCAAGTTAGTCCTATACCTGCATATATATTCAAATATTCGCATCCTGTGGCACTATTTCTTTGGAAAATTATGCACCCCATTTTTAATGAATGAATGCGTGGATGGGGTTTTACGATCAGTTACTGAATGGTGACTGGAACCCGCGACCCTCCGATCCTGGATCCGATGCTCTGCCACTGTAGAACGCGCTCTGCTTATGAATATAATAAAGACGAAGGTTATTTCATATAGAAAAGCCCTAAATCTGAAGACCCAAGACCTTCATATCTTGACATAGGACGCCCATACCTCACTTTCACAAACAATATGTGACATATTGTCGCATGGCTATAATAATCTTATACTTTGTTCTCCCAGTCTGAGACATCTTACCCGCATGCACAGGGTGGTATATACACAGCAATGTGTATATTCTAAGCCCTATCCAAATGGCATACCCCCTTTTTTAACCACGTATACGTGCCTGTCAGTTTTGATGGCATACAACGACATCAAATGCTTGTAAATAAAATCTAAATAGGCCTTTCGTAAGTTTATTTCTCACTTAATAATAATGATAATAATATTACAATAATAATTATAATGATAATAATAATAATACTAATAATAATAATAATAATAATAATAATAATAATAATAATAATAATAATAATAATAATTATAATATTATAATAATAATACTGATAATTATAATAATGATAATAATAATAAAGACTTTTATTAACGAGAGAACTCATTTTAATAAATTCTTCCATGAAGCCCTCAACATATTTACAAAGTATAACATTAATTTAACATATAAACAAAAGAAGTAAACAAGTAGATATACATATATGTGTGCGTGCGTGCGTGCGTGCGTGCGTGCGTGCGTGTGTGTGAATGTATATCAATTTTGATGAGAGCTACCCGATTTATTATAATTGCTAAGAATTGTTACTCCATTGTAAATATAAAGCTTTGAATTGCATTTTTTTTATATAAGACGGAAGAGAGTTCCACAAAGAAGAGCCTGAATAAGCAAACGAATTTCGAAACATTTCAGAATTAGGTTTAGGAGAATACAACTGTAGATTAGGGGATGACCGTAGTGTACGTGTATAAAAAATAGCTGTTAGAGTAAATACATTTTTGCCAAGCCACAGTATGTGTCTTAATTAAGCAAACTTTTCAGTGTAAAAATCGGTTTCTGGCTGAAAATCTTATGTTATGCAAACCCTGTAAAATAGAATTACTCATAATACATGTGATATTCACATAATTATTTGCTGTTAAATAATCGTTAAAATTGCTTGTTTCTACATGTATTTAAAGTAATGTGCTTGTTTGAAAATTAAAGTTGTTTGTATCTGGATTTCATTTTTTTCCAGTGATATTTTGTGTAGTTGTTCGATTCTGAAATAAAGAGAGTCAGGCTCTGGGCTCGAACACACGACCAAAGCTGTGAGAGTGTTCTGGAGACAGCTTTTTAGGCTACTCGACAACGGTTAATGCCGTTATTTATTTTTGAACCTATTTTACATAGATTGTGAAATCAATATTCTCAATCATACATATCTCAGCGTCAAACAAGTGTCAAGTCCAAAGACACAACATCTGGTTCCTATTTCACCAACATATATGCATAAATGCTTAGAAAGGCAGCCGGGTGATCATGCTTTTAGACTGGTTCCAGTAAAACTGCATATTGTTTAATTGATATTGATTATATAATAGATAAATAACCAGTCAAAACTTAGTTAAGTATTTAAGTAAAATATAGGTGATACAGAAGCCAGGCCGTATCGAAAGATCGAACCCACGACCCTGCTATCCGCACCCCGATTCCCTGCCAGCCACTGACACTATTAAGTAACACATAAGCTGGTGCATAGTGCCAAGATCTAATACATGAAAGCAGAATTTATTTTTCTTATTTGAATACAAAACATGAATGTACTACGTCAGGAAGAATGTATAGCTGGACATTTGGTATATGAGATAACCCAAACACGGTTAAACACAAAGGGAAAGCAACATGTAGATTTCTAATTAAGGAGACCACCGACTCTGGTGTGACCTCGGTCAGTTATGCAAACGTTTTATAACAAAGTACTGGTCAGTACTGGTCAAGCAAGATGGACATCGTTAGCGGAGATTAGGGTAACATTAGTGCCTAATTAGCCAATACTGGACGTAATATGTATTTTGGCGCATTGTGATGACCAGTGGGGTATGCAACTAATTATGCTGTCCAGCGATCTGGGAACGGTTGTTTTGGGTGGTCAATGGGTGGAAAAGATCTTGAACTGGATGCAGACGGGGCATGTTATTATTAGTTAGTTTTGGAAGAAAAAAAAACAATTTACGGCGCAGTTTTTAGCTCATTATATCTTCGCCTTGGTTGATAAAGGCTCTAACTGCATATAGATTATGTAAGCAGTTAGACCGTTCTTTACTGCAGTGTCTAGCGAAATGTCAATGAATGATTAGTACAGGAGAGTTGAACATGATAACAAATTGTTTACCTGATATTATCAGATTAAACACTCCCCGGTCAAATTATGAGTAAACTTAACACCATTTTCAAAAAAATGCCAGTTTATACACGGCACATCCAGCTTTATTGGTGGGGAAAGACCTAGACATTAGTCTTAGTAGAACCGCCGTCTTTACGTAAGTAACTGCTAACTTATGTCTGTTTCTTAATTAATGATACTCTTTCATCTCATACGTATTTGCGTTATACTAATACTAACACACATACACCTTCTCACATATATTTTTAGAATTTTAGCCCAGCTGAACTGGGCTCGAATCCACGTTCTAAGCAGTGAGAAGTAAGCGACTAAGACCATTTGTTTATGTAAGTTATTGTTGATGCTGTGCAAGGGACTAATTCAGGAATTGTCTTCTTTTAATTAGCAAAATGCTCTATTTTAAAACTTTACAACCACCCCTTTAAGTGTATGCCGTAAAACAATTATACTCACTTGAGTCTGTTTGGCACCGTTAAAGGTATCATGTCCTGTGACGTTAAAGGTATCATGTCCTGTAACGTTAAAGGTATCATATCCTGTGACGTTAAAAGTATCATGTCCTGTGACGTTAAAGGTATCATATCCCCTGTGGCGTTAAAGGTATCATGTCCTGTAACGTTAAAAGTATCATGTCCTGTGACATTAAAGGTATCATGTGCTGTGGCGTTAAAGGTATCATGTCCTGTGATGTTAAAGGTATCATGTTCTGTGACGTTAAAGGTATCATGTCCGTGACGTTAAAAGTATCATGTGTGTGACGTTAAAGGTATCATATCCTGTGACGTTAAAAGTATCATGTCCTGTGACGTTAAAAGTATCATGTCCTGTAACGTTAAAGGTATCATGTCCTGTGACGTTAAAAGTATCATGTCCTGTAACGTTAAAGGTATCATGTCCTGTGACGTTGAAGGTATCATGTCCTGTGGCGTTAAAGGTATCATGTCCTGTGACGTTAAAGGTATCATTTCCTGTGACGTTAAAGGTATCATGTCCTGTGACGTTAAAGGTATCATGTCTGTGACGTTAAAGGTATCATGTCCTGTGACATTAAAAGTACTGTCAAACGTGTCTGCCAGTCAAGGCAAGGAGCAAAAGTGGCATTTTAAGACAGGTTGCTGATTAATACCGGTTAATTTACTCTGAATGCATAGAATGTGAAAAAGAAAATATGGTTGCTTAAGACAGGTGGCTGCTTAATAGATGTGACCGCTTACACAGATTTGACTGTTTATTAACCTTTTAACTTGAAACAAAAAAAAACTTCGCACCTTAAACGAAAAGTGTATTGGCTTTAGCGGAACTAATTTCCCATCTCTTACATGTTTATCGATTTGTTAAATTCATAAAACAACAGTACAATAAAAAACACTAAGTAATTTTATATTGAAGCTTTCCAAATAAGAAATATAGCCATATATGTATTCTTCACATGTACTTTCAATTACAATAATTTCTGGTAGTTAAGATCATGTTGTATAATATATATTTGCTTTCTGACATGACTTTTTAATATTATAACTGTTATACCACCTTCTCCACTTTCACCCTTGCTTAAATTTAAAGTTAGTCGATATGATTTATACTATGAAAATAATACTGCAATTGTTTATTATCATTAATAACTGTCAGTCATATATGTGTGCATACATCATGTACCAGATGGGCCTGCGCGATTACTAGCGATAAATCGTATAAATCGTATGTTTTATACCTGTAACGGAATTACCAGGCTTAAAGGATCGATCAACGTTTGGCAGTACCACAGTCACATCATCTATTTTTACTCTGGATAGGTCATCATCATCATCATCATCATCATCATCATCATCATCATCATCATCATCACCATCATCATCATCATCATCATAATCATCGTCATCGTCATCAGCATCATCATCTTTATCATCATCTTTATCAGCAGCAGCAGCATCAACATCACCACCATCACTAAAACCACCAATTAAAATACAACTACTACTGCTACTACTACTACTACTACTACTACTACTACTACTACTACTACTACTACTACTTCTACTACTACTACTACTTCTACTTCTACTACTACTACTACTACTACTACTACTACTATTACTTCTACTGTTACTGCTACTGCTACTGCTACTGCTTCTGCTACGGCTACTGCTACTGCTACTGCTACTGCTACTGCTACTGCTTATGCTACTGCTACTGCTACTGCTACTGCTACTGCTACTGCTACTTCAACTTCTACTACTACTACTACTACTACTACTACTACTACTACTACTACTACTACTACTACTACTACTACTACTACTACTACTACTACTTCTACTACTAATACTTCTACTACTACTACTACTACTACTACTTCTACTTTTACTTCTACTACTACTACTAATACTTCTTCTTCTACTACTACTACTACTACTTCTACTACTACTTCTACTACTACTACTACTACTACTACTACTACTACTACTACTACTACTACTACTACTACTACTTCTACTACTACTACTACAACTTTACTACTACTACTACTACTACTACTACTACTACTACTACTACTACTACTACTACTACTTCTACTATTACTTCTACTACTACTACTACTACTACTACTACTACTACTACTACTACTACTACTACTACTACTACTTCTACTACTACTACTACTACTACTACTACTACGACTGCTACTAATACTACTACTCTACTACTCTTCATTTTCCATCTTATCCTGCTACTGAGAACTACTACAAATGCCATAAAAAGCAAATGGGTTTGACTGCAAGTTACAGTCCTTCCAACAGCGTCACATGTTACGTTTATTAAACTAAAACGGAGGGGGCGGGGGACGGGGGGGGGGGGGGGGGGGGGGGGCAAATAAATAAATAAATAAATAAATAATTTAAATTGAAGATCGCGAAAATGGAAAAAAAGAATAAGACCTTAACTGTCTCGACTAAACATCCCTTCATGTTTCCCATCCTCACCACTCCTGCCAATAACCCGCTCCTCAAATGACACCGCCACAGGGACAGGAACAATACTAATTAAGGGGAAAAAACAACGAGTGGGCCTACATTTTATATGAACTTATATAAATATTCTTTGTCTTTTCGATTACCAAACAGCAGTTTTGTTGTATTCAGAGTATGAAATGTGCGTGGTCTTTGAGATATTTTTTTTTAATTTCAACCACCAACTGATAGCCCATTTATTCAAGGACTTATATAGAAGGATAGGAAACTTGCACCTCCTGACTAAGTGTTGATAAAATAGCACACGAAGGATTAGTTACTTGGTATATTTACCATTCATAATTTACAGGCAACCGATTTCTTGTACATAAAATGTAAGATTTATGTAATCGTTGATGTTTAAAAATGTTTCGATCACAAATAATGGTTTTGAATTAAAGATTGAGGTTTGAAGTAAAATTGCTCGTAATGTGTTGTTATATTAGCGGCAGTATACACATTTTGCAATCAGAAGTACTTCAACAATTTTAAACATAAATTGCTTGGAATAGTATTGTTTTGATAAAAAGTTCATTCTGCAATGTAAGAATTTTGATTTGTGTTCCTGCAATGAATGGAAGCTAAGATAATTGAAAACGAGATTTTGCGAGTTTTTGCGTGAAAACGCGAGCGTTCACAAACTATCAATCAGCTGCCTTTCCTTCTTTATAGAATTCCTTGATTTATTCTTTCTATAATAGGTGCAAGAGTGTCGCAGTGGGTCATCGCTCAAAGCACCGTACAAAATATTTGAGATAATTGATGTCCTGTATTGAAAACCCGACCGCACTGAAACAAAGTAGTTTATATATAATATATGGTATATTCAGAAATTCCAATAGGCCATAAGACCCATGAAGATACAACATGCTATGCATATTTATAATTGATACAACAAATGGTGCAGTAATTACATGTGAAATGTGTACAACTAAATACAACACACAGACGTACTAACACACTCGCACACACACACTCACCCACACACGCGTGCACATATTTGCACAAGAACAGGCTCGCACATAAACACAATTATTATGTTCTTGTTTTCTTCATTTCAGTGTCATATAATCATAACACTGTTTGTAATTTTCGTCTCATTTGTGCGGAGAAGGTGGCAGTGCTAGTTTTGTCGTGAAAAATAATACATGCATTTTATTGGAAGTTTTTTTATCAGTTAAATATGATATGGCATCAAGTTGTATTGGTGGAGACAGTCCCCAGAATGCATATCAACAAACAAATGGCAAACTTTCTCACATAACGTTTTTAAGACCGAGCAGGGCCTGAACCCACGACCTCAGCGGTGAGAGGCACGTGATCTAAATATGAAACTCCAGACCACGTGGTCACGGAGGACTCTGAAACATGCACAATTCAGGCAATATTATCAAATAATTTTTACCAGAAGTATTCTTTTTTTTGCCTATTTATCACGTTTGACCAATACCGGCAGCTCAAACCCTCAAACCACTATTCATACCATTCAAAGTTTACTATCAATCAAACCCACTATTCTTAAATACAGTTCAAATTGTGTTTAAAGAGGTATATAATAAATACATTAATATTTATAAAACATAATTATACCAGAACCCAATATAAGGTTTCAACCGGCAAAGTCCTCGACTTGTACACATACCCACTACATTCAATTTTTGTTTACCCATTTACTTATATACGCTAGCCTCGAAAGTTGTAGAGGAAATATAAGACCGAAAGGTAAATATTTAGCTATTTGCAAAATTCTACAATTTTGTGTGTTGATAGAATAAGCGCCAAACTTACGTTGATTTCAAATAGAATAATGTTTACTCTGTATATGTAATTGTTTATGAAAAATTATCGTTTTCATCCTGGCGTTATACGCAAACATGTGTTAATGTTTAGGCCCGGCTGAGATCTTCTTAAACCATCTACCAACACGCGAACTACACCATAGATGCCGGTTGTGTATATATTTTCTCCACTTTTTTATTATCATGTAAATAAAACTTGATTTTTTCTATACGCAGATGTGCACTAAAACGCTGGAGAGAGAGAGAGAGAGAGAGAGAGAGAGAGAGAGAGAGAGAGAGAGAGAGAGAGAGAGATAGAGAGAGAGAGAGAGAGAGAGGCAGGCAGGCAGGCAGGCAGGCAGGCAGGCAGACAAAACTACTTGTTCTTTTTACTTTGAAACTTTGAAATATTGTCATAACTTCAGGGTAGGGTTCTAGTGCTAGGATGAATATGTACTATATATTAATATTGTTCAGTGATGCATCTTTCCTTTCCATTTCACAACATTTATTGTCGGAACTTCTTCTAATTATTGCATCTAATTTAAGTTTGATTCACCTATATATATACAGAGCGACTTCATCAAGTCTGCATTGACATGGCATATCAAGGCACCGACGTTCTTATTGATAATATTATCCTTGTATAAGGTAACGTGGAAACATACCAAAACAAGTGTTGGTCTTTAACGTATTCACAACAAGCTTTTATGAATGGGACACATTCTAACACTGATTCAAGCGACCTAAGCGGTTCAGTGCATACTTTCTTTCACAAGTTCGTAAACCCGCCACGACTGCAAAACTAACAAAGTATTTTTTTTTTGTTATAGAAACGTACAATATAATTATATATTTGATGATATTTTACATTTACGATCGATGGTGATCGAATATGAAGCTAGTCTTTCATTGTAAAAAAATCTTCTCCAATCGCTGTGTAAACAAATGTTTTGAACGATTAAACGCGAATTAATAATAGCAGCGCTATACGCACTTAGACACGCTCAAATATTAAATTCTAAAAATATTTAGAAAAAATATAACACATCGAAACACAGACTTAAAGCAATATTGACGTAATTTGTATTTGACATTACTTAGATTTAAGCGGGTGTTGAAAGCGGTTCCCCCACAGATATATCAATAACTTTCTAAAACTCAAAATAAGACACTAAGACTCTTATGAGATTGCGTTTAAAAGTCCGGGTGTTTTTATGGTTTAATTCACTAAAATCCGCCCAAGGCGCGGAAACAAGCCGACATATTGGATTTCAAAATAATGCAAAGAGACGGGTAGCTCGGTTTGTTAAGGATATGTAGTGCTCAATAGCGATACAGGATAAAGGGGGTTTTAGTTAGATAATCTATTTAAATGTAATAATATATGTTCGTATTTAAGTTTGGTACTACGTTGACATGCGTTAAGGGATCAAATTTGTACAAATGAACGTTAAAAGTTTGAAGGAATGACTCGGATAATTAATAAACATAAAAAATGGATAGAATGTTTTCAATGTTTGTTCTCTCGTATTACCAAGAAAGTAATATTTGAAAAGGAATTTTGAAAATTGATGAAAAAATCCCCCATCTTAATGGATTCATTTATGCATCTGGTATAATGTGAAGACTTAATTATTTATAAAGAATGGTTGACGACAAGCACTTGTACAAAGATGATTTTCGGGCGTCATGTTCATGTCCCCAGCAGGTGATGGATTCAATGGAAGATGGCTAGACTAGTTTAGTTCTATTTTAGATATTTATTTTTTGTCTTATTATATACGCATGCAATCTTCACCGTTTTCACAGCCTTTAGTACAGCATTTGTAATGTTTTTATGTTAATTTAAGAAGACGACAAGAATACCGAACCAAGGAGTACTTGTTTAGCAATTTGATTTTTATCCTGGCTTTATGTACGTTAAAGGCATAGCCTTGCTAATATCGTTATGGCCAGGCTTTGCGGTCTATATCACCGCCAAAATGACCATATACGCGACAGGAACTACGTTTTATTCATGATCACCGCCAAAATGATCATATACGCGACAAGGACTACTTTTTATTCATGATCACCGCCAAAATTATCATATACGCGACAGGGACTACTTTTCATTCATGATCGCCGCCAAAATGATCATATACACGACAGGGACTACTTTTTATTCATCGAAGTTCAATTTTTTTTTGTGTTTTGTTATATATAAACAAATCATGTTATTTCTTTTTTAAAATAACGTTGCATAGGGTAAACCAAACACTAAAATAATATCCATCAAATTGGTAAGGCGTATGAATAACATATTAAAGCCCAGCTGATTGGTTAAGTTATATTATTATACTTCAGCTGCAATGTGATACAGCCTGACCCATAACTGTTGTAGGTGAATTGCTATGAGTCCGTTTCCAGGATAGAACCAGTACATCATGTTGTAAATGAGAGATCACCGGGACGAATCTTGGCTCGAACCCGCAACATCTGGTGCCAGGCATCCGGTAGGGACCAACGTTATAATGCGTCATTTACACTCATTGCCGGTAACCATATTAAACGTAGAGTCACATTCAATCCACCGCTAGTTCCTTCCAACTTTGACGTGAGCGACCAATTCACTAATATTTTTTGTCAATTTTTGTTTACAGGCTGCTTCTTGAAACTCAACCAAAATCCCCATTCACGGGACTGTCATTAAACAAGAGGCCCAATAGGGCCTGAGGACGCTCTACTGACTCATAGTGGCCATAGCACTTTTTGAAATTCTCCTATGCAATAAAAACATCAGGGTGGGGGTCATTTTTAACCTTAGTGACACCATTTGAACAAATCTAACAAAACCATAGTCATTACCACATAAACAATTTGAAAATCTGTTGGGCCGTTCATGAAAAGAAGATTTTTAAGTTTTGGACTATTTTTAAAAAAGGGTGACCATCTTGAAGTTCAAATCGAAAAAAAAATCTTCTGTATAGTCTCCTATGCAATAGAAATATCCATGTGAAGTTTCAGTTTAATTGGCCTAGTGGTTTCAGAGAGAGTGCTGCTAAAAGACGACAGACGACGGACAACGCGCCATCGCATAAACACTTCTGGCCTTTGTCCAGTAGACTAGCCTTTGTCCAGTAGAGCTAAAAAAACGAATAAAATATAATTAATAACGCGTCAATCATTAGAAATTAAAGACAATCTTTGTACCTGTAACAAGATCTGAAACAATTAAAGGATGATGAAAGGTAAGTATCGACAGCGACCACAACCGGGGAAAACCCACATACACATTGTGCAGTTAGCGCAAACGGGATTATGCTGCAGATCTCGCTGATGTTGCTTTCCAATGGGATATTGACATTTCAAGCTATTCCAAGACAGTACGTGTACTCTCTGTTGACAGTTGTCTGCCGCGTCCTGCAATTATTTGTTTATTCATGTTTCGATATGACGTGTATACAAACGTGCACCTTCTCAAACTAGATCCCGAGCATTAACATTATAAAATGTATATATACGTGTGGTATTCACACTCCGTACACGAGAGCCACATGTATACTTAACGTCTTTATCAACGCAAGTTTGTTAATATTGAATATATTTAGCCCAGATCTGCAATCATTCTTATCCGTTTATATACTTTTATGTCACAAAATCATCTGTTTAAAGCCATTCTCAACCCATTTCAGATTATATATGGCATATCCAGTTTTATTGGCGGAGGAAGACTCCAGAATGAATCTGAGTAGAACCATCGTTCGCAAGGAACTAGCAAACCTTCCGACACACAAAATCAATTAACTTGTTAAATTTGTGTTTTAAAGAGATTAAATTATTGGAATGAAATTGGAAAACGAGGTAAGGAAGTTTTGTCTTGATTTATCATACATGTCATATCTAGGTTTGATACAATGTCCATACTTGCGTTTTAAATGCGTTAAGTACACATGGTTAGTTAGTTGCATGTAATATGTCTACATATGTGAAATAAAAAGAAAAATACAAACTGTACATTTTACTACAAATAGTCCCCATTTTTTCTTGTAATTAGCACAATTTGTATTTTGTGCAATTTTCTTCATTATTGTTCAATGTATTTAATAGGTGGATATATTTTGATAAAACTATTACAAATGCCTATATTTTGTTGGGACTCCACGGTACCAGGGATGCTGATATATCATATATTATAAGGTTATTTTACAAAACTGTAAAATGATCTTTTTATTCTTTACCTCAATCTGAAAGAAATGTATCAAAAGAGAAAAAAAAATCAAGTAAATAAACCGTAAGTTCAAAGCGGCAGACGAAAGTGTTGCAGCGACAGATATTCGGATTTTCACAACGTCATCGCCATGTGGAACATTTTGTCGGTTGTTTGTTTTTATCGTTGAAATTTCTATTAAATTTATTTCCTTTTTTATGGCGCCATCTTGAATTTTAAACTGTACAATATAAAAGTTATTGGATCCACTAAACTTAAACATATTGTACGGTCACGTGGTAACATCTGGGGTAGGTGATTGGCTATACACTAACAGGTTTAGAATAAAGTTGTTTTATTGTATCTCACATGAAAACCATGCCACTGAGAGCAAGCTCGCTTCATTACAGATTTATAAGTCTTTAATATATGTATTACAGAGATATAAAATATCACGCATTTGCCAAATCATGAATCCTTAAGATGTTTTATATGCATGTATTCGGGATAAAAAAATTGGAATAGTTTTCGAATAAATGTAAAAAAATGCCAGTTGAGTAAACCATTTGAAATCTTTGTAATTGCGATGGGTTAAACCATAAGCTCAGGCTTATAACCATTAGTTCGTAACTTATAAGTTAACATATCACTGTTTGTATTGCACGCATTGTCAAAAAATACACATCCTTGTAGCTAAAATCGATGAATAATTTATGTTATTATTGCACATGGATGTAAATACCAATATAATCATTATAATGTAAAACATTGGGATCCAGTTTCATGTTCCTATTCGGGGATGCAACCAGAGATTCTCAGGATAAGACATTTCCACATTCCTAACAATTTGTAGACTAGATAGTTTTTTTTCTTTTCCATGGTAATAAAGGCTCAATCACTTGTGCAAAAGCAAGACAAATACTTTGTTACTATAGTTTTAATAAGCAGTCGTTCCTCAGAATAAACAAGGTCTCTCTAAAGGCTTAAGACAGCTAGTAACTCACTACTTTATGTATAACTACCATTCGTGACAAACATGTTTTATTTTTGTAGCGTGTCTGACTATCAATCCTGGGGTCACGAGTTTGAAAACCCGCTCGACAAGTCTCTGTGATGACTGATATATGACATTGCGTCTCATTATCATTCGTCTCTCACTGCTGATTAAAGTGGGAAAATTATCAGTAAATTGCGGAGATGGGGTGTACTAGAGTACTGGTTAACCGTTCAGGAACCCAGGAAACAGTGGTTACGTAAACTGATCATCTGTAGCCCTTGATGGCATAAAAATAACGCTAAATATTCAGTCAGTCATTCAGTTGACTTGATAAAAATATAAAACAGTTTAAGAGTTTTATTTAATTTATTTGAAGTAAATTTAGAAACCGTTATTACATTAAAAATATTTAAAAATTGTAAATACCCAATCAAGGAATCAATAAGTGACCAATGTGGATGGGATCCCAATTAAGCATAACTCTTTTTGGACCCCTGTCATTCCCTTACTGATATCAAATTCCTGTAAAATGTTCCAGTCCCAAAATATTTGACTTAGCAATGCTCCAGATCTCAAAATGATTAATGTAATTCCTAAAATAGATGGGAAAACGAGAATTTCCACAGTATTCCTGTGAAAATAAAAAAAAATCCTTACTGGGACTATATGGACCGTAGCCACTTCATTTGAACAAAATTGAAACCTTCTCATAGGAATCATTTATTTCAAATATAAACACATTTCACTGTTTGGTTCTCAAGAAGATTTTTTTAATTAAAGTTTCCTATATTTTAAGATGTTAAACTCATACTCTCCTGGGGTAGGTCCAATTTTGAACCTGGGGTCATGGCTTGAAGAAACCAGAGAGTATTACTAGGTGATACTACACTCAAAATTTTAGCTCAAGAGAAGATTTTTTTAAAATAAAAAAAAACAGTTACTGATAAGCCAACGTAGCAGAGTTAAACATTGACTCCTGCATCATGGCTTGAACAAACTTAAGAGAGCATCATGTAAGAATGCTTCACACAAATTTTGTGAATATCTGTCAAAAAGATTCAGAGAAGTCGTTTGAAACAAAAGTATACTGATGGATCGACGGACGAGGGAAACCAGAATAATAAAACCAAGATTATAAACAAATTGGACTTTTTGTTCTCAACAGAAAGAGTCTATAGGTGCAGTAAAATTAACTGACTTAAAAATGAAAACAAAACATTATATCCTCCATAGATCATTATATAAACACATCTGCAGACCAGTCAAGAACTAATCTTAAGTTAAATAGCTTTATTTGCAATTTAAAATAACAAATATTGTTATCAATAGACAATGAACCCAAGGATGAAACTTGCATCATTTTGTTTATTTGTGAAGATTATATAAATATATTTCTAATTAAATTCAAACACTCCATTAAAATTAGCTATAAAATAGAGTATCGAAATGTAATAATATATCTGAGTTCCTGACATTGGGATGATATGGTAAATGAGGAGAAAAAGTAAACATTTTCCAGAGATCACATTTTATTACATAAATAAATTAATCAATGAACTAACATTATCAAACATCAACAATTGGCTGTATTTAAATTACAGAGAAATAAATATATTCAAACCGTCAGGAAACAAGTTTGATGTTAAAGGGACATAACTGTACTCCTCTTATATACTGATGCAAAATATTGCAAAAGATAAACTGTACAGTGTGTGTTCTAATTCTTGAAAGTTAAAAGTCAAGTTCTTTTAAGAAATAAAGTATGCAAAATATTTTTTTCCACATACTATATATAATGTAGCCAAAACCAGTCTATATTATAAATTATCATACACAAAGAGTAATGTAGCCAAAACCAGTCTATATCATAAATTATTATACATAACAAGTAAAGTAGCCAAAACCTGTCTATATCATAAATTATCATACATAACAAGTAATGTAGCAAAAACCAGTCTATATCATAACTTATCATACATAACAAGTTATGTAGCCAAAACCAGTCTATATCATAAATTATTATACATAACAAGTAAAGAAGCCAAAACCTGTCTATATCATAAATTATCATACATAACAAGTAATGTAGCAAAAACCAGTCTATATCATAACTTATCATACATAACAAGTAATGTAGCCAAAACCAGTCTATATCATTAATTATCATACATACAAGTAATGTAGCCAAAACCAGTATATATCATAAATTAACATACCTAACGAGTTATGTAGTCAAAACCAGTCTATATCATAAATTATCATACATAACAAGTAATGTAGCCAAAACCAGTCTATATTATAAATTATCATACATACAAGTAATGAAGCCAAAACCAGTCTATATCATAACTTATCATACATAACAAGTAATGTAGCCAAAACCAGTCTATATCATAAACTATCATACACAACGAGTAATGTAGTCAAAACCAGTCTATATCATAAGTTATCATATATAATGAGTAATGTAGCCAAAACCAGTCGTTATCATACATAACAAGAAATGTAGCTAACCCCAGCCTGTATTATCATACATGACCCAGTTGATAAATAAAAAATCTAAAATTAAAAAAAAAAATTCTTCTTGGATAACATTTTTTTTTAAAAATCATGATAAGGGAGGCAACTCAAATAAACCAATATTTCAACTTCCCTTCCTTTCTACACTCCCTTTTAAATTTGATATTGGATGCATAATTGCCAATTCTTACAATAAAAATTTAATTAAAAACCTCCTGTACATATCATCCTCATAAGATAAAGTGTTAATACCTAGATTAACTTATAACTTGCATTTTTCTTCAATACCGGTAATATCATTCGTAAACAAAGTAATCACAGTTTTGATCGCCAGTAACTCACATTATAAATGAGGTCCTCGCAATTGGACTCTCAGATCATAAAGTATTATTATTTCTTCTTAATGACAATTAAAAGGTCCCAATACAAAGATGGGAAAGATTATTATGGAAATTCCCCATGTAATAGGTTAGCGTTCTAGTTTAAGAACATGTGTTCTACATTTAACTAATAATACCCAATAACAGAAACCTTTATAACCAAAGAAAATTCCCATATTTAAAAAGATGGTAAATAAAAACATATAAGTACAAGAGTTGTTGAAGAACAACATGCTCAACTACATCAAGCTTTTCCCAAAACTATTTTGACAAAGTAATTTAACTGATACATTACTTGTAGTTTCTGAGATATCAATTGTTGCTTGCCATTGATTTTCTACAAGAATGTTAACTCTGACTAAATTACTAAAAAGATTTATCCAACTTGCCTCCTTGGGTAGTACCCTTACTGGTTAGTATAACATATCTTTTTTACTTTGATTGTGAAAAGTTATTACAACTTAAACAAATCGTGCTCTAGGTATTCCTGTATAGAACCAGTAATAAGCATATATGAAAAAACGTGTTTTGCTCAATGACACCGCACATAGCCGTGGCAGAGGATTGAACACACAACTCTCTGATCATGGTTGTGAACCATCATGCATAAAGCTAGCCCAGTAATAAAACCTTTAACCTGATTTTCTAAGTAAAAACGAGCCATAATTCTACCTTCATTCAAAACAGAGTTAGCCAACTTTCACCTGATGTTCTAAGTAAAAAAGGGCCATAACTCTACTTACATTCAAAACAGAGTTACGAAACTTTCACCTGATGTTCTAAGTAAAATGGGGCCATAAACATTTTGGGCTAATTTTGAAACTCTATGCACTGACAAAAATATAAACGTTCAACCAAAATGGTCTGTGAAAGATATTATCTCAAGATTTTTTATACCAGCAACTATGATTATTTCTAATATCATACGTAGAGAAACGTATTGTGTTATATGTATAATCAAATAAATTATATACTGTGTATATATCACGTGCTACATGTTATAATAAAGCGCACAACTCATACTAAGCAAAAGGTGTTTTGTTGTATTTTGCTGGAAATTTAGGTTGAGACGTATAATTTTCAGCTTCTCCATTTAAAAGTTTTATTTCAACTTGATTGACAAGTTACTATTCCAGATGACATTTCTAGTGTTCTATAAAAGCAAACTTCAACGTATAACCAGATTCTTGGGTTCGATCCTCTGCCATGGCTATGTGTTATGTCCTTGAGCAAGGCACTTAATTCGTACTACTCAGTACTGGTCCTTCCCAATAAGACTTTGAGCATAATTTGTTGTAAAAATAATGGTGTAAAAACTCGTTTCACAATCAATGTAACATAAATAAGTTTGAAATATTATAGCACTTGTATGTGCGAAAATTAAGTTATACAACAGAATTCCCAAGACAATTCAAAATATTGAAATAAAATGGAAATAACAATGACCTATCTCAGAACCACAACTCTTCAAAGTGTGCTGAAACTGTTTTTACATTCTCAATGAAGAATTTCTAAACAAATTTAAAAGATAAAATTAAAATGGCAATAACAATGACCTATCTCAGAACCACAACTCTTATATGTATGCTGAAACTGTTTCATGTTCTCAATGAGCTGATCAGTGACTTGTACTCCTGTAAGAACTCCTGTTCCTCATCTAGTGTGATGTCCAGGTAATCTGCTTCATCGTCTGGAATATCTGCTACCAGTCTGTCTATTGCCTCCTTCTCTTGCTGGACCTCTTCTGGAGACTTCTTGGGTGTCGTACTTGCTGATGCATCATCTAAAATGTTAATATTGTTAAAAAATGTAAGAATTTTTCTCAAGTGTGTCCGAGATCCCTCATCTCATGATTCAGTCACTATTATGAAGATATAAACTGATCAAAACACATTTTTTGTTCTTTAAAACTAATTGGGTTTGGAATTTATGAGGAATACCTGGTGATACATACATGTCGCTGTTCTTAGTGTGACCATTCGTCTCAATGGAGCTTTTTTTATATTAAATGTGATTCCATTTGTAGGAAATAATACCTGGCGACATGACCAACTACCAACAGTAACTACTACCGGTAGACTAGCATAATTATTATTGCCAGATGGCAGAAATTATTTCTTGTCATCTCAAATATACTACCTGATGGGAGAATTTTTTATTTGACATCCAGTGGTGGTATAAATTACTACTTGACATCTACATTCACTACCTGCTGGTAAAAATTACTACTTGACATCCACATTTACTACCTGATGGTATAAATTACTACTTGACATCCACATTTACTACCTGATGGTATAAACTACAACTTGACATTCTCATTTACTACATGATGGTATAAATTACTACTTGACATCCTCATTTACTACCTGATGGTATAAAACACTGCTTGACATCCTCATTTACTACCTGATGGTATAAATTACTACTTGACATCCACATTTACTACCTGATGGTATAAATTACTACTTGGCATCCACAGTTACTACCTGATGGTATAAATTACAACCTGATGGTATAAATTACTACTTGATATACGCATTTACTATCTGCTGGCAAAATTACTATTTGACATCTATATTTACTACCTGCTGGTATAAATTACTACTTGACATCCACAATTACTACCTGATGGGGTAGATGCTGATGATTCAGAAGAAGTTCCTGGACTCTCATCTGGTGGAGAAATGATGCCACCCGAGGCGACAAGCTCTTCTATGGATTTTGGCACATCACCATTACACTTGATCAAGGCCCAGCGCGCCATCTCTGTCTCAAATCCCATAGCTGAGACCTGCAATACAATATACACATTCCAAAGCTGAGACCTGCAATACAATATACACATTCCATAGCTAAGACCTGCAATACAATATACACATCCCAAAGCTGAGACCTGCAATACAATATACACATTCCATAGCTGAGACCTGCAATACAATATACACATTCCAAAGCTGAGACCTGCAATACAATATACACATTCCATAGCTGAGACCTGCAATACAATATACACATCCCAAAGCTGAGACCTGCAATACAATATACACATTCAAAAGCTCAAACCTGCAATACAATATATACAATCCAAAGCTGAAACCTGCAATACAATATACACATTCCAAAGCTGAGACCTGCAATACAATATACACATTCCAAAGCTGAAACCTGCAATACAATATACACATTCCAAAGCTGAGACCTGCAATACAATATACACATTCCAAAGCTGAGACCTGCAATCAATATACACATTCCAAAGCTGAAACCTGCAATACAATATACACATTCCAAAGCTGAAACATGCAATAAAATATACATATTCCAAAGCTGAAACCTGCAATACAATATACACATTCCAAAGCTGAAACATGCAATAAAATATACATATTCCAAAGCTGAGACCTGCAATACAATATACACATTCCAAAGCTGAAATCTGCAATACAATATACACATTCCAAAGCTGAAACCTGCAATACAATATACAAATTCCAAAGCTGAAACCTGCTATACAATATACACATTGCAAAGCTGAGACCTGCACTATGCCATCAAACCTGTCTTAAGCATCCAGTCAATGGAAGGAGAGAAAAAATGGCCTTATAAGACAGGTTGTTGCTAATTACATGTTAATTTGTTCTGAAAGCATGGACATGTGAAGGGCTGCTTAAGACAAGTTGCTGCTTAATACAAATTCCAAAATTGAAACCTTCAATACAATATACAAGTTCCAAAGTGAGACATGCAATACAATAAAATACAAATCACAAGGCTGATACCTTCAATACAATATACAAATTCCAAAGCAAATCCTTGAAATACATTATACAAATTCCAAAGCCAATCCTTGAAATACAATATACACATTCCAAAGCCAATCCTTGAAATACAATATACAAATTCCAAAGCTGAGACCTGCAATACAATATACAAATATAACAGATAAATTCCATGGTCAAAACATGCATTGTTATATACAAATTCAATGGAGCAGACCTACAATACAATGTACAAATCCATTTACACCAGACCTCCTGAAATACAATTTTGAATAATGATTTAAAATATAAAGGAATGGATCATAAATGACAATGATTTGCTGAAACAACAATTACAAAATATCAGATGTAGAATAAAGTTAATGTCAATATAATACACAAGGTAAACAATATATTTGACAAACAAACCCATAGTAGTAAATTATAAATGATTTAAAAATTAAATTGATAGCAATATACTAAATATAAAATGTATATACAATGGGCTGAGAAGCAATATGTAATTGCATGAATAAAACAGAAAAAAAGAGTTTTGGCTGGGAATGCTGCTCTTCTGAGTTGTTGCGGAAGAAAAGTTATCTCAAGGTACGGAATTTTCTATCCCAACCGAAAAAGCAATGACTGATTCGTTTTCTTGCACACAAAACCCAATGAATTATTTCGATTTAATTCATCATGATTTTTTAACACAATCACTTTTAAGATGTCAAATCATATAATTTACGTCCCATATATTTATTCATCACATCACAGCACCAGGAGGTTAGGCGAGGTACATGTATACGTAGTGAAATATGAAATTTCCATATCCAATAAAAAACATGATATTCTATGTCTTGCATGCAAAAAGGAAAGTTCTTTCACTCAGAATAACAGATTTATCTGCAACTTGACACAGTCTCATTACCGCTAAAACATTTATTTCTCAGGATGGAATTTTTCATCTCGCCCTCAAACATTTACAAATTGTAATATTAGTAATTTCACAAACACAATCATGACAAAGACAGTGCACACGCCATTTTCAAACAGGAACAATAACCACACATCAACATGGCATACCTGGGCAACCATAATGTCTGTGATTGGCACCTTCGTTTTAGGTTCTGGGTCGGGAAGGTTCAGAAACTCTGGATGGTTCTGCAACACCTGTGTATATAATAAAGATAGTTGTACAAAAGCGCCACAAGCGGGTGTAGATTTTTTATATAATGAGTGATATTCAAAACTCGTCTGATCAGGTTTTTCTACACTGCAACACAGAACACACCTAATTGGTCACACTGCTTGTAGCAAGTACAGGTAACTTGTGCAGAAATTAAAATTGCATTGTCCATGCAGACCGAACCAAAACACTAACTGTACAAATTGTTTGAAACCACATCTAATCATAAAGAAAACTAAATCGAGACACTCATTCTGGGCAAAGTTTATTAGAAAACAAACAAACAAACATTTTATTAGTCATAAAACAGCACTTGCGTGTTCATAGACAACACACATATTACAACAGTATGGTGAAAATATTAAAAAATGTTATCAGAGAAGTAAATAAAGTTAATAATTATTGATTTAATACAATTTAACAATCTTAGTTATACTAATGATTTATCAGTTGTCTGCAATTAAAAGTCATGATGTATGAAAGTTAAGAATTTACTCGAAGTTCGAAGGTAAAATATATAAATTTCTATAAATTGTTCCAACGATGTGCATGAAATACACAGACAGTATGCAAGACAGTATGTAAGACCTAGCTCTTTATGTTACAACAAGTAGCCATGTATTTGATGGGAATACCTAGTATTGTTCTGTTTAATTATAAATTTTGATTGATTGATTGACTGAATATTTAGCGCCATTTTTATTCCATCGAGGGAGGGTTAACAGATGATCAGTTAACCTCACCACTGTTTCCTAGGATCCTGAAAGGTTAACAAGTTCTTGAGCATACCCCATCTCCACAAGTAACTGATAACTTTCCCACTTTAATCAGCGGTAAGAGATGAATGACAATGAGACACAGTGTTGTATATCAATCATCACGGAGACTGTTGCCAGACGGGGATTTGAACTCACGACCCCAGGGTTGATAGTCAGACGCGTAACCGACTGAGCTAATCTGGCCTGACTAATTATAAAGAAAAACTTATATAAATCATCATCTGAAACATCCAATTAATTGATTAATAATTTCTGCTCTGATTCCAAACACTATTCATACAATAGATTTTGAAAAAGGAACTTGTAGTTTCCTCGCATGACACTCAAAGGGGTGTCAAAATATTTTTAATGCTACTTGCCCTGTAGGACTACCAGTTGAAAAAATTTCTTGCCCTTGCCAAGTTATCAGTTGCCCTTACCAAGTGTTAATTGAAACTCTAATACAACCTCATTTATTTAAAATATATGTATGATAATCAACCAATAGAATATAAAATACAGATGATAGGTTTAATATATATCTGTATTGACTAGACATAAATACCTTTAAACAACTGTGACTCTTTTAAAACAAAAAAAAGCAACTTTCGTTTTTAATGACAAATATATGACATAGGTAGGAGTGGGGGTGGGGCAAACAGTTTAATTCATAATATTTCCAATCATCAATAAATAACTACATGTTGTAATAAATTGTGAAACTGGGAGTTTCTTCACTTGAATTAGATAGATTTATTTTACAGCAATTATATAAAAATATTATCAGGTTTTCATAACCATGTGTATTTATTTTCGCTATGAATGGGGGTCTTTTACATCCGAAAAATGTGTTGACCTAAATTCCATTTGATTACCTCTCGCTTTTTTTACCACGTCATATTCTCTTTACTTTATTTTATGCTTCTCTGCCTGTCGCCGATCTTTCTATATCTCTTTCCTTTCACTGTCACCACCTCAAGCGGAAGATTTTATGCAAAATATCGAGCTGCTATGTTGTTTTGACATTATTGACAGGTTCTCGCGAAACCAAACAGTGCTAATATATACATGTGCAGTCATAATATCTACTTTATAGTCGGTTACAAATATTTTGAGTAAAGTAATACAGTTGATTTTCGTAAGCGTAAACAGTCTGTCCGATTAGGCATTTTTTGCTTTTGACTAATTCAAACTTTTTCAAAATTTATATGTTTTGCTATGGCCAAAATACATAATTACTTAAAATTTTAATTCTTAATGATTAGCTACTGCCAAAATGCGGTCGCCCTATTGGGCAACCATTTACAATTTCAAAGTTGCCCGAAATTAAATCTAGTCCCCATGGTGAGCAGGCGACTGGAATTTTACACCCCATCAAGCCAATAAATAGTTTCATAACAGATTTGTCAGGTGTAACCTTAAATGGGTCAGGTGTCAGTATAATGTGAGTGGGCATGGTGGTATCTGTCTATGACACAGTGTCAGTATTTAGTTTAATCTTATTTATTTTACATGATTGTGAAACAAGTTATTACAACTTATACGAATCACGCTCTTCCTTGGTAGAACCAGTACTAAGCATACTTGGATAAAGTGTCTTGCTAAAAAACAACACACATAGCCATGGCCGAGGATCTAACCCACGACCCTCAGATCCTGGGTCTGATGCTCTACCCCTGGACCACGCACTCCTTTATTCAATCAGGCAGTAGTGGTTATATCAATGTCTAATGACCAAGACTACATTTAAAATATAAAACCAGAATTTTCAATACATGTAAGTAACAAGGCAATCCTGTTCTCTTACATTCTACATGAAGTATCTGCCTACCTCAAGTGCCAGATTGACATCATTGTTTCCCTGTCTGAGTGCCTCTTCAGAAGCTCCTTTAGGGAACCCCATTCCTAGTAACATGTTGTAGTTATCTATATTCAGGCTGAAAAAAAACAACAAAAACAACGTACATCAGAAAACAAGTGAAATATTTACGAGTGCCATGGAATTAAAACAATTTCCCGGAAAACCAATAATAATAGTATCAGATTGAATGGTACATGACATGGATTTGTTGATTTGTCATGGTAAAATCATAGTGTCCTTCATATCTATTTCTAAAATAGATGGAAACCGTTTTAAAGTCAATAATAAATTCATTCAACTCATTGGCAAAAAATGATATAATGCCCGACAGAGCCTTGCATAATATATATTTTGCCAACTTGTTAAACTGAGCTTTAACTGAGTTTATGAGAATCATTTTAAGGTCATAGTAAATTACATCAGCTTGATATATGTATATTAACAGATGGGGATACAAAAAATTGATTTAACCCTTTACTTCATATCGACGCCTTTGGACACGTAATAGAGACGCCTTTGGACACCTCTAATATAGAAGGCTTTTGAATTATTGGGTGAATTATGTTTATATTAACTGACAGAGTGGAAAACAGTGCATGAAGTGTTCAGATTGCTTGTTACGAGCAATCTGAACTCTTCCTGCACTGTTTCTAAAGGCATTCTGTGATTGGTGCGGGAAAACGCGTATCTATGGAGTAAAGGGTTCAAGCATCATAGAATGAATTGATATAACGGTTATATTGCTTTGTGAGAGCCTTTAAGGATACATCTACAGTCAAGCCTGTTTTAAGCAGCCAGACAAGGAAAGGAGCAAAAGTGGCCTTTAAAGACTAGGTTGTTGCTTAATACAGGTTCATTTGTTAGATGTATGACTGTATTTAATGATCGCCTGTTAATCCTCGATAGCATAAAAATGACGCTGAATATTCAAACAAACAATTATCAGGATGGATTTGGAAGTATACCTTTGGCCACTGGCTGTTTTCCGGAGGTGTTTAGCAAGATGTCTTTTTCTTCTTTCCTCCTTCAGCTTCTTGTCGTTTTCTTTCTTTTCCTGCATATCAAAAATATACCATCATTAAATTATTTAAATAAAAATAAAGATATTTTTTTATGAATATTGACTCTATCCAAGACTGTAATTATCATATACATGTACATGTACATGGAGGGTTTATTTACATTATATGAAGGGTGATCATAAAGTTCATAGACTTATTTATATCAATTATACAATGCACAATGGTGTTACTGTATTTGAAATAAATTTATATGGGACATATTTTGAAAATTTTAAAAAAATAAGGTGCTATATTAACATAACAATTAAATATGTCGGGGTAAAATGATGACATTGTATTCATCATAAACCAACATCAATATTTTAAAAAGGTGCTTTTTTATCAAATTTACTGAGTTACTCCTCAAAATACTTGACTCCATGGTTTATATATCTTTGCCACCATTAACACCATTGAGTAAACATGTTAACGAAATCTGAAGATGGTATACTGGACACAAAATTCTGTAAAACATGGTTCAATTCCAATTTGTATTCAATTCGACTTCCCATTTGCTTTTTTTATTGACTGATTTCCAGCCATCTTCAAACATTAATTTTGTGACATTGAAACATTAGATTCACCTAACAGTACATACTTTTGTTTCTCAGTTTCAGCAGATGTGTTATCTAACATGGAACAGAACTTTACGGAACTGCAGTACTCCGCGTGCTAATTCCAATTTCAAGTACCCCCGACATCATTTTATTTCAAACAAAATGGCATACCATAACATCATAATATTGACGTCAATTTTGAGATGCGCATAATTGGTGCCATTTTTTTAAAGGATGTAAACAAGATTCGATACAGCACACATTGATATTTTTTATTTAAAAATAAAACCCGTTTTGGCAACGCTACAGTAGTTTGAATAGTACAGGTAGAAAAAAAGCAAAAACTGCCCTGACAACGTAAATCAATGTTTCCAAACTACTATAGAATATAAACTTATTAAGGAAAATTATTAAATTTTTGCAAAATAACTGCAAATATATAGCGGCACATGCTCCCTGAGAATTATTACAATACAATGGTAAATAATAACATATGGCAAATATCTACAAACTTTCTGTTCACCCCCTCGTATGTATCAGTCACAGATGTTTTATAATTAAATCAATAAAATACTGTGTAATTACATACTAAAAAAAAAAACAACACTCAGTACTGGTTCTACCAAGGAAGCGAATTCAAGAGTGGTTCATATAAGCTTTGAGCTTTCTTTGCTATTGGGCTAAAACAAATTTGTGTAAACTAAATAAAACTGCAGTGGGCATAATCGAACCATGGAAAAGGCCATAATTAATAATCAATTAAGCATTGAACAGTACAAGTGATTAAATTTTGAAAAAGCTGTTGAAAGTATTTTCATTTATATTATACGCAGCATAAAATAAATTAGTGTAAAATGAAGGGTTATATTTATTAGAATATTGTGTGAGGGGAGATAACTTATACCCACCTCTCGCCTCTTCATTATATGTAAGACCGCATTTTGTATGTTCCCACTACAGGCCCGTAGTCCCAGGCGTGATTCTCCCTCCTGGAAACCCATGGACATTACTTAAATGTAGAATATAGTATGTGTATATACAACTTACATCCGACTTCCATGTCTTAGTGTCATACAAACACTCCATACATTACAAAGAGAGAATTTTCATGGTTTTTCTTCAGGAAAGAAACTTAAAACTTATGCAGAGCTCTGTGTAAAGAATTTGAATCCAAAGGAGCTAAAAAACTGTACCCTACCAGAAGAGTCGAGAAATATAATCTTTGTGTTTGAAAGAACATGGTTACAAAGTGCACCTAAACCCACATGTAAGCCACACCATATATACCACTTGTATTAGATAAAAATGTTGTACAGTCCAATAAACAGGAGTTTGTTCTCTAACAACATTAGAACATTAGCAAATAAGATTACTCTGTAAAATTTGGGTACCTTCTGTTAATTTATCTCCATCTATCTGTAACCTTCCTAGCTCTGCTTCTGCCTGTATTGAGAAATAAAAGGACTAAGTTCTGAAACGGCTTGCAGGTCAAGGAATGAACAAGTTAACCTAAGCGCTGACAACTTAATTGATATTTAAATTAAGACATGTATCAGGGGTAGATTTTAACTTTTTTATCCACCAATGCAATAATTTTCAACTAACAAATTTCTGCAGTTTCTGTATATTTGACACACCTGTCATTTCTATTTATCAACATATACTTGTATCACTAGCATGCAATTTTTTTTAATATAAACATTCTCTTATTTTGTTAGAAAATAAATGAGAATTTTGTTCAAGATTTCATAAATTTTACATTAAAACACAAAAAAGAGTCTGATGTTAACTCTTGAATTAGAAAGTCTTGCATATAGGACTTGATACCTTGTGGACATTTTGTAATGAAAAGTTTCTAGAGTTTGCTAATGTTAAAACTTTTAAACGGTCAATGTTAATTTATGAATGGTTAATGATACTTACAGTCTTAAAAATGAAAATATCATAAAAATTTAAGCTGGACTGTAGTGTTGTGGATAGTGTTGACCTCACACACCAGAGGTTCTAAATTCAATCCATAGCTTGACCTGATACCTCTCATAACACAACACTCAGTACTGGTTCTACCCAGGAAGCGGACTTGAGAGTGATTGATATATGCTCTGAGCTTTCATCACAATCGAGTTAAAATAAATTAGTATACACTAAAAGATGAAAAGAACAAATACGGTAATGATTTGGAAACTTTATCTTGTTTCAGTTTGAAAAGGTTGCCTCCTGTTTAGTCTCACCCTTATTTATAACAATCCACTCGATTAGAAACGAAAAGAAATTATCTGAACATCCGTTCCCGAATTTCTTCGTACAGGGACGTATAAAAGTTGATAGATCACTTCTTTCTGTTATTTTCATGACTGTATATAAATTAAAAATGATTATACAAGGGGAATCACCTTCTCAGTCACATCATGTGACCAGCAGGCTTTAAAAACTTTTTAGGCGTCAGTCAGTCATCATATTTCATGACCATTAAAGTTATTTTAGTCAATCTGAATCAGCCAATCGCCTGTAAGAATAGATAAAAGTAGGTCACATGTGTCATGTTCATAGTTCCCTTTCATATAAGCATTGTTTGGTCTAAGTAGAGAAGAGATCTAAATTCTCTTGTTGTGCAAGGGAAGTATGAATACAAATCGTATTAAGAGAGAGATATTTCAATTAACACTACCTTGGCTAGAAGCTGTGCAGCAGCCTCAAGGCGATATTGGTGGAATGCCACGATACCCTGAAGGAGATGAAGACGCATGAACAAAGCCAACTCTTCCCCAGATGATCCCTGAAATGTAAACAATGTTTATATAACAGTCATAGAACCTTATATGTTACCTATTTTAAAGAAACAAATGTATAAAATTTTGGGTAAAAAGGTATTAAAAAGACTTTAATATAAAAAGATAGTTGCTTTAACCCTTTACTTCATATAGACTCCTTTGAACACCTCTAATATAGATGCCTTTGGACACCTCTAATATAGAAGGCGTTTGAATTATTGGGTGAATTATGTTTATATTAACTGACAGAGTGGAAAAAACAGTGCAGGAAGTGTTCAGATTGCTCATTACGAGCAATCTGAACTCTTCCTGCACTGTTTTCAAAGGCCTTCTGTAATTGGGGCGGGGAAAATGCGTATCTATGGAGTAAAGGGTTAATGCTGTGTGGTGAACAACGACTGCTTCATCCTAATGCTCAGGTCAATTGTAAACCCCGTCTTCCCCAGGCCGGGACAGGTGAGGATTTTGACTTTTCTCACAAGAGCCCAGATAAAAAAATCTGCTCTACATTGACAAATTGCTGGTTAAGCCCTGTTACAACCTTTTGTTTCTGGGGTAATGCTTACAGTTATTTAAATACTGTGTAAGTTTGGTTAATAAAATGTGAGTGTTGTAGCATACACATGACAAAAATAAAGCAAATTGAGAAAATTTAGTGGTAGGCAACCAGATCAAGAATCTATGCTATAATCCCAGCTATTTTTTCTATGAAGAAGCAAAATTTGTTCTCTTTCAAGGCACTGCTTGGGCGTTAATACAATAAGAGCCCGGGACTTTAGCCTAATTTGGGCTCTACTATGTCCCAGCCTGCAGTAAGCTAGTGGTTAAGGGAACTGAAACTACCACATACATGTAAGCTATTCTTGTCTTAACCATTTAAGAGCCGAGCACTTCAGCCCCACTTGTCCTCTGCTATGTCCCAATCTGGGGTGAGCTAATGGATAATGGAATAAAAACTACCACATACATATGAGGCTTTTGCAAGTCATTCTTGTCTATTACCAATTAACATTTAATATTAAACAACAAAGTTATTGTCAAGACAAAATATTTGACTAGTCTTAATTTCATTAACTCTTTTTCAATCTCACTAGCAGGTACACCAAATAACCAGAGATGGACACTACTGATTGTCTTCCAAGAACAAATGTTATTTGTTTAAAGATAAACTAGTTAACTGTTTTAATAACGTTTTGATATTCACACAAAATAATTATTATGTCAGATAAGTAACACTTGAAATCTCTCCACCTTCAGTACGATTAAAGGGATTATATTGGCATATTACCGTCAATTCTCTGTCCTAAACGTCTCACACACCAATTAATTTTGTACTGTTCTACATATAGACATGCACTTCTGGAACACTGGATACATTACCAATGGTTCTAAAAGTGCCTTATTCCCATAGATAGTCCTCTGTTGGTCCAAATATGCAGAAAAAAACATGGGGTTGACCAGGTTGCTTTTTCACAATTTCGATGGTTTGATGGCACCCCTTCATTTTTGACAATTCTGCCCGTTTGTTGCAGTGTATCACTACACATCTTTAAACTATTATAGCATCATCAAACAGTTCCCAGGGTCACCCAAACTTTGCAGAAATCATGAAAATGTTCCATTGTTCCCATATGCACAAAGAAATATGACATTTTATGCATTTTAAAAAAAAAAATTACCCAACCGCTTTACACAGCTCTAATTTCTTGGGCGTAATAATCTTGCTACCGTCATGTAAGGGAGGTAATTGTTCAGTGAGACCTAAATACACACACCCAGTATGAAGATACATTTATAACTTAGAGATATACGCATCTAAAGTGTCTAACTGCATAACCTCTTTATTACAAACATCGGGTTTCTGAAGCCACGTTTTTGTTTTTGTTTACATTTGCCATGCTTTCGGGTGAAGACTCATTCCCGATCTCTTTTTCAAGGCTTTGTTCGGGAAGTTTACGGAGTTCAATGTAAACATTGCGCAATACTTTATTGCGGGACGTATTAAAGTTTTGGCCAATATTCAACTTACTGTTTATTTGTAATTTTCAAGTAAATAAAGGTTATACGTCAATACATAAGCATTATTTTGTCCACACTGCATACAGGAAAAATCTGGATTAACAGAGTGTTTGTGTTTCATGTCAATATAATCCCTTTAAGTTTATAAGATTAAGCAAATAAAATGAGAAATCCCACACAAGTGAAAATTTTATGTTAAGTACATGCACATACTCAATTCAAAGGGACACATGCCATTTGCACATTCTTTGCCAATTATTTTTTTCCACAGACAACTAATCTGAATAATTATTCTCAATTTGTTATAAAATTAATACATATTACAAGAAATATTAAAACAAAAAGTACCTTCACTGCTATCAACCTTTCCAGGTCAGAGCCGTAACTTTTATGGAAGAATGTCTCACTGTTCCGAAGTCTCTCATCTGTAAAAATGAACAATTTAGACAAAATACAGGTCTGACATAGCCAACGGAGTGATTTATGGCACTTCAAAAAAGAAACATTACTTTGTAGCAGAACAATTTTTCTTCTATTTTTGGCAACAGTGACCTTGACCTTGATCCAATCTATTTCAAAATAAATCTTTTCTTTTCAAGTAGGAAACATTTCAACAAAATTTAAGGAAAGTTTAGTTATTAAGAAATGAAGTGTCACCGTGTGTACATAAGCTACTAGGAGAGAAATGTATGTAAGCGATTCGATTAGCTCAGTCGGTAAAGCATTCACCCTGTAAGCGAAGGGTCCCGGGTTCAAGTCCCGGACTAGCTGCATATTTTTTTCATACTGTTATATTTGGCACCCAGCATGGGGCTGTGACTTATATATATTTCAAGAAACATTTACATGATTCTCTGGTCTTTATGGAAATTCGGGACGAATTCCAAATTTGTGAGGGAATATGTCAGTGTGTGCGTAACCTTCTAAGATATATGTATGTAAGCGGTTCATTTAGCTCAGTCAGTAAAGCATTCATCCTGTAAGTGAAGGGTCCCGGGTTCTAGTCCCGGACTGAATGCAAATTTTTCTCGTCCTGTTACAAAAGTGTAACAAATGAAAACAACAGACAAAATAATCCATAATGCATCTGTCACGAGACAATGAATAAATTTCTTAAAATAAAATAAAGGAAGAGGTTTTGTTATATAGGTAATGAAATGCAGCTAAATACCATACGAAAGAAAATTCAATTGATTAAATTCATATGACTTACTTAAGATTTAATAAAATACAAATGCTTTTGTGGTTCTAGTATGTGGCACTGATGAAAAACAGACATCTAAGCATTGCAAATTTAATCAATACTATTGCATAGTTTACTAAGTGTTATTTTAAAAGTAAATTTTTCTACAAATGAGTCTTTGCTTTTAATACTTAACCCTTTACTCCATAGATACGCGTTTTCCCGCACCAATCACAGAAGGCCTTTGAAAACAGTGTTTTCCATTCCGTCAGTTAATATAAACATAATTCACCCAATAATTCAAAAGCCTTCTTTATTAGAGGTGTCCAAAGGCGTCTGTATTAGAGGTGTTCAAAGGCGTCTTTATGAAGTAAAGGGTTAAAAAGATTAGGTTTAATCATTTACAAAATTTTGTTTTTTGCTTTTGCTTAAATATCAAGCATCACTTTGATGCCATCGAGGGCTAACAGACAATCTATTAAACTAACCAATGTTTCTGGAATATTAACCAGTACTCGAGCACTCATCACTTAATATTTAATTTAATATTAAACATGTAAAAGTAAAATAAAGAAATGACCAGCATCTGGCAGATCTTCTACATTCTTCAGGCAGAGATAGCCCCAGACAATATCCAGGCACAGCACAGCATAGTTGTCCACCGAGTCCAAAATAGCTGAACGGCACTGCCTAGTGATGACATAACAGACATAAAGACACATGAGTTTATTTAATGGGGTTAAACACATTTTTCAACACATCACAGGCTATTATATGTATATACGGCCGTCCTTAAAAATTAATTGTTTGCTGTGCTACTTCCTGCTCACTCAAAATTGCTGCAACCCAAACTTTTTTATCGACTTTGAATGCATTTAAAAAATTTTTTCATGATTTCTGTCTATTTTTCTTTAAAATGACTATGCAAAATCAATATTTGGCAAAAAAAAATTAGCTACCTACCTGCCCACATCAAAAATACTGGGTTGGAGCACTGGAAACAAATATTTTTTTAAGGATGGCTAAGCCAGTTTTAAATAATAGTTGATTTCAATGACATATCATTTTCATTTTATTGAGGGAACACTGAATGGTATGGCGAAATGTGATGAAGCAACAAATGTCCATGCAAATTTCACATGTGTTTACAAATGAAATTTCACTTAAGCCAACAATTGTGCCCAATTACTTAAGCAGTAAAAAGAAAAAAAAGTGCATCTTCTTATAGCCAGTAAGAATTGGTCATCCAAGTTTTACAGGACAATAAATACACTCCTCGTGCCTTCCAGACACAGAAATACTTATTATGTTGGGTGTGTGTATTATCTATCCTATACTTTCTCTCTTATTATCGGTAAATGCACTGAAATACCCTGACAGATAATATTGTTAATGTAATCAACATAGAGGAAATAGAAAACAATGTATGTCTAACTTAAACTCCTTATCTGCCTCCAACAAGAGTGGCAGCGCCAGCATCACATTCCTCTTCTTCAGTGCTTGCCTGCCTTTCTCGTGTAACGTCATAGCCAAGGTGAGTGCCTGCAAGAAATTTAATACAAAGTTCTGTAACATGTACCAGTAGATAAAAAAGTCACACTAGCTCCAAGGAATTATATAGAGAAGGAAATGCAACTGATTGACAGTTTGTGAATGCTCGCATATTCACACAAAATCTCGCAATATCTCACAATGCAGATTGAAATTTTCATCAAAACAATACCATTCCCAACAATTTGTGTTTGAAATTGTTGAAGTGAATAGGATTACAAAATGTGTATTCTGCAGCTAAAATAACGACAAATCACGAGAAATTTTCCTTCAAACCGAAATATCTTTAATTCAAGATCATTTTGCAAGATTGAAACATGTTTAACCGTTTACTCCATAGATACTCATTTTCCCGCACTAATCACAGAAGGCCTTTGAAAACAGTGCAGGAAGAGTTCAGATTGCTCGTAATGAGCAAACTGAACACTTCCTGCACAGTTTTCCACTCTGTCAGTAAATATAAACATTATTCATCCATTGCTGATACGTGGTAAATTAATGCTTTCAATATTAGAAATGTCCAAAGGCATCTATATGAAGTAAAGGGTTAAACATCTAAGATTACATACAAGTTACAGTTTATGTTAGGAAATTAGTTGCCTGTGAATAATAAATGATTAATTTGCAAAATAAGGAATTCTTCGTGTGCTGGTTTGTCAACATTTAGCCAGGAGATACAAGCTTCCTATCCTTCTATACAAGTTCTTGCTAGCTCCAAAAATCTCATAACTTAAAGGTGCATGAGTGTAACAAACCAATGACATAATTTTTATATTAACCAAGAGTAATCCTTGTTTGATGGTTTAACTCGGCTCTTGTATGTAAAATTTCGAGCTACTTTCTGGAACATCTAAATGACACCAATTTATCTTTGTAAAATGATGTTTATTTGAGATATTTCTTCATACGATGACTCAATGGATATTGATATTTTAAAAGTTTTGAGAAAATACAAAATTAAAAACTGGTATTGGCCTAAGATTGTTTATCATACTAATAAAATTGATAACAAGAGCTGTCACTGTTAAGTGTCACATGCCCCCCAACATGTCATGATATTATGGTGATCATTTGCAGCAAGTATCATTAAAATTCATCTATGCATGACAATTTACAGGCCAGAAACGAAATCTCACATAAACTCAAAGTGTTGTCAAACAAATTCAAATTGTGACCTTGACCTTTGAGGCACGGGTGTGGGTCTTACTCCCGACTATTCGTCATGTTCTGTTGATCATTTGTTGCAAGTATCAACAAAATCCATCTATGCATGACAAAAGTTACAGGCCGGAAACGAAATACCGGACGGAAGGACGGACGGACGCTGCGATTACTATATGACACCCAAAAAAATTTTTGGGGGACATAAAAAGTATATTAACACTTTACAATTTTTGTCAAAGATGCCAACAAACATGTGAATCACGATGCATTTCATTCAAACAAGTGTATCAAAAATATGCCGCTTTTCCACTCCCGAAACAAATAAAGGGTTTGTAGACTATCTACTAGTATCTGCACAAGCTCATTACTATCCATCAAGGAGGAGGTGGTGGTGGTAACTGGCATAGATCAACTCTTTAAAATAATACAAGTATGTCTATGCAAAGCTGCAACAAAAAGTAAAACTATTTAGAAAAAAGGATTGTTGTTACAACAAGAATTCCATGGAATGATATGTCTCGCCGTGTTTTAATTGTTTTATTGTTTAATTAATTATTGTTTTAATCCAGTGGTAACAGAGAAATGACAAAACAACTTCCATAATAAATTAAAGAGTGGTTATCTACAATATTTATTTGATTTGATGAATTTAGTAACAGCCACAATTTGCAAAAAATATGACACAAGAATTTGCATTTTATTTATGCAAGAGTTATCTAACTTGGTTAATGTAGTAGATTTAATGACTAAGAAATATTGTAGGAAGTACTGTGTGAAGTTTCGATCAAAGACATTAAGTGATTTTTGAGATATGAACTTGATGGTAGTTGCACACAAAACTTTAACCAGTATTTCTAAGTAAAAAATATTAAAAAAAAAAAGTTAATCAGTATTTCTAAGTAAAACATATTTAAAAAAAAAAAAGAAATTCAAATTATTTTTTTTTTTTAAATAAATTAAAAATAAAAGTACTCAACATCTGCAGTAAATAATGTGATGCAGGGTGTAAGTTGTAACTACATGTATGATATAAGTATGAGTGTCCTAGCACTTGTAGTTGTTAAGAAATAGTGTAAAAAATGAAAACTTAACGCTGGAGCTAGAGCTAAATATAAATGTTTGACGCCGCCGCTGTCGACGAAAAAGCAACACCTTAATCTCGATTTTGCTCCTTTGTCGCGGTGAGACAAAAATTAACTGCATACCAAATTGGAGTCATAAACTTTGACCTCATTAATAGGCTGCAAGGACACAGTCTCAAATGGAAGGATGTTACAGAATGGGATGATCCTTGGATAGATTGTTACATGTATATGGTGTTTGGTGTCGTTTTTAACAATTTATCATTCATACTGTGACGTCTGTCTTACCCCACCCAGCCACATTATACATGTTCTTACACTGGCCAGACTAGACCTAGAACTATCCTCTGAATGCTGAGCACCAAGTGAGGAAGCTTCTAGTACCATTTTCAATACTTTGGTATGACCTGGCCGGGGAACTAACCCACGACCTTCCACATGTGAGACTGATGCTCTATCACTAGACCATGTTACGTCTCGCCTATACTACAAAGACTGGGTTGAGGAAGACTATTACGTGTAAGACATACAATGCACTAGAATATTTTAATTTCACATTATAATTATTGCTAGAAATAGTGTTAAGTGTACATTTATCAAAAGTACCATTTCACTATTTGTAGGATAATTATTTACCTTCTTTTCTTCTGCAGGCAGCTGTATGGGTTTCCCAGTTTGATCAGCTATCTGTATATCCATTCCCTCTACATCCATATCTGTAATTTATGAAGGGATTATTTTTCAGTAAGACCTTTATAAATTGACTGCTAGATTTTCATCCAATTTTTTTATAAAAAGGGGGAGATGGTGCGTGGGGAGGGGGAGGGGGTGGGGGTGGAGGGGGGGGAAACAGATTTTTCTTTTTTTTTAAATTTTCTTAAAATTTTTGTTATGATTGGGGCGGCATGAAAATTGGGGGGCGGGCAGGGATAATAATCAGAAGTTATGTCTCTTGAAAAGCCCAATATTTCCATAAACACATTTTATGAGTTTCAACATTATTAACCAACATATAGTTACAAATGCTGACAAACAATAAATTGTGTGAAACTAGACTCAAGATTTGACTGTGTCAACTATCTAAACTTCAATTCATCTCCAGAACACAAATTAAAATTCCCACTTTGCAGGATGAAATTCTCAACAAGACAGTAGGCTACCATTGGGCTTTTCAAGAGACATAACTCTGACAGAAATTATTTGACAGAAGTATTTAGAAGTGAATGAGTGATATGGCAATAGTTCAATGGCCCATAAAGCAATAGTTCAATGGCCCATAAAGCAATAGTTCAATGGCCCATAAAGCAATAGTTCAATTGCCCATAAAGCAATAGTTCAATGGCCCATAAAGCAATAGTTCAATGGCCCATAAAGCAATAGTTCAATTGCCCATAAAGCTATACTTAAACCCATATTTGTTTGGTCCTACCTACCCATTTAAATTGCAGTAGTGAGCTACCTAATCATCTTTATTGACCTAAGCATTGGTTTTGTTTTTTATGTCCATTTTTGTTCAGAATGACCATAGAAATGATAAAATCTGAAAAACTTTTTTTACAAGAAAATATCGATGGAACCGATGGATGCTCCCCAAGTGAGTGTTTGACTCATACCATATTCCCTTAGTGCTGATGGCTACTTGGTTGAAAAATACAAAACTGCATAACAAGAACAATATGTGGCTCTGCACTTAACAGAACTCATTTGCAAATCATTGAACTGGAACAAAATGACAATATGTGCATATCCTAACTAGTTTTATAAAATTAAAACCAGAGATTGTAGCGAAATAGTGTCATGAAAACAATATGCACAACTCCACTTGGTTATCATGCATCCTAGCAAGTTTCATAAAATTCCAACCTGAGGTTGTAGAGAAATAGAGTGGAGAAGAGTTTGGTCACAGACAGAATGAAAGGTCAACAACTCTGTGAAACATCATCAAATTGGAACAAAAACATAGCATATTTCATAAAATTCCAACCTGAGGTTGTAGAGAAATAGCACGGACAATAATTTGGTCACAGACTCAAGGAAAGGGCCATAACTTCGTGAAAATCATCGAACCGGAACACAAAGACAATATGCGCATCTCCACTTGGAAGGGATGCGTACTAGCAAGTTTCATAAAATTCCAACATGGGGTTGTAGTAGAGGAAAAGCGTGGACAAGAATTTGGTCACAGACAAAATCAAAGGGCCATAACTCTGTGAAAAATCATCAAACCAAAACATAAAGACAATATGCGCATCTGCACTTGGTAATGATGCAACCTAGCAAGTTTCATAAAATTCCAACCTGAGGTTTGAGAAAATAGTGCAGACAAGAATTTGGTCACAGACTCAGTTAAAGGGCCATAATTCCGTGAAAAATCATCGAACACGAGCACAAAGATATTATGCGCATGTCCATTTGGTAGTGATGCATCCTAGCAAGTTTCATAAAATTCCAACATTGGGTTGTAGAGAAATAGCACGGACAAGAATTTGGTCACAGACAGAATCAAAGGGCCGTAACTCGGTGAAAAATCATCAAACCGGAACACAAAGATATTATGCACATCTGCACTTGGTAATGATGCATCCTAGCAAGTTTCATAAAATTCCAACCTAAGGTTGTAGAGAAATAGCCTGGACAAGAATTTGGTCACAGACTCAATTTATAGGGCCATAACTCCGTAAAAAATTATCAAACCGGAACACAAAGATATAATGCGCATCTCCACTTGGTAGTGATGCATCCTAGCAAGTTTCATAAATTCCAACATTGGGTTGTAGAGAAATAGCCCGGACAAATATTTGGTCACAGACAGAATCAAAGGGCCGTAACTCCGTGAAAAATCATCAAACTGGAACAAAAAGCGGCGACTATATGCTTCCCCCCTTTGGGGAAGCATAAAAATAACAGCTACCTACCCATAAAAAGAATTACTGGGTCTGAGCATAGTACAGAAACAATTTTTTAAGGATGGCACAACCAAGTCAATAATGATCCATTAGGGTTAAATATCAACAACAAAAGATGGGCTTTGTTTTGAAACTGATTGGATTGTTTGTTTGTTTTAATATTGTTCCTACTTGGATCAGCTATGATAGATGAAGGACGAGACGCAATGATTAGCATATCAATCATCAGGAAGACTTGAAACCTGGTGAGAATTTTAAATCATGGGTTGGTAATCAGATGGACTACCAACTGAGCTATCCAGACATGGCTAGCATTATTCACAAACAGTCCAAACAAGTAACTCAACCATTTTATTCTTAATTATTTAAGACCACAGTGTTGTCTAGCGGTAGAGCATCTGCCTCGCATGCGTAAGGTTGTGGGTCCAATCCAAGGCCAGGTCATATCAAAGACTTGAAAAATGTTACTAGAAGTTTCCTCGCTTGGCACTCAGCATTTAGAGGATAGTTCTAGGTGTAGTGGGCCCAGTGTCAGTATAATGTGACTGGGTGGTGTATCACACCGTGTGCCTGCAGCATGATACTCCGGTTTGGCAGTGCTCAGAATATTGTCTGAAGTAGACACCGTCGCGATATGACTAAAAAATTGTTGAAAGCGACGCTAAACCATGTACAATAACAACCCCTGCTAAACCATGTACAATAACAACCCCTGCTAAACCATGTACAATATCAACTAAATTATTTAAACTTTAAAATACATAAAATGTCCTCACCATCTCCTGCACGGGCAGACAGTAACTCAGCAGCATGACGAGTCTCCTGCAGTTGTGACAACACTTTATCCTGCGACTGGGCCTCCGTCTCGGACACAGATAAACATAAAACCAGGACCTGACTACCATTCTGTATGGAACACAAGAAAATATATGTAGGTTCAAGGGTCACAGTTTCTAAAGGGATGTTCATCAATTTTAGAAAGCTTTCATTTAACTTTCTTTCTGAAAAGTATACATCTAAAATGATACAAATATGAAACTGATATACTCTCAGTATGCATAAAGAGTTACAGAGCCTTAATTTTGTTTGTGTTTTCAATTAAGGATTAAAAGCTGAATTTTAAGTTTTCATCGGGTGATAAAAAACATTAGGCCAGATAAATCATGTTAATGTTCGTGAAGCCCAAAGTGTTTCTCGGCAACATTAAACTAGCCTAATGTTTTTCATCTTCTGATGAAAACTCAAAATTCGGCTTTTAATCCTTATATTTACATTATATTCTCCAGCTAGTTTAGATAAAACTATTACGTTATTTTGGTAATTTTGATATTTAAAAAGCAAATTATATGCATCAAACAGCAAAGCCAATGTCATGAATGTAAAGGCAATGTTGTCAATATACTGAATAAATGCACATATTTATATGACAACTAACGGCAACATGACGTCTCACCAGTAAAACAATATCTCGCAACCAATGAAATGCAAACTGGTCCTTTTTAGCTCCGCCCAGCTGCAAGTGTTTTTCATTGGGATATGAAATGCAGCAAATCTATAAAGTTCATTTAGACTGATTGCAGTGGGAACGTAAATATAAGGGGTATAATTCTGGTTAAAAAATAGGACAACTGTATATCTGTACAGAGGAATACTATTCTTCAAATGAGTGTCATGTCAATTATATTATTTTTGTCTTGGTCATTATTGTGGTTTAGTTGTCAATGTGTGTGGTTATTATTGTGGTTTAGTTGTCAATGTGTGTGGTCATTATTGTGGTTTGTTGTCAATGTGTGTGGTCATTATTGTGGTTTAGTTGTCAATGTGTGTGGTCATTATTGTGGTTTGTTGTCAATGTGTGTGGTCATCATTGTGGTTTAGTTGTCAATGTGTGTGGTCATTATTGTGGTTTAGATGTCAATGTGTGTGGTCATTATTGTGGTTTAGTCGTCAATGTGTGTGGTCATCATTGTGGTTTAGTTGTCAATGTGTGTGGTCATTATTGTGGTTTAGTTGTCAATGTGTGTGGTCATTATTGTGGTTTAGTTGTCAATGTGTGTGGTCATTATTGTGGTTTAGTTGTCAATGTGTGTGGTCATTATTATGGTTTAATTGTCAATGTGTGTGGTCATTATTATGGTTTAGTTGTCAATGTGTGTGGACATTATTGTGGTTTAGTTGTCAATGTGTGTGGTCATTATTATGGTTTAGTTGTCAATGTGTGTGGTCATTATTATGGTTTAGTTGTCAATGTGTATGGTCATTATTGTGGTTTAGTTGTCAATGTGTATGGTCATTATTGTGGTTTAGTTGATGTGTGGTCATTATTATGGTTTAGTTGTCAATGTATGTGGTCATTATTATGGTTTAGTTGTCAATGTGTGTGGTCATTATTATGGTTTAGTTGTCAATGTGTATGGTCATTATTGTGGTTTAGTTGTCAATGTGTATGGTCATTATTGTGGTTAAGTTGTCAATGTGTGTGGTCATTATTATGGTTTAGTTGTCAATGTGTGTGGTCATTATTGTGGTTTAGTCATTAATGTGTGTGGTCTTTATTGTGGTTTAGTCGTCAATGTGTGTGGTCATTTTTGTGGTTTAGTTGTCAATGTGTGTGGTCATTATTATGGTTTAGTTGTCAATGTGTGTGGTCATTATTATGGTTTAGTTGTCAATGTGTGTGGTCATTATTATGGTTTAGTTGTCAATGTGTGTGGTCATTATAGTGGTTTAGTTGTCAATGTGTGTGGTCATTATTATGGTTTAGTTGTCAATGTGTGTGGTCATTATTGCGGTTTAGTTGTCAATGTGTGTGGTCATTATTATGGTTTAGTTGTCAATGTGTGCGATTTCAGGTTTAAACTTTAGAAACCGTTCAAATGGTCTGAACTCTCGCGCGTTTTCTAATTCGGATAAAAAAACCTAATTTTTGTACTTTTGGGAATAACAAAGGGATTTTTAACATTGTGGAGATACATGTATGGGGAATTATAAATGTCAATTTTGGGGGGAAAATACTGTAAAATCATTCACCTTTTTTATTTTTGGTTAAAGGACATATTCGAGGAGATTTCATTTCATTGAAAAGACAATTTTTGAAGAAAATGCAATTTACCTACTCCCAGCTCATTTAGAGTTTTTTTTATTTAATATTGTTTTCTAATTATTGACCGCTACCTGCACATCTGACAGTCATTGCCCGTTGCAACATCGGGTAATCAGGTGGAGAGATGCAATTTAGTAAGGGCTTTTGTGTACAGAATTCTATTTTAAATTTAATGTAAACAGAATTCGAGAGGATGTGACATCCATGTATTTCTGAAAGGTGTGAATAGATTGTGACCAGTGAAAAATTAGTGTTAAAATATGTATTGTTAATAGAGAAAAAATAAAAAACTATGATCGCTTGTCAAAACCCAACAATACCTCTTCTCTATTTATTCATTTATTTATCGGCACTTTTGATGCATGTTGTTTTTTTTGAAAACATCTACTTGAAAGAGAGATGAAAAAATAGGGTGTTAAAATGCTATTGAAATCATATATTGTTGTAGAAAACGTTCTCTTTATCACCAATCAGTGAGAAAAATGTAATAAATACACCCTCTGACATTGACACGTACACTTTCAGTAATGAAATGGATGGAAGGTTAAATACTGTAACTGTGATGCAACTTAATCAATATATTAAATTCATATCTTTATTCATCAACAGGAACAAAATGCACACATTATAATATCAAAGTAGAAAAAAATTGGATAACTTACAAATTTAAAAGTGTAGGATTATGTTCTGGGTAAAGGCTAATTCAATACAGTATTTAATAAAAATTTGTCTACGATTAATTCTTGGAGATTTCATTTGATTGTCAAGACTCCAATCAGCGAAATAATTCACAAAAATTAATGATTTTACATTAATTACTGTGTGTGATTTTTATCGGGAAAGACATAATTTATTGGTGTCTACAAAGAAAGGTAATAAAAGGCCCTGGCCATGCGAATTTTTGGTGTTGGTATGCTGTAAAACACTCCATTCCTCCATTTATCGATTGTAACGACATGGAAGGATGAACATGGGAAATGATATTGAACTAGTTTCTAATGTCTAAAATTCTGATCTTTTACCTTCACATTTTGACCCTTCAAGGTCACATCATCACTGATGACCTTTCCTGCACAAATCAACTTGAGCTGGTCATGGGTTCGGTCTAAACTACCAGCAATAGAAGAACGGAGATCCTGACCAAGACGGGATAGGTCTATTTCAACTGATAGGGCCTTCTTCTGAGTCATTATGGGTAAAAATGAAAATATTTTATTAGTGCCCTGATGTAGTGAATACTCCAACATGAATTTACATTTAAACAATATCATTATTATACATTATATTATTGGTATATTATTTTAAATCTGCAGTAGAAAAGAAGACAAAGAATACATGTATTTAAAAACAACAGCTGTCGGAGGGACAGCGTGCTCAACTATTTTGATGCTATTCTATTCAACAGCTTTTTTAAGGAAATAAGTACCAAATAGAAGACAATTAAAACTCAGTGGTGGTAAAATTAAACTATAATTATTGCTTATCTGTTAAAAATAAATTAGCAAATTAATTCCCCAACACTATTCATTTTCATAATCAACAGTTACGTTTTTTGAAAACAACAAAGTGAATAGATGGCTCATATCGCCGTAATATTATTTAATTTAGCAGGACATATAGGCCTATGCACTAACTTCACCTCAGAGTGCAATATATCGGTACCAGTTCATGAAAATATGAAAATGAATCTATAGATGAAGTAGTCTTGTACCAGCATGCACAGTTTATCACAGCTTGATACCCTTTCATGAAAATGAAGAAAGTATATCTAAAAAAAAAAAAAGAGTTGTCAGATGACAACAAAGCTCGCCGATGGGATAATACTCACCATCCATGCAAAGATTGAGATTGGAGGCAAACACCAAAACTTAAATGTAACTAAACGCAAAAGTTTAACTTGGGTGTCTACAGATGAAAAATTGAGTCCAAAAGGGCCATAACTGTGCCAAAATGCAGCCCCGAGTTATGGTTCTTGTCTCTGTGTGTTCCACCGATGATGGGGAACACACATGTGAAGTTTCATTCATATCCAATGAGTGGTTGCATGGAAATCTTACCAGATAAAAAAATTTAACATGAAAAATTAAGTCCAGAAAGCGCCTTAACTCTGCCAAAATACAACTTAGAGTTATGGTTCTTGTCTCTGTGTGTTCCATCGATGATGGTAAACATGCATGTGAAGTTTCATTCATATCAAATGAGTGGTTGCATAGATATCTAACTTGATAAAAAACTTTAACCTGAAAAATTAAGTCCAAAACGGGCCATAACTCTCATCTCTATTTGTCTCATCGATGATGGCGAACACACATGCAAAGTTTCATTTATATCCAATGAGTGGTTGCATAGATATCTTGAACTTAAACACAACTAAACGGAAAAGTTTAACCTGGTTGTCCAAAAAAGGGCCATAACTCTGCAAAAAAAGCAACCCAGAGTTATGGTTCTGTTAAGTGTGTTCCAATGATGGTGGTGAACACACATGTGATATTTCATTCATATCCAATGAGTGGTTGCATATCTTACCTGATAAAAAACTTTAACCTAAAAAATTAAGTCCAAAAAGGGCCATAACCTGAAAAACCAACACCGCCGCCAGGATGAATACAATAGCCCCTCCACTCCCCCCCCCCCCTGTTCTACAAATAGTCAAGCTAATAAATTGATAAAAACTTTTCAACAAACAAAGGAACACATTTTTTAATTTTATATACAGGTAATAACAAGAAATGTCACTGTTAAGTGTCACATGTCCCTCAACATGTCATGATGTTTAGTTGATCATTTGTAGCAAGTATCATTAAAATTCATCTATGTATGACAAAGTTACAGACCAAAAACGAAATCTCACATAAACTCAAAGTGTTGTCAAACAAACTGAAACTGTGACCTTCACCTTTGAGGTACGGGTGTAGGTCTTACTTGCGACACGTCGTCATGTTCTGTTGATCATTTGTTGCAAGTATCAACAAAATCCATCTATGCATGACAAAGTTACAGGCCGGAAACGAAATACCGGACGGATGGATGCTGCGATTACTATATGCCACCCAAAAAATTTGGGGGGGGGGGGGGGGGGCATAATAAAAAAATAAAATTGAGGAAAAAAATCTGAAAGTCACATTAGTTCAAGAAATGCCTTTATCATAAGCACAAAGTTTTGTACAATCTATGCTTATATCATTGATAAAATAATACCAGTATAATAAACAATTCAGAAATCCAGATAACAGACATTTTTCGAATAGTTATGGAAACACGTTATAAATGTTTTTCAACCACAATTGTGGCAATTGACCTCACCTGCGACATATGACCTCCGGCCACTTTTATTTTCAATGTTGCAGTACCAGATTTCTGAAATTTCTCCCGCTCTGCAAGTTTTTGAAGTGCATGTGTCCTCAGTGTCTCCATCAGACAGGCCACTTGTGACTCAGATATGCTGAGCTCCTTCGAATACTTACTCAGTATCTCCTGAAATGACAGAAATCATAATATGGCTATCATAACTCACAATGTGTCGAAGGTGCAAGTAGATTAATGAAATTTTCAACACATGACAGGTAATATATACATTTTAGTACACTGGTTTCTGGTTTTGTTGGTGGAGGATTTGTTTGTTTGAATATTTAGTGTCATTTTTATGCAAACTAGGGCTAAAACCGGACAGCAGTTAACCTAACCACTCTTTCCTGTGATCCTGGAAGGTTAACAAGTTCTGAAGCAAACCCATCTCTGCAAGTAACGGATAACTTTCCCACTTGAATCAGCAGTGGGAAACAAATGCCAATGTGACACAATGTCTTATTATAAGTTATAGCAATCATCATGGAAACTGTGGCCGGGCGGGGTTTCTAACTTAAGACCCCTGGATTAATAGTCAGACATGATACCGGCTAACCAGGCATGACTGTGTTGGTTGAGGAATACCTAAGACTGAATCTGAGTAATCACAGTCTATCTGCAAGTTACTAACAAACTTTCTAATTCTTACATATTTTTTTTTTTTACTAAGCTGAGTTCGACCCATTATCCCATTTAAAACAATCTGCAAAATCTAGGATTCCACAACCTAACAAAAAAATTTCTGAACAGTAAAAATATACATTACAGAGTTTTATATAGTTGTACATATTTTTAACAAGTTTATTTTGCATTTGTATACTTAGCAATATAGAGTACCTGTGGAAGTTGTCCAGGTCTACCATCACTGTCTGTGTATGGAGCTTCCCAGAGTTTGAGTTTATCCCGGTTCAGTTTTGTACCTAGCTGCTTCTTGTAGAACTCGTCGGAAGCCATTCTGAATGATGGTGTGTGTCCTAATAAACTGTAGCTGAGGTAGATCAAACAGTTTACTCATGCAGTGTTGGCTGAAGAATACAAAACATATCAACAGAACTCTAGTCCGCCAATTGGACATAAAACAATTAACTAATTAAATAAAACATTGACAAATGTTTAATGGCAAATGTTAAAACTCATGCTGAATTTCTATATTTTTATATAATTTATTTCGAGATATGAATAGTGGTTTAAATGTCCATGAACGTGATATAGTTTGTGGGGAAAAAAGAAATGTGTATGGTAACAGAACAGTAATTTATATAACAAGGTTCTTTAAAGAGAGTGATTTTACCTGTGTTCGCGTCCAAGTTATTGTTTGAATAATAAGAAAAGTTGAATATGAAGAAAACGCAAAAAAAATTTTTTTCTTATCCAAGATTAGCTATGACCAGTTATGACGCACTTTCAAAGATTCACAAATGCCACATCGGCACATTGTGCAATTGCTTCGACTATTAAAAAATATGTATCGATAAAAAATTAGAACGTTTGAAAGACACATTTAAACTTGAATAAAGAAACCCTGTTAAAACAACGTTTGTATGCAACTAATGCAAACTAAATAAACGATTTCTGTACTTTCGCTTCGTAACGCAAGTCTGGATCATCAGGCGCTTTGAAATAATCTACCTATACACCGTGTGCTCTTCTAAAAGAAGATTTTACCACAATAATTCAAAGCAATAAAAGTACTGAAAATATTTAATTAACGAATAAGAATATACAACGCATCACAATTTACATTTAGGGACTTTGTTTTATCTGGAGCGATTGTTTCTGAACGCCAATCTTGTGGGACAATTCCTCTTTCTAGGGATGATTTATAGATGGTAGTTAGGATAGGTGCAATTTCTTGGTGTAGTTCTTTGAGTAGCCTTGGTGATTTTTCAGCTGGGCCTGATGCTTTATTTGGGTTTAGGTTTTTAAGAATAGTTTGGACAGCGTCTTGTGTAATATATATTTCAGACATTTTATTTATATTTTCAAAACTTGTGCCATTTTTTGAATATATTAATTTCAGTCAAGTATTTTAGTTTAAGTGGTGTTTTGGTTTAGAGAATACAGATTAAAATTGTTTATTTAATATTTTGGCTTTTTGTTCCGGTTCGGTATGTGTTATTATATCAGTGTTCAGAGACAAAATACCGCAGTTTTCAGTCATTTTAAAATATTTAAATCTATATACTTTTTGTAAAAGCAACACTTCATTTGCATTGATTTTCCAATTTAAAAATCATTTTTGTTGTGAAATTTTTAGCAGATTTTTAAAAGTAAAACATTCTTATTTGCCGCTGTTAAAGTGTGACCTCCTGACGTATATTTTATATATTTATATGTACTTACAGTTATATGACACGGAAATTGTAACGTTATTATAAAAGTTTAAAAAATAGGTTAATAGAAATAGGTTACTTATTCAGACGATACTTGTGTAACACATGTCTGAAGAAGTAAGCATACGCTACAGAATGTTGCTTTTTAAAAAAGAACTAGAAGTATGAAAATGGCACATTTGAATGGCAGTTCTACAGACAGATCTTTATGACGAGGTGGTGAGCTTTTATATCGTCACTGTGACTAATCAATCTCTTCACTGTAGACTATATAGGTCAATTATATGTTTGTCATTGGTTTTAATTCTTCAATACTGTGGTAAAAACCAAAGCCATCGGAGGATAGCGCGCTCGGCATTTGAAAGCTTGCCTCAAACCATTAGTTATATTCTGACTGAGAATTAGATGAACTTTCACTTAAATCAAATTTATAAGTATATAAAGGGTAATAATTCTGTGTGAAACAGAATAGTTCCCCTTATATTCCTAATGGTAGTGAAGACAGATGAGATTTCACTTATTTATGGCAAGTAATTACTGAGATGCAATAAATTTTATTAAGTATTAGAGGGACTAAATGTTACTTAAGGTCCAAACCAAGCTACTTCTGTGTCACATTGAGTCCTCTCAATGTTAGTGAAGACAAATATATGTGTTTCATTGGTGTTTGACTAGCACTTAAACACTGTGATTGTTAATATAAAAATTGAACCCCTTGTGTCAGTCTGATGGTAAAAAAAGATAAATGTTAAGTACGCATTGGTAGTGGCATCGTCCGATACCCCCCCCCCCCCCCCCCCGGTGATAATTCCGATACTTTCCATTCATTACAGCAACGACGAAACGTAAGCGTAATACCCCACTGGTGATAAATGGAGAGTCTCGTAATGGATTACCCAATGTTGTAGTGGTTGCTAAGATATGGTCTTACCTAAAAATTTCAACTTTTTTTTTTAGTATAAAAGGGGCCATAATTTCACCTAAAATAAAAATTAAGTTTTCCCACTTAGCTCCATAAATCCTTTATATGGTAGCAAGGACGTATATAGAAGGATAGGAAACTTGAATCTCTCTGCTAAATGTTTATAAAATAGCATGCAAAGAATTAATAATTGGCAAATTAATCAATCAATTTAACAGATAACTGTTTTTTATGCATAAAATATAAGGTGTATACAACCTTAGGTGTTTTTTAATGTTGTAAACGCGCAAGATGATCTTAAAATATTGCAGTTTGGAGTAAAATTTCAAGTAGCCTACTTTCCCTGACGTTTTGGTTGCAATATACACACTTTGTAATGACAAGTACTTCAACAATATGAAACACAATTTGCTGGATATTGTCTCGTTTTGTAGAGAAATCCAATGTACAAAGAAAGAATTTCCTCTTTATATAAATCCTTGATGATAGACAAGAAGTGCCATTGTGTATGATTAACCCCATAGTACGTCAATAAAGATGTTAACATATTGCATAATTCTACGCGTTTTCAGTAATTTTTTCGACGGTTGGTTAAGGTTTAATAATTTTCGAAATCAGTGGTATAATAATAATATTTTGAAACTAAAAGTAATTTCCAATGTGAATATGTTTATTTTTTGCTACGATCAATAAAATATATTTTTATATGTGACCTCGTAAACATGGCCATGTCCAGCCTTTTTGATGTCCCAATGTATAGCAGCAAAATCGCGTATTTTTCGAACTCAGTTGAGGTATTCCTATTGTACAGAATAGAAACATAAATCACCATGTACACATTTGACGGATGTATGGATTCACAATTGTAAAACTTACAACGAACGTAACATTTTGAAAATACTAGCGAAAAACGGAAACTATTTTTTTCTTGATTTTTTCGAAAAAACAGTTTCAAATCAAAATTACCAAAACAATCAAACTGAGCGAATTTTGCATACTTTTTATATGATTTTATACTATATATTGTTCATCTATTGTGAGATTTTTAGAAATAATTGACAAACTAGATTTTTTATGATATTCTATTATTTAAGTCAACCCAACGTCAAAAAAAAACAACCTTTAAAGCAAACGCCAAACGTCGGTATAGCGCACGAGGTATACGTTTTGTGATAATTAAACAAGTTTGTTTTAACCATTATATTAGTATTTAGTGCACACTAATTATATTATACTTCTAATGTTTAATGGCATCTTGTTTGTCTATAACATTTATGACAGCGTGTCTGTTTGGCACACATACAAACCCGTCTTTTTGCCACTTACACGGAACTGGATTCCAAAACAATATTCTCATTTCTGACTAGCTCCACGACTGCTAGTGAATTGTGGACATAACGGTTGTCAATTATTAGAACAACAGGAATTATGATGGAAATTATTTTTTTCTCTCGAAACATTCGTTGAATTAAAATAATACATATAAGTTTCACAGACACATACTAAGTTATGCTGTAAGACTCATTGACTCTTTTGATGATGAATAGACGAGTACTGGTAATCTGTATGGCCATTAAGACGATCAAACCCGCGGCCTTTGGAGTAAGCAGTCAACACTCTTTCAACTGCGCTACATTCTTCTTAGAACGTAGTGTGCTCTTTGTGCCATCGAGGGCTAATAGACGATCAGTTAATCAAACCAGTCTTTCCTACGATCTTAGAAGGCTTACCAATACTCGAGCACAATCATCTCAGCAAGAAACGGTTAACTTTTCTCTTGAAAGCAGTAGTAAGAGATGAAAGACAATGAGACGCATTGTAGTACATGTATATAATCTATCAAGGAGAGTTTCGCCGGGTGGTGATTCGAATATTGTAATTTTAACAAGTGAAGTCATGTTAGTTTTGAATGTACCTGCGAAAATGCTTAAACATATAAAATGATATTTCTTTGTAGTTGTTTTTTATATTGAGGTATTTAATTTCATATTTGATAAGTTGGTTGACTGTCATTAGTCTTTACTGCCGTCTCTATTTTTCCCAAATTAAAAAAAATCAAAAACATTATTTTCTTATTTTTTTATTTTATTTCATTTAAATCATATCCGTTACACAGCCACTGCATTTACCTAACAAACTGTGGATTTTGAATATTCTAATGTGTGTGCTGCACGATATCAAAGATGGCCGCCCAGACAGACAGAATATACTGCCCTGAACAAATGGTTATTTTGTTATTTAGAACAGTACAGTGAATCTTTAAGTACCTATCTCAATATTGTATTGTATGGTGTTTAGCGTCGCTTTCAACAATTTTCCAGTCATATCGCGACGGTGTCTACTTGAGAAAGTATTCTGAGCGCTGTCACACTGGAGTATCATGCCGCAGACACATGGAATGATACCCCACCCAGTCACATTATACTGACACTGGGCCGACCAGACCTAGAACTGTCCTCTAAATGCTGAGCGCCAAGCGAGGAAGCTTCTAGTACCATTTTTAAAGTCTTCGGTATGACCCGGCCGGGGATCGAACCCACGACCTTCTGCATCCTATCTCAATAACATAACTTGGTTAACATACAACTACAATGATCGACTTTCTATTGATATGAGATACATGTGCATTACTTCCATCAATTTTTGGGATGAAGAAAAATCACAAACTGGACGTGTGTGCGGGCGCTTTTTGTTCGTTTGACGCATCATTTTTGTCCGCAAAAACATAGAAATATGCAAAATTTTGTCAACATGGCGCCTTTTGTCTGGAGAAAATTTAGGACAATGAAGAATTCTGTCTGCATCGAGATCAATGTCGATGTATTCCTATTTTTCCCTGTTGATAAAAAGCGTTGCGAACAAAAAGCGCCAAGCGGACAATAAGTCGCAAGCGTGCAAATAGTCGACGTCTATTTACACATTTAATGAAAACTGATTTTTACATCATGCTGGTGATATTTCATAGATAATAAAAATATGATCAAATTAAAATAATGTTGGTTGAAGGAAAGACGTAGTATTGGATCTAGAGCGTCTTTTATGTACATGTAGAATAAAAAAAACAAAATAAGGGATGTTAAGAACGTCTAAGCAAACGACGATAACCATGATGGTGATGAAAACAATGATGATGATGATGATGATGATGATGATGATGATGATGACGATGATGATGATGGTGATGATGATGATGATGATGATGATGATGATGATGATGATGATGATGTACGGTGATGTTGATCACCATCAAGTAAGGGACCTCTATGCAGAACGTTTGTCGACTAGCTCAAAATAATATGCCACTAAACAGTAATGGAACAGTAGATATAACTCGTGTGCACAAAATACAAGTTTTTGTAGATTGAGGTTTAACGTCATTTTCAACACATTTATAAGGTTATGCATGGCATATCTAGTTTTATTTAATGATCACAAACCCAACAGTTAATACGCTATGCCAACGTTGACGTTTTGCTTTAAAGTGTGTTTTTGACGTAGGATATGGTTAGATAATTGAATATTATAAAAAATCTAGTCTGTCAATTTTTCTAAAAATCTCACAATAATTGAACAATATATTGTATAAAATTACATATAAATTATGCGCAAATCGCTTGGTATGTTTTTTAGTAAATTTTATTTGAAGCTTTTTTTTCCGAAAAAATCCAGAAAAAAAATAGTTTCCGTTTTTCGATAGTATTTTCAGTATGTGGCGTTCGTCGTTATTCTTGCATGTGTTAATCCATACAGCCGTCAAATGTGTACGTGGTGATATATGTTTCTATTCTGTACATTAGGAATAACTCAACTGAGGTAGAAAAATACACGATTTTGCTGCTATAAATTGGGACGTCAAAAAGATCGAACATGGCCATGTTTACGACGTCACATATAAATATGTGTTATATTAACCTTAGAAAAAATACATATTCACATTAAAAATTACTTCTAGATTCATTATATACCAAATATACTACTGCTTTCGAAAATAATTCAAAAGGTATATTCCTTTTTAATAATAAAATGAGAGCAACTTTATGAGCATACCGCTTACTACAATTCTTAAAGTTTACTTGCCAAGTTTTGTTGCAAAACTATAATTTAAGATTTACAGTTTTTTGAAATGTGCTTACATAAATGGTCCCGTTAACCAATTTGATATCTATTTAAATTAAGTATTTTAAAAAAAATAACAATAATAATAGCTTATTTAGGCAGTCAAACATATCTGCACAAAAAAGGAGATAGTTTCCACTGGACTAATTTAAGAGTTATATCTGTATGATGCATTACTTAAAAAAACTAGTTAGTGTGAAAAAGAAATTTGACATAATCAAGATTGGAGCTACATAGCATGGCTTAAGATAATTGTTTTAATCAATTTTAATAAATTTTATTATATTAAATTTAACCAATGTGGTTCTTGGTCAGAACATTGTCACTCACGATCGATCTCTACAAAGGGATAAGAATCCTCCGAATAGGTGTCATGTTCATTTTATCATTTGTTTCACGTTCAATATTGCGGTTAAGTTATCAACCACTATGTGGTTCTCGGGTGCCAAATGAGTGATGGCAATAACCAGACTATTGCCGTTTATGCATGGTGTGAGGGGCGACACATTGACATTTCGCCGGGATATAATTGGCTGAAATCTGCAGTCCTGCATGTATCAACGTCCTAGGTTCCTTCTGAATTTTCATTTGCTGATTTTTTTATATCTTGTTTTGTTGTTGTTTTTATTTTGAAAAAAAGGCGAGTGAACATGGAACCTTCCTTCCGTTATACTGTGACGATGCGCCGTCAAACCTCAATTAATTAAATCAAGGAATTATATAGAGATGAGGGATATATATAAGTCCTTGATTTAATACTAAATAACTGTTTACTTTGTTTATTTAATTAGTAATTATTGTTGATGGAGTGAAAACGTTTTATACAGATTTAGACAGAGACAAATTGGCGGTCAAAGGTCACATATGATATTCATTCAATGAACTGCGCAGCACGCATGCATGTTGGCAATTAATACATGGTGTGCATTCAGATCATTTTACTAGCACTTCCCCCAGGCTGACGACGGAAATATTGAATTCGGAACATCTCGCCGTTTTCCCAATATACCGTATATACCGAAGGATGAGCATGTAAAATTAGGTCATTTTCCTAAACAATAAATAATTCAGTCATACGAGTTATTTAAGTCACTTACATGTAATGTTAATTATATTTATTTAATCACGGTTAAAAAGATAGATAGATAACTGATTTTCCTCCAATACAATACGCATATGAGTAATAAATATGTATATTTATTTCATGCCACAGGCCGGTGACTTAATTACAGTTTATATGTTCTTGCATAGGTCCATCATTATAATGATAAAAATATTTGAAATAAACGTTTCATGAAAGTCTATATCTATAATGATTTATAAAACAATGATATACGGGTAGATAGGAGCAGAGACTTAATTAGTTTACCGAATATGTCTCTAATACGGAATAGAACCCAAATAAAATTAAGTGAACTAACAAAAAATTCTCAAATGTTTATTCTTATTTACTCATACAAGCTGATTGTTAATAACTTTACTATCATAATAAGTGGATTCATCAATGATAATTAGCTTTGAAATTCATATCAGACATAAAGAGGTATTTATAAAATAAAGTGCAGCATTTTTTTATTTAATGAAATTCGGCAACCTCGATACCTTTTCGATCAAATCCATTTTGAAAAAAAAAAAGAAAAAAAAAAGGGAAATGAAATAATTTAAAGTCCAATATTATATACCAAGTCACAGAATTTCGTTTCTGTTTTCTGTTAAAATATATATATAAACTCTGAATTTCATTCACTTCATCCCTCTAAAGCAATATCGCCCAATTGGTGCAATAAGGTGACCATACTTTGTTTAAATATTACAAAAAGTGAAAATATGTTTCAATATGAAATTCTCTCTCCGCCCTCTTTCCGCACAGTTACCACTAGCAGTGACGTAATAGATAGGTAACTGCCACTAGTTACCACACAACTTGAAAAACTGACTTATCAGTTGATTTAATTAATTATGATAACTATATTGTTAATGTTCTATACACATGCATGCATTATATGCGAATGGTATCTAATAATTTATATATTATGGACTTTTGCTGGTATTTATCATTAAATAGATTTTTATGACACGGCGCTATATGTACACACACTGCGCGTTAATGAGGTGCAGATGTGGCCCGTGCTGATCGAGTTGTCATGGAAATACTCTCTGATATGCGACGTCACAGAAACAGATGCTACCGGCGAAGTGTTTTATGCGTTTGATCTGTTGAATAGAGAGATCCAAGAGTACGGATGTGAAAGGTTTGTGGTGTGTTGCACGGAGAGATCCAAGGTCTGGTAAATCGGGTACGGCTGTGAAGAGTTTGTGGTGTGTTGCACTGAGAGACCCAAGGGTACGGCTGTGAAGAGTTTGTGGTGTGTTGCACGGAGAAATCCAAGGGTACGGCTGTGAAGAGTTTGTGGTGTGTTGCACGGAGAGATCCAAGGCCTGGTAAATCGGGTACGGCTGTGAAGAGTTTGTGGTGTGTTGCACGGAGAGACCCAAGGGTACGGCTGTGAAGAGTTTGTGGTGTGTTGCACGGAGAGATCCAAGGCCTGGTAAATCGGGTACGGCTGTGAAGAGTTTGTGGTGTGTTGCACGGAGAGATCCAAGGCCTGGTAAATCGGGTACGGATGTGAAGAGTTTGTGGTGTGTTGCACGGAGATATCCAGGGCCTGGTAAATCGGGTACGGCTGTGAAAGAATTTGTGGTGTGTTGCACGGAGAGATCCAAGGTCTGGTAAATCGGGTACGGATGTGAAGAGTTTGTGGTGTGTTGCATGGAGAGATCCAAGGCCTGGTAAATCGGGTACGGATGTGAAGAATTTGTGGTGTGTTGCACGGAGAGATCCAAGGCCTGGCAAATCGAGTACGGCTGTGAAAGAATTTGTGGTGTGTTGCATGGAGAGATCCAAGGCCTGGTAAATGGGTACAGCTGTGAAGAGTTTGTGGTGTGTTGTATGGAGAGATCCAAGGCTTGGTAAATCGGGTACGGCTGTGAAGAGTTTGTGGTATGTTGCATGGAGAGATCCAAGGCCTGGTAAATCGGGTACGGATGTGAAGAGTTTGTGGTGTGTTGCATGGAGAGATCCAAGGCCTGGTAAATCGGGTACGGATGTGAAGAGTTTGTGGTGTGTTGCACGGAGAGATCCAAGGCTTGGTAAATCGGGTACGGCTGTGAAGAGTTTGTGGTGTGTTGCAAGGAGAGATTCAAGGCCTGGTAAATCGGGTACGGCTGTGAAGGGTTTGTGGTGTGTTGCACGGAGATATCCAAGGTCTAGTAAAGAGGGTACGGCTGTGAAAGAATTTGTGGTGTTTTGCATGGAGAGATCCAAGGCCTGGGAAAGTGGGTACGGCTGTGAAAGAATCTGCGGGTCCGTTCCTCATATATACACCCTCTCATACGTATATATATATATATATATATATAATTAAATAAGTACCATATATACATAATGTGCATCATATTAATTTTTCCTCCGTCAATAAAACTGACTGCCATATATGACTTGAAGCACATAACACAGTGGTAGAAAATCGGATCAAAGATCGGAAAGTCGTGGGTTCAACTCCCCCCACCCCCCCCCCCCCCCACCCACCCACCCCACGGCTATGCGTGGTGTCCTTCAGCAAGATACCTCTATCCACATATGCTGGTTTTACCTAGGACAATGTGTCTAAGTTGTAAGAATTTGTTTCACAATCGATGTAAAATAATCAACTTTATAAACATATAACCGCACTGTACACTAAACAAAATAATATACCCCATTACCAAGTAAAACACACAGCACATATTTTTAATAAACTAAACTGGTATGAGGCAAACTAGTGCATTTGAAAATGGCGACTTTCTGACTTTTAATAGGCAAGCAATTATAGATTCAGTAGATCCAACCTTGTAAATGGTAATCCCTATCTTGTGCCCCCTCTTCCTGATAACAAATAGTGGATTATCTGCTCTGTTATTCCCCAGCTGGCACCCCACCATCCCACTGAGAGACAGTACGCATTTACTACTAATCTACTATCTGGTAGAGGTTCATCACCGTATGCTTTTTTACTCCTCTGGCATTTACTAATTTGTGTGCACATGAAACGTTTAGTGGCGTGCAAGCAGACAATTTTTACATACATGTATGGGGACGTGGAATATATAAGACATTTGTTACAAGGACGGATATAAAAAAATATTCAAGGTGAGAAACGCATACATTTCTTAAGAGGTTTCTATATTTAAACATCCCAGCTGTTAGTAGTTGATGACCACTAATCTGGCTGGACACGATCATAGAACTGTTAAACCATTGATATGTAAAGCAAACAGTTACTTTCATATAGTAAATTATGGAAAAGTAATATTCAATTATTAAAACACCTTTCAATTGTTTGTTTACTAAACATAACTTTAGATTCATTTCAGTATTCAACATGGTTTCATTAAAAAAGCTGCTGTAAACGAAAATGAATTTTAAACACAAATCTTAAAAAAAATATTTAAAAAAAAAATGCTTATGAACATGGTAATTAACAAATACAGACATATACCCTGTTTAATTATATTTATATTATGAATGTTGTGAGACACGACTCGTTTATATTTGCTAAAACATTTCCCACGTTAAAATGTTGATTTAAGTATCGCAAATAAAAGTGTTAGGACAATAAAACATTCAAACATTTCAAATTCGAATTTGTGTGCTTATATATGAATGCTGGATATTGTGTATGAGAACGAATTTCGAGTTCAGCTTGAAAAAAGTTTATACATGACAGATCGTTATTTCATACAAAAGCCCATAGGCTCATCAGCATACACTCATCAAATACGTGCAATTTAAACAAGTAACCAATGGCAATGCTGTACAGTCTTTACATATTTATAAACTTTAATTATACAAATGTATATTGAGACAGATTTATCACATTGTAATGAGTAATACCGTAAAATTTAAACTTTTACTTGTATAAATGTTTATTTTTATTATAAAGTCTTAACACATCTGTAACTAACAGTGTTAAATTTAGTCTTCATACCGTCTGTTTAAATGTGTTTACGTAATAAATGTGGATGCCACACAATTGTATAAAGATATAACCTGTAACGTTGGCAAAGGCGTTAAACCTATTCACCTGGTTACACGTGAATACATGCAATACCACGTGCTCTTTATAAGACGTTGGATTCTATCGTATTAATTATTCCATGCACACATTTAGCAATGGAATAATATTATCGGTGGTTTTCTTTTTTTTCTCTTCATGTACTGGCTTTATTTCCTTAGAGAAACAAATGTCAGAATATACATATAACTTCACCAGTCTAGATCCTGATTAAGCTGAAGTTCATTCCATGTTTCTCAGGCACAAAGCGGTATAACAGAACGGTTTACACCTGTGGCTAGATTGCAGAGAGACATAAATCAATCACCGAAATGTACATTGTACCTAGTGGCTTGTTACTGGAATCGTACTTTATGAGAAAATGTCAGGTTTATTAAGTGTGTAAGGTTTTCAGAAATTACGAATAAAAGCTTGGTTATAATATACGTGGTTTTCTGTAACATATGCATGGACAACTGAGGTTTAAGATGCTATTTAGTGATATATATGTTAGGATATGTAAAGAACCATACTTTATGTCAGAAGCATATGAACACGTACAATCAAACCCAGTGCCGTATATAAAATCAAACCTAGTGATGTATGTACACTCATAAATAGTGCTGTATATACAATCATACCTAGTGATGTATGTACAATCATACCTAGTGCGGTATTTAAAATCACACCTAGTGCTATATATACAATCATACCTCGTGATGTATGTACAATCATACCTAGCGATGTATGTACAATCACACCTAGCGCTGTATATACAATCATACCTAGTGATGTATGCACAAACATACATAGTGCTGTATCTACAATCATACCCAGTATTGTATTTACAATCATACTTTGTTCTGTATATACATCCATACCTGGTGCTTTATGTACATCCATACATAATGCTGTATGTACAAACATACTTAGTTTTGCATCTACAATTATACCTAGTGCTGTATATACAACAATACCTGGTACTGTATGTACAATAATACCTGGTGCTGTATGTACAATCATTTTTAGTGATGTATATACACTGATACCTAGTGCTGTATGTAAAATCATACATAGCGCTGTATGTACAATCATACTTAGTTTCATACATGGTACTGTATGTACAACCATACCTAATGATGTATGTACAATCATACCTAGTTTTGTATATAAAATAATACCTAATGATGTATGTACAATCAAACCTAATGCCGTATATACACTCATACGTAGTGCTGTATATACATTCATACCTAGTGCTGTATGTACAACCATGCCTAGTGCTGAATGTACAACCATACCTAGTCCTGTATGTACAATCATACACAGTGATGTATGTATAATCATTCCAAGTGATGTATGTACAACTATACCTAATACTGTATGTAAAATAATACCAAGTGTTGTATATACAATCATAAATAGTGCAGTATGTACAATCATACCTAATGTTGTATGTACAATCATACCTAGTGCAGTATGTACAATCATACCTAATGTTGTATGTACAATCATACCTAATGTTGTATGTACAATCATACCTAGTGCAGTATGTACAATCATACATAGTGATGAATGTACAACCACTCTTACTGTTCTATGTTTAATCATACTTAGTGTTGTATGTACCACCATACTAAATACTGTATGTTCAATCATACTTAGAGTTGTACAATTATACCTAGTGTTGTTTATGTATATACAATCATACCTACTGGTGTATTTACAATCATACCTAGTGTTATACAATGATACCAAGTAATGTATGTACACTCATACCTAGTGATATATGTACACTAATACCTAGTGTTGTCAATCATACTAAATGCTGTATGTACAATCAAACCTAGTGATGTATGTACACTCATAAAAAACGCTGTATGTACACACATTACTGTCATACTAGTGTTTTATGTAAAATCATACCTAGTGATTTATGTACAATCATAGCTAGTGCTGTGTGTTCAGCATACATAGTGCTGTATGCACAATCATACCTAGTGTTGTATGCACAATCATACCTAGAGCTGTATGTACAATCATACCTAGTGCTGTAGGCACAATCATTCCTAATGCTGTATGTACAATCATACCTAGTGATGTATGTACACTCATACCAAGTGTTGTACAATCATACCAAATACTGTATGTTCAATCATACATAGTGCTGTATTTACAATTATACCTAGTGCTGTATGCACAATAATACGTAATGATGTATGTACAAGCAAATCTAGTGCTGTATATAAAATTATAGCTAGTGCTGTATGTTCAATCAAACATAGTGCTGTATGTACAATCATACCTAGTGCTGTATGTACAATCATACCTAGTACTGTATGTACAAGCAAATCAAGTGCTGTATGTTCAATCATACTTAGTGCTGTATGTACAATCATTCAAAGTGCTGTATGTATAATCAAACCTAGTGCTGTATGCACAATCATACCTAGTGTTGTATGTACAATCATACCTGGTGTTGTATGTACAATCAAACCAAGTGATGTAGGTACAAGCAAATCAAGTGCTGTATGAACAATAATACCTGGTGTTGTATGTACAATCATACCTTGTGCTGTTTGTACAAGGAAATCAAGTGCTGTATGTACAATCAGAGCTAGTGCTGTATGCACAATCATACCTTGTGCTGTATGTACAAGGAAATCAAGTGCTGTATGTACAATCAGAGCTAGTGCTGTATGTACAATCATACCAAATGCTGTATGTACAATCAAACCTAGTGATGTTTGTACAAGCAAATCAAGTGCTGTATGTACAATAATACCTGGTGTTGTATGTACAATCATACTTTGTGCTGTATGTACATGGAAATCAAGTGATGTATGTACAATCAGAGCTAGTGCTGTATGTACAATCATACCAAATGCTGTATGTACAATCAAACCTTGTGATGTATGTACAATCATACCTGGTGTTGTAGGTACAATCAAACCGAGTGTTGTATGTACACTTATGCCTAGTGCTGTATGTACACTCATACCTAGTGCTGTATGTACAATAATACATAGTGCTGTATGTATAATCATACCTAGTGATGTATGTACACTCATACCTGGTGATGTATGTACACTCATACCTGGTGCTCTATGTAAATCATACGCAGTGCTGTATGTACAATCATACATAGTGCTATATGTACTATCATACCTAGTGCTGTATGTACACTCATACCTAGTGCTGTATGTACACTCATACCTAGTGCTGTATGTTCAATCATACCTAGAACCGTATGTACAATAATACCTAGTGCTGTATGCACAATCATACCTAGTGATGTATGTACAAACAAATTTATTGCTGTATGTTAAATCATAGTTAGTGCTGTATGTACAATCAAACCTAATGCTGTATGTACAATCAAGCCTTGTGCTGTTTGCACAATCATATCTGGTGCTGTATGCATAATCATACCTAGTGCTGTATGCACAATTAACCAAGTGCTGTATGTACTCGCATACCTAGTGCTGTATGTTCAATCATATCTAGTGCTGTATGTACAATCAAACCTAGTGTTGTATGTACAATCATACATAGTGCTGTATGCATAATCATACCCAGTGATGTATGTACAATCATACCTGGTGTTGTATGTACAATCATAGCTAGTGCTATATGTTCAATCAGGCCTAGTGCTGTATGCATAATCATACCTAGTGATGTATGTACAATCATACCTGGTGTTGTATGTACAATCATAGCTAGTGCTGTATGTTCAATCAGGCCTAGTGCTGTATGCATAATCATACCTAGTGCTGTATGTACAATCATACCTTGTGCTGTATGCACAATCATACCTAGTGCTGTATGTACAATCATACCTAGTGCTGTATGTACAATCATACCTTTTGCTGTATGTACAATCATTCCATGTCCTGTATGCACAATCATACCTAGTGCTGTATGTACAATCAAACCTAGTGATGTATGTACAAGCAAATCAAGCGCTGTATGTACAATAATACTAGGTTTTGTATGTACAATCATACTTAGTGCTGTATGCACAATCATACCTTGTGCTGTATGTAAAAAGAAATCAAGTGCTGTATGTACAATCAGAGCTAGTGCTGTATGTACAATCATACCAAATGCTGTATGTATAATCAAACCTAGTGCTGTATGTACAATTAAACCTAGTGTTGTATGTACAATCATACCTGGTGTTGTTTGTACAATCAAACCTAGTGATGTATGGACAATAATACCTTACATGCTAGTGCTATATGTTCAATCAGGCCTAGTGCTGTATGCATAATCATACCTAGTGATGTATGTACAATCATACCTGGTGTTGTATGTACAATCATAGCTAGTGCTGTATGTTCAATCAGGCCTAGTGCTGTATGCATAATCATACCTAGTGCTGTATGTACAATCATACCTTGTGCTGTATGCACAATCATACCTAGTGCTGTATGTACAATCATACCTAGTGCTGTATGTACAATCATACCTTTTGCTGTATGTACAATCATTCCATGTCCTGTATGCACAATCATACCTAGTGCTGTATGTACAATCAAACCTAGTGATGTATGTACAAGCAAATCAAGCGCTGTATGTACAATAATACTAGGTTTTGTATGTACAATCATACTTAGTGCTGTATGCACAATCATACCTTGTGCTGTATGTAAAAAGAAATCAAGTGCTGTATGTACAATCAGAGCTAGTGCTGTATGTACAATCATACCAAATGCTGTATGTATAATCAAACCTAGTGCTGTATGTACAATTAAACCTAGTGTTGTATGTACAATCATACCTGGTGTTGTTTGTACAATCATACCTAGTGCTGTATGAACAATCATACATAGTGTTGTATGCACAATCATACCTAGTGTTGTATGTACAAGAAAATCAAGTGCTGTATGTACAATCATAGCTTATGCTGTATGTTCAATCATACCTAGTGCTGAATATACAATCATACCAAGTGCTGTATGTACAATCAAACCTAGTGCTGTATGGACAATAATACTTAATTGTATGTACAATCATACCTGGTGTTGTATGTACAATCAAACCTAGTGCTGTATGTTCATCCTCACGTAGTGTTGTATGTACAATCAGGCCTAGTGCTGTATATATAATCATACCAAGTGCTGTATGTACAATCATACCTAGTGCTGTATGTATAATTATACCTGGTGATGTATGTACAATCAAACATAGTGCTGTATGTACAATCATGCCTAGTGCTGTATATATAATCATACTTAGTGCTGTATGTATAATCAAACCTAGTGCTGTATGTACAATCATGCCAAGTGCTGTTTGTATAATCATCCCTAGTGCTATATGTATAATCAAACCTAGTGCTGTATGTATAATCAAACCAAGTGCTGTATGTACAACCATACCTAGCGCTGTATGTATAATCAAACCTAGTGCTGTATGGACAATCATGCCTAGTGCTGTATGTATAGTCATACGTAGTGCTGTATGTACAATCATACCTAGTGTTGTATGTACAATCATACCTAGTGCTGTATGTACAATCATACCTAGTGCTGTATGTACAATCATACCTGGTGATTTATATACATTCATACCTAGTGATGTATGTACAATCATACCTTGTGCTATATGTACAATCATAGCTAGTGCTGTATGTACAATCATACCTAGTGCTGTATGTACAATCATACCTGGTCATGTATATACATTCATACCTAGTGCTGTATGTACTTTCATACCTAGTGCTGTATGTACAATCATACCTATTGCTGTATGTACAATCATACCTAGTGATGTATGTATAATCATACATAGTGCTGTATGTACAGTCATACGTAGTGATGTAAGTACAATCATACCTGGTAATGTATATATACTCATACCTAGTGCTGTATGTACACTCATACCTAATGCTGTATGTACAATCATACCTATTGCTGTATATATTATAATCATACCAAGTGCTGTATGTACATCCTTACGTGATGTTGTATGTACACTCATACCTAGTGCTGTATGTATAATCATACATAGTGCTGTATGTACATCCTTACGTAGTGTTGTATGCACAATCGAATGCTTTGCCGTTTTACTTTTTAACCTCAATAAGTGATATCACTCATTCGAATAGGTGATATCACTCATTCGAATAAGTGATATCACCTATTCGTAATGAATAAGAGTGTTCACTTATTGGAATGAGTGATATCACCTTTTCGAATGAGTGATATCTCCTATTCGAATGAGTGATATCACCTATTCGAAACGAATCAGTGATATCACTTGTTCGAATTGGTGATATCACTTATTCGATTTATCAAGCAAGAAAAAACATACTGATCCTTACTTAAATGATTCAGCAGTGAATTCATGATGAAAATGTTTCAGCAGATATATAGATATATGTGATCCAGCAGTGAATATATGACCCTTAGCCCTAAAATGTAATGGTCTTATAAAATTATTCAAGAATAAACAAATAATATTCTACATTCACAATTATATCTATTTTATAACACAATATTTTTTACACAATATATTTGATATTTCCATTTTATTCTCGTTATAGATCTACATTTATTAACATAGTTGGGATAAATCTTTGTCTATATTCATTTCGAATAAGTGATATCACCTATCCGAATGAGTGATGTCACTAATTGAGGTAATATAATAAAACTGCACCCCATACCATCATACCTATTTTGTATGTAAAATCATACTAAGTGATGTACGCATAATCATACCTAGTGATGTATGCACAATCATATGGGGTGCCGTTTTACTATTTAACCTCAATAAGTGAAATCACTCATTCGAATGAGTGATATCACCTATTCGATAGTGTGATACACCTATTCGAATGAATGATATCACTCATTCGTTTCGAGTGATATCACCTATTCGAAGCGAATGAGTGATATCACTTATTCGAATGACTGATATCACCTGTTCGAAATGAATTTAGACAATGATTTCTCCCAAGGATGTTAATATATTTAATAAAATATAAATGTAGATCTATAACGAGAATAAAATGGAAATATCAAACATATTGTGTAAAAAAATATTGTGTTATAAAATAAATATTATTGTGAATGTAGAATATTTATTGGCTTATTCTTTAATTATTTTACCAGATTTATTTGCCGGCTGGGGGTCCTCTTCTGTCGGCTACAAGCAAACAAGATGGCTACCCGTTCCATGCAAGTCATGATAAACTCAGCCCTCACTGCCATCGATATTGAAATTGCGGGTTCAGAGTTCGACGAGGAGCTTGTTGATAGGCCTATTGACAATTTATATAGGTCAATTATCAGTACTTTTAGGCCAAAAGGTAACGATTAATGTAGATCTAAAAAATTTGAAACTTGTCAACAGTAACCTTAAGAGCGAGCAGGTCTATCTGGATCCTAGCCTGGATCTAGCCAATCAATACAGAAAACCAAAATACAAAATTCTCCCTCGTCATTTTACCAAAATAGTTCCTAAAGTCTACTTGCAGTAAAGATTAGTTAATATACATACATCTATTATTTTATTTACATGAAAGTGCGTCGTAAACAAATTTCTTTGACATTTTAATGTCATTGCACTTTGGCAAGTTTGATACGAGTTGGGGATCCAGTTACCAGATTAACCAATCAGCGTTGCTAAACAGATAACCTGGCAACAACCAAATCATTTCGATTAGTTTACATTTTACAATTAAAAATAAGTAATAGAGTCTGCCCGTTTTTATATTGACGTGTAAACATACTAAATATATCAATATTGTATTTATAACTGAGCAAGACACCCGTTTTGAAAGATTGTAACAACAAAATCGATTTGCTTGCATTGTTCCAATGTGTGACCAAAAAACAAGCAAATTTTGGCGTTCTCGTAACAATGCGTTTACTCACCAGAGGTGGAAATTATTATGTATCAATTCATTTAAATAAATGGACATGTTAACATTCTATTGTTTATTATACTTTTTTTAATAAATTCTAAAACATGCTCTTTGGCTGCTTCAGCCATATTTCATCATACATTTACTGCTTCATCAAATATATATATATATATATATATATATGCTGATTCATTTTCATCATGTATTCACTGCTGAATAATTAAGCAGGGATCAGTCTGTTTTTTTGCTTGATAAATCGAATGAGTGATATCACCAATTCGAATGGGTGATATCACTGATTCGAATGGGTGATATCACTTATTCGAATAAGTGATATCACTTATTCATTTTTAATAGGTGATATCATTCATACGAATGAGTGATATCATTCATTCGAATGAATGATATCACCTTTTCGAATGAATGCTATCACTCATATGTTTTGAATAGGTGATATCACTCTTTCGAATAGGTGATATAACTCATTCGAATAGGTGATATCACTCATTCGAATGAGTTATATCACCTATTCGAATGAGTGATATCACTTATTGAGGTTAAATAGTAAAGCGGCACCCCATACAATTATACCTTGTGTTGTTTATAGAATCATACCACCGAATTTAGGCAAACATTGACGGCAGATCCTCAAAGGACAAGTTTCATATCACTCAACTAAATATTTCTATTTCAGATAGATCATGTCTGGTGACCATCTTGAACGAGGAATGTTCGAATTCGAGCAAGGAAACTTCAAAGCTGCTGCCAATGTTTTCTCAACTGCCATCACAAATGGCGGCCCGGATCACGTGGAAGCGTTAAAAAAGCGTTCAACATGCTATTTTGAAATGGGTCAATATCAACAGGCGCTTGATGATGCTAACAAAATCATTCAAATGCACCCAGGATCCCCTTCCGGCTACTCGCTTTCCGGAAATGCTATGACAAAGCTGAAGCAATTTGAGGAAGCGCTAGCAACATTTCGCAAAGGTCTCCAGATAGATGCTGACGATCCAGAAATAAAAGCTGGACTTAAAAATATGCAGGCCGACATCATGGCGCATTATGAAAAAAGCGGGAAGGAATCATCATACAATGCGGTTACGATGAGCTCCCTTGAACCATATCCAGGCGACGGCGAGCTGGAGACCTTGGAAAACGAAATTATGGAAAAATGGGGAATTGCCGGATTCCCGGATATGCAGCTAAATTTACAAGACCAAAAGATGGCGCTGAAAGAATACCAGGTAGCGCTACAGTACAGAAAGGCAGGAAATGACATAGAGGCCTTAAAGAAACTGAGGGTAAGTATTTTTTTTGTTATTTATTATTGCCAAGAGTAAGCTACGATCTTTTCGAGCGTTGACTTACATTTATTATGCATTAAAGCGTCTTTAGGTTGTGAATATTTATAACAGTTGTGTAAACCCAGGTACTATTCTGAATTTTTTTTAATGACCGGTTAGTAAAATAGAAAAAAAACGTATTCAAGATCATGTTATGTTAATCGCGCTAAGTAACCCTAATTACACGTTCCCTTCCCCTAAATACCAGCAAGCCAGCAATTAATACAGGACTGTTTAAATCCTGAAATAAGAAATTAATTCTACGAAATTGGAGAAGTCAACAGTGTGAAACAGGACACAATTCCGGTCATCATTGTCAGTTATTTCACGATTATTTAAGGGTATTTGTTTAAAATTAATTGAAACCGCGACTCCGATGAGGGTCATATGAAAGCAGTGGTACCGTGGGTTGGAATTATGCATTATGATTAATTCTTTGTTTCAATAACACATATATTGTTTCAATTTTATGCCTTTAGATCAATTATAGCGATTTCTTAGTAAATTAGTTATGGTAATCCACTGTTTCAACAGTGAAATTATGAAAAAATATGTATATATATATATTTTTGTCCTTTATTATCAATTTAAAAAATATTATCTAAAAAAAGTACTTTAATGTTTTAATTAATCCAATCCTACCTAATGGCCTCGAATTTATTTTAAAATAAACAAACATTTATGTAAATGCATAAAGTAAAAAAAAATAAAATTTGTTTTTTTTGGTATAAAATCAAATAATATTTTATCCCTTGATCACTAAAAAAGGATATGCTCACTCGTGGCAAGCCATTAATGATATCTGTACGTTTTGGTGTAAGATCAAATGATATTTCATCTCTTGGTCACTAAAAAGGATACGCTCACTCGTGGCAAGCCATTAGTGAATATTACTTTTGGTGATCACTAGATAATCATAATTCGATCTTACACCAAAACAAACAAATATCATCTATATAATATGTTTTATAAACAAACATATGGAAAATGCATTTTTAAATGCTGCCTGTACTGCATCTTCATCTTTCTGCCAAGTTTCGTTGCTATCTACCGGCGAATCAACTTATTTTATGTACATAATTTTTTTTATCTGAGGCAGCACTGTAATAAACTACATGCATAATGTTCAACACTATTTCTTTTTCAATTGGACGGTAAACAGAGATATTATCATCAAATTTACTCTCATACCAACTTAAAAAAAGAAATAAAACTCGCATTTTAGCTGATTTCTTGATGAAATACACTGAAGGAAAACCGGTCTCCTAAGTGTGCATAGAAGATAGGGGCTCTTAAAACTTTTAAAATTCACGCAACACGTTTAAAAATCTCACACGTTGGTAAAAGTAATGTAATGTGTAAAATAGTTTAATAGCATTAGTAGAGGAGTCATTTTGCCGATTACAACAGAGCCATTGCTGTTATTTGGCCAAAACTATTCTCGATTTGCTTAAGTATAAGATTTTTAAATAATGAAATAATTTGACCCTTAATTCAAAAGTCACAAATTGCATTTTTAAAGCTTTTCTTCTTGTTTTCTTCTTTTAAAAAGTGGTATTAAATGAAACATAAAATGAGAAAGCAGGGAATTCTATGCCTGTCCCACAATTCATAGCAAATGAACGCCTACTAAACTGTGACCTCATTCAAACTTTCAGTTGAAGCAACTGACTAATCAACGTGCTCAAATGTGGCTTTCCCAATATTGATATTTAACGGACCAAATCGGGAGAACTGGGTCCGCTCTAGTTAACATCGATTGTAAAATAATTCTAAATGCGAGAAAAAGTGTCGTCAACAGTATTTACTTTACAAAATAAAAGTATGCGTATTTAAATTGTACTGAGTTAAGTAAAACCATAAAAATTAATTTGAAAGTATAATGCAAAAAAAAAGAGAGAATATTTTCGGATACCGCATATATGTTGGCGATAATCTGTCAGTCTTCAGCTCGATTTCATGAAACTACACCCATCACCAGTTCATACTCAGTTTATAGTTAAAGTTATTTTAAAAAATGGGGCATGCCTCACGTACATTAATATGTGCGGAGATATAATATAATCCAATGCTCGGTCTAAGTAATGATAAGCAACATTGTGTATATATCTATTTAAGAAATCGAGCAACCGTTGATGGGTTATTGAGCAGATATTGATATAAACAATTTTCAGTTTAGAAAATGCAGTATCTCATGTAAAACAAAACATACGGAACTATATTTTAAGCCCCCAATTCTGGGTAAGTTATTATGGTGTCCCGTTGGGGGCTACCGCGGCATATTTCTTAAATTAAGTAAAGCCGAAACAACGAAACAACAAAATTAATGGTGAAAAGTCGAAATATGACGCGATGGTCCTATCGGGACACCATAAGTGATAAACAACCTTGTGTATACATTGTGTTCGAGTTTTTGAGCGGATGCTGGTTGAACTGTAATTTTTCGTTCATAACACACGTAAACTAAAACACATGTTCTAGTGATAACCAAACTTATATAAACGTGTACCTTTAAAATGAACTTTACAATGAGTGTTCGAGTTATTGAGTAGGCTGTCAATTTAACAAGTCGATAATCCAATCAGTGATCGATTTTGTTACCGGAACCGCCATTTCCCTTAGACAAGCGAATGGTATCTAAGTGAACACTGTATTATGTAACATTGTATTTACTTGGACAAACAACGCCATGTTGCCAGTGGGCGGAGCGACATTCGCTTTCACGTCCAGGCAACTAAATGTAGATTTTGAGATGCAGTTTTGAATTTCAAAGTCTTGTGATAAGAAGTTATTTGTTCCCATTCAAAATGAATAGGGGAACATTTAATCAAATTATTGAGCGGGCATCAACATCGAAGCCCACGCAGACGAATGGAGGTATTACAAAAACTAGCTTTTTATCGAACAATCGAGCTAAACATCAAATGTCACATGTCAAATAATACCCATATTCTAGTGACTCCAGTCCTTGTGGTTCCGGCTACGAACAGAATCATAGATCTCTGCAGAGGGGTAGAATTCCTCCGAATAGGTGTCATGTTCTTTTTATCATTTTTTGTCATATCCATTATTGTGGTTAGATTACCAACCCCTGTGTGGTTCCAAAGAGCAATATGAGTGATGGCAAAAATAGGATCACTGTAGCTCATGCATGTCGTAAGCAAACAGTTTGAGAAATACGATAAAATTTGTTGAAATTCTACAGTTCTGCAGGTATTAAGGTTCTAGGTTCATTGTTTTATCTGTATGTTAATTTGTTGTTCAAAAAAATAAATAAATATTTACCTTTTTTTTTTAATTTGATTCCTACAATTTCTTAATTTCAAAACACAAATTTAACAATTTAATAGCAGTCGACATATATGAATCAATAAAAATGATAGCAGATCTAAGATAAAAGATATATTCAATATTAAAAAATCTTGAGTTTTTAAAGGCCTTAAATATGCATGACACATCGACTGCGATAACTTAAACACATTTTTCTTCCAGTCGGCGCTCAACTATGATGCGGCGAACTTCGCGTTGCACGGGGAACTTGCGGTTATGTTACACGAACTGGGGCAAGACAGGGAGGCCTATCAGCATTGTCATAGCATACCTGCGGACTTCAGGCCTACCAAATACTGGAAACTGGGAGGTAAGCTGGTATAGCTGTTATATGAAGGTTAATTGATTGATTGTTTATGTCAGCATTTTCACTTTTACCTGGGATCTGGAAAGTCATCCAACATCTCTGCAAGTAATTGACAACTTTCCCACTTGAATCAGCGGTTTGATGAGATGTAATGTGGTTTATCAACCATCACCGAGACTATAGCCGGGCGGGGATTCGAACACATGACCCTCAGATTGATAGTCAAACGCGCTCCCGACAAGACCCGGCACGTCACATATACAGAACTGGAAAATTATTTATATTCTTATATGGCCACCGTTACTTAAACCACCCTCACCAAAAATGCAACAAACAAATTAAGTTGACTACCCACCGCACGGTGGCTCTGATCAGATTCATTTTCAGGGCTTCCTCCACCAGTTAAACTGGATATGCCATAGTTATGTAAAATGCTACGTGTTAAAATGGCGGGGTTAAACTCATTAAAATAAATGCACTACTACTGTAACCCGATACATATATTTTAAAATCTCGAGCTGTAGCGATCTCTATTAGACTCGTTCTGGTGTAGATATGCATATTCATGAGCAAATATTAAGAATGGTCTATTATCTTTATAACAAAGGCGTCGTTTTTATATCATCTTTAAACGATGGTAAACGTTTTTATTATTATTATCTTACGCTTATTCATCAAAGTTTATTGTTAAAAATCAGGTAATGATTTATATCACAAGTTATTTATAACGTGACTTTGTATAAATACTGCTCCATTTATAAAGCGGTATTAAACAATTGACCTGCCGCGATAATGGCTATTGGTCAGCCAACTGGCTACATGGAGTTGTTTGTCCAAGTAAATACAATGTATTGTTTACATAGACATCGTCAGCTTGTCTCAGGGAAATGGCGACGTAGCAACCATATCGATCGCTGATTGGATTATTAACATGTTTGATTGACAGCACGCGTCAGGTAAATTGGGGTCCAGCGGTATTGTTGTCAACAAATCTGGAGTATCATTTATAGCAATACGGGTTTTGCAGTTCTGTATAAATGATGTTGTTGTTGTTGTTGTTGTTGTTGTATGGTGTTTAGCGTCGCTTTCAACAATTTTTCAGTCATATCGCGACGGTGTCTACTTGAGGCAGTATTCTAAGCGCTGTCACACTGGAGTAACATGCCGCAGACACATGGTATGATACCCCACCCAGTCACATTATACTGACACCAGGCCGACCAGACCTAGAACTCTCCTCTAAATGCTGAGCGTCAAGCGAGGAAGCTTCTAGTACCATTTTTAAAGTGTTTGGTATGACCCGGCCGGGGATTGAACCCACGACCTTCTGCATGCGAGGCGGACGCTCTACCACTAGACCAAGCCGCGGTCTTTGTATAAATGAAGGCATTAATGAATGGGGTATACTAACTAGTTACACCCTGTGTTATTTTGAGTTGGGACTGGGGATATGTGTTTTATTGAATTTATATTGAAAATAAAATGCCATTCATTACAAGTATTTATATGCCGAACAAGTCAGGAGCAGCGTTTAGCATCGTGTAGCATTTTCTATTGTTTTTGTTTTACAGGTGAAATTCTAAATACGCTTGACCTTCCGGTGCACGCAGAGTCATGGTTACGTCAAGGTTGTAGACTTGACAAAGATGACATGGAAATGCGGCTTCTTTTCCAGAACATTCGAGTTAAACGGTTATACGGACCTCTCACAGAGGGCTCAAAGGTAGATTATTGTTCAAAATAGGGTTACTCAGTTATGCAATAGTTTAAACAGCGAGTAAAGTAACTTAACACAGAGAGCACCAGTGCCAGCTCCCCTAAAATCAAAAGTAAAAACTACGGTGTTCCTTTAGGGCCATCTCGCTATCGCTTTTACAGGTATACGAGGTGACACGACAATATGATGACACGAAGATGCGATATTATATCGTGTCTTCGTCGCTGTGCCATCGCTGCATCACCATCGTGTCATCGCTCTACCACCATCGTGCTTTCGTACCGTCATGTTATCACCGTCGTGACATGCATTTGCTGACAAAGCAATAGCACGATGGCCCTAACAGAACACCGTAATAACACACACACCAAATTGTACACACAATTGAAGCTCCTAATAGCATGGCATCTTGTTAATGATAACGCATCAAGTTCTATTCTAACAAAAACTTGGATCATTTCAAGGTTCAAAGGTCAATATATGTTTTATAAGATAAGTAATCCGTCCAAGGAAAAAAACCCCAATAAAAATGAATAAAACTGCATATAGTTTAAACTTATGTATGTTACTTAGACAAATCACGCTCGGAAGTCTTCGTGGGCAGAACCTGTACTCAAGGACACCACATATAGCACTGGCGGAGGATCGAACCCACGACGGTGTATGTGTGTGGGTCCGTGTGCGTACGTCCGTAAGTCCGATGTTGTCTAGGCTATCGCATTATTATGCATATAAAGAGGTTTTAAAAAAACATGGTACAAAGTTCACCATAAGCAGATAACTTGTCACGCAGAAGAGCCAGGGTCATAGCTCAAAGGTCAATGTCACACTTGGAGGTTCAAGGTCAGACATAGGTAAACTATATCATGTTGGCTCCGTATCTTCGAATCTGCCAGTCAGAATTTTGAATAACTCGACACAAATATCGCCACAATGAGTCGATACACGCACAATCCCGATCCTTGAGTCAGTCGTATTTGAGGTTCAAGGTCAAAAACAGATTTCGAAATAACGTGCCATAAATGTTCAGCATGATGTGACAACGTTTACTCACAGGTCTGTACTGGCGGGCTCGATATTGAAGTCATTGGGCTTCTAGTCTAATGATAGCTATGTTATGGCAATAAAATGCGAGTTTTCATTGTTTAATTTGTGGGCTTCTATAAAGTTGAACTACGTGAAATTCAATATATAAATAAGATGGAAAAAATAGCGGTTTAAACTTATACCTTATTCATTATGTTCTGCAGGTGAACGTGGTGTTTACACAATACGGTCGAGCAGTCCAGGCGTCCGAGAACATATCACCGGGAAATAACCTATTCCGTGACAAAGCTGCGGTATTAGCCCAAACCCTCGATTCTCTTCACGTGCCCGCCTGCTCATTTTGTGCAAAATGTCTAATGCGCCCAGAGGATTATTTTGGAAACGAACTTCTTTCAAAGAACGCTGAATTGCGCAAAATAGTCCTAAAACACTGGCCAGTTAGGCCAAAAATTGAATGTACGAAGTGTGGAAGTAAGGCGATTTATTGCAGCACCCAATGTCGAGAAGAAGCATGGAGCACTTACCATCAAGTCTTGTGTGTGACTGTAAATCCGGCAGTGGAAAAGTTATACGAAATCTGTGATCAGTATAAAGGCTTGACCAATGACTCGCGCTGTTGGAAGGGCTGGTGGAATGCGTCGTTCAGTCCCTTTGTTTTGGCGAAGATATGGGCCAGCGTTGTGTGTCTGGCTAAAAATTTTGCCATTCAGAACGGCAGAGATGTACCGTCACCCGCAGACTGGACTATGGCGAAATCTCCATTTAGAAAGTAAGATTATATTTTTTAATTTTATAGCATAATATGATATTTTTTTATATGCGATTTCACGATATATTGCATGAAATCGCGTGAATACGCGAACGTTCATAAATTCTCAATCAGTTGAGTTACCTGCATTCTCTATAGAATTCCTTAATTCATCCAGTGACTTAATTGTTTATATATCACTGATTCAACCTTTCAGATCTTCCTGAACAAATGCAATATACATAATATATATATACTAATTGCAGATCTTGCGGTGCAGCTATTGTGTATTGTATTGCAATTAAGTTGCTACAGGTGTTATTTATTTAATCCAGACTTTGAGCGATGTGTTTGGCATAGCATTTACTTCTTCATTGCTTAAGAATTGTGAATTACTTCTATAAATGATATTTACGATAGTTAATTAACTAGATTAATGAGACCACAATCACGTCTATTATTTATTTGTTTTACTTGAACGATACTAGAATTTATCAATATGTGCCCAAGAGGCACGTTTTTTTGTTCATTTACTTCTCTTCTTAAGAAATAGTGAATTTCTTCTTAGTATTATTTAATATATACTTTTTTTTAAAATACTGGATAAAAATCATAATGATAATGATGTTGCTGCTATTGCTACTGCTACTGATGATAATGATAATACTTAAATAAAATTAACAAATAATAATAATAAATAAAAATAATAATAATAATAATAATCGTAATAATATATAACAATAGTATGACATTATTTTATAATTATCAAAAAAAGCAACAATAAATTATTAATATTAAAAGTGATGATACACTACAATAATAAATAATTCTAATAATGACAATTGTCACCCAGGTTTATAGCCTATGGCTCTGCCAGTAATGCCAGTGTTATACCAGAAATGGTAAAACTGATGCAAGGAATCTTTGACAACGACAGTCTCCCCGAGGGATGGCGCTACAAGATCAATACCCGAGAGTTTGATGGGCGGTATTTCCAGGCCACGTGCAATGTACAGGCTTTCTCCGACCCCTCTACACCCTTCCATATATTCATGAACAACGTGATGATGAAGGAACCAAAAAGGTAGGAAAGTGTTTCCATAACGAATATAAAATTTATACAATTAACAATTACAGTTTTCCTGTAATTTTTAATCATTTTGTTACTTTAATCTTGAATAACTGCAGGACAGTTTAGCAACGATTAAATGCTACTACAAAAGGCACATAAATGGCAAGGACACAGATATATTCAAAAGTTTAAATATATAATAATGTCTAACACAATTACTGTTTGTGGTAAACTTGAAATCATTGTGTTTGTGGGTGTTATGATTGAATAACTGATAACCATTCTGTGAGTATGGGAAAAGATGCAGAATACGAAGATAAGAAAATAAAACCACCAAAGGGACAGAATCATTAGTTCAAAATTATTTGGATATGTTTGAGGTTTCATATCTATTTGCAATCCAAAATTAAGAGTACGTGTTTCAGATTTGTATTTCTGTTTAAATGATCCACGTGTGATCTTGTAAAATAGCCGGTAAACCGCCATGATTTTATCTATATTTTGTAGGGATATTGTTCGACTTCACACCATGAAAGACCCGGAGGACGCCATGTTTGCCGGTATGTTCCCGCTTCACGCATGCCTTAACCATTCCTGCGATAACAACGTGGAGGTATGTCAAAGTTCAAACGGAAGTTGTATCCAAATAAAAACATCATTCGTGGGTATTAAAATAAGTTCGACCCCAAATTTAGTATAAAACAAGAGTTGTCAGAAGACCAACAAAGCTCGCCTCTGGGTGTCAAAGTCCAAAAAGGGCCATAACTGTGCCAAAATGCAATCCAGAGTTATGGTTCTTGTCTGTGTGTATTCCATTGATGATGGTGAACACACATGTAAAGTTTCATTCACATCCAATGAGTGGTTGCAAAGATATGTTAAACTTAAGCGCAAAAGTTTAACCTGGGTGTCTACAGACGACGCCGACGACGCCGACGACGCCGACAACGACGCCGGGGTCATGACAATAGCTCTCCTTGGACTTCGTTTCGGCGAGCTAAAAACGGCCTTTGTGAATGTTAGAATAAGTTCAACCCAAAATTTAGGATAAAAAACATCCCTCATGGGTATTACATTAAGTTTGACACCTTTGAACACCAAGGCGCCATGCGGCTTCATATTTTATATTATATACACCTTGGTGTTTAATTTTCATTGTTTCTATCGGAATTGAGGCTATCAATTGTTGCAATCTCATTATTACTTATGATAAATTCTTTCCTTGCATGCATTAGGATGGTTTTTTTTGTTGATTTACCATCGTCTGCTGATATAATGACGTCATGCTAGCGTAATCATTTTTATATGTGCGCGGAATTTACCTCGACGCTTGAAAGAGCCAGAGACAAAATGTCAAATAATCTTACCCATTTGTAGTCAATATATTTCAACGTTTTCATCAGCGAAATCAAGCAAATGTAATTGTCGTGAATTTATTCTGTTTAAATTGTCAAAATGTAATCTCAAATGCAACAACAAACACGGTAATATGCATCTCATACATTTCAGTATACATGTTACAGTAACTGGTGTTTAATGTTACAAAAGTAGCACTTGTTGTACAAGTAGAATTTTATACAAGACGCTCATGCCATGAACATTGGGATAATTATCTTAAAACAAACACGGTTAATCTGTAATCCAACTGTATATGGTTGTGTGTTAGGTTTGCTTAATATATTCCAATACTCCAACATGGCGACCATTACCTATATAAATTTTACCGGACTAACATTAAAACTGGTTTGTGGAAATGTCAAGGAAAGTTAATTAAAAACGTTTTTCTGAACCTTGTTAATATAACTTTTAACAATTCACAACAAATATTTTTTAAAACTTAAAAAAAAAAATAAACAGGCAACAACACATTTTTGATCCAAAACATTTTTTTGGTATTGGAGTAATACATTGATTAAATGTTTTTTTTTTATTAAAGTATGTGTTTAGCTTCAATAGTGTAAATTAAAATGATCTTTTGTTTGGTTAATAATGTTTTTTTTAATACATTGCAAGAACTTGTTATAACATTCTTTGGCATAAAGTATCAGGGCAACTTTTTTTATGAAAATATGCATCCTTTTTTTTATATCATTTTAATATAACATCTATGTGAAATACTTAACATGGCCCCTAACTTATTTTGTGTATACATATCTGGAACGTATATCTAAACTAGTGTTTTATATTGTCATAAAGGGTCCTCCGTGGCCGAATGGCCTAAGGCGCCATCTCAAGATCACTAACCTCTCACAGCTATGGTCGTAGGTTCGAGTCCCGCTCGATCAAAAAACTTTATGTGAGAAAGTTTCCAGTTACTTGCGGAAGGACGGTGGTTCTTCACAATCTGACTCCTTCTGAGGTCTTCCTCCATCAATAAAATCGCGTTAAAGCACATTCAAATTTTTTTTTGTCATAAACACTTTTGTTATCTCCAGTCCATATTTTTCTTCCTCGAAATAACAAATCACCAAACTTCAGGTTTTAGATGGACATCCGGGTGTGTTGGTCAGGGCCAAGCGCCAAATCTCTGCAGGGGAGGAATTGTTCACCACGTACATCAACACCCGTATGCACAGGAAGGAACGCCGGGCGTGGTTATTCCGGGGCTATAACTTCTGGTGCCAGTGTCGACGATGTGAGTTTGAGGGCGATGACGCAGACAAGTGCACCCACTGTGGTAAAGCTGCCGTAAATGACGACAAGGACAAATATCCAGGTACTGAAGCATGTATATCCCTTTACTCCATAGATACGTATTTTCCCGCACCAATCATAGAAGGCCTTTGAAAACAGTGCAGGAAAAGTTCAGATTACTCGTAACGAGCAATCTGAACACTTCCTGCACTGTTTTTCACTCTGTCAGTTAATTTAAACATAATTCACCCAATAATTCAAAATCCTTCTATATTAGGTGTCCAAAGGCATCTATATCAGAGGTGTCCAAAGGCGTCTATATGAAATATAGTGTTTGAGAGATGGTTAAACATCCATGTATGTACTGGGTTTACAATACAGTCATAAAGGTGGTTGTGAGATATGGGGTTGGAGCGATATGGTTACACATCCATGTATGTACTGGGTTTACAATACAATCATAAATGTGGTTGTGAGATATGGGGTTGGAGCGATATGGTTACACATCCATGTATGTACAAGGTTTACAATACAACCATAAAGGTGGTTGTGAGATATGGGGTTGGGGCGACATGGTTACACATCCATGTATGTACTGGGTTTACAATACAATCATAAAGGTGGTTGTGAGATATGGGGTTGGAGCGATATGGTTACACATCCATGTATGTACTGGGTGTACAATACAGTCATAAAGTTGGTTGTGAGATATGGGGTTGGAGCGATATGGTTACACATCCATGTATGTACTGGGTGTACAATACAGTCATAAAGGTTGTTGTGAGATATGGGGTTGGAGCGATATGGTTACACATCCATGTATGTACTGGGTGTACAATACAGTCATAAAGGTGGTTGTGAGATATGGGGTTGGAGCGATATGGTTATCAAGTTATTTAAAACGGAAACATTTTGAATAAGAAGAACATTGTAAGCGGCTGTTTTGTAGTCGTATAATGTCATGGTTTGTTCTGCAAGTATAGGTTATATAGAATTTTGTACGCCAGTAGATAATTCCATCAAACTTCCAACCGGCTTAGAATGTAATTTACTTTCTCGTTCATGGGACAATTCCATTGGTTGAGGAAGTAAGTCAACCTCTTATGATGGTCATGCCATTCTATGTAAAATGGAACGTTCTGTTTTGAAAAATCTGAGCGGTTTCATTGGCTGAGAATGTAGGACAACATCTTACACCGATTTGTCACAGGGAACCTCAGCTAAATTTATTTTATTCAAGGAAAATCAGTTATTAATTTAACAACACCAATTTTGGCACATTGTAGAGCTAAATGCTAATTCATTTTGATTGGAAAAAAATGTTTACCTCGAACGAGCATACTTATTTGCTTAAAGTGTCGATGACGGATATGTATTGTTTGACCAGATATGAGATGTTTGTATTTGTATTTTCTATTTCTACAAGGTTGTGGGAAGTGCCACAGGGCGTGGTACTGCTCCACCGCATGCCAGAAGACCGCTTGGAAAGCTGGACACAAGAAAATATGCAGTACGGGACATTCTATCACATGTAGTTCGTCTGATTCCTATATGGAAAATACTTCTAAGAAATGAATCCATTGAGACTCGGTCTTGGTTTTAAAAATTACAAATACATTTTAAATGTAAAAGCATCACTATTGTTATAAAATCGCATTGATAAGAAAAGTGAATCAAACAAAAAACCTGTTAGTTTAATGCAGGTAAATTAAGAAGAAATCCTGTCAACTTTTTCAACACATATGTCGAGGTAACATTTCGAACTGGTAATACGAACAATGACAATTATATTACATGTATTGGATTTTTTCCCAAAGATATCATCTTATCTCCTTCAAAGACATAATGTTTTCTAAATGTTCACATGTTATATAACCTACTTCATGCGTATATATCTACTGGATGTAGCCGCATGTCTCCATTACGAACACATATATTTACATATATCTGTATGTCCTCTCTTTGATATGTGTTGTGATCATTGCTACATTTAATGTTATGTGGTGATAATTCCGCTTCCATATACAAAATCAAGGGCCAAGGTCAAAACTATCCGAAATCATTATAGAAAAAATACAGTTATTTCGTACCCTGGTCGATTCGTACCTTCTATAATTCCCAATACATATATTGGTTAATGGGAGAGACGATAAACTAGTTTTGGACTAAACGCCTAAAAATGGGTATTAATAAGTATTGAATATAACTCCATACAACATAATAGATCTTTTACATGATTTTATTTGAAACTATTTTGTAGAATACTGTTTCTCAAAACAAAATTATGTAAAATTATTATATCATTGACGCATGAACTTCTTACACGTGCTATTTGTTATATTTTAGATACAGGATGATGCGTGTGATTGAACCTACCTAGCAACCTACCTCACTAGCTGGAACCGTGTTTGAACCTTCCCACACACTTCCGTAGCAACCTACCTCACTAGCTGGAATCGTGTTTGAACCTTCCTACACACTTCCGTAGCAACCTACCTCACTAACTGGAACCGTGTTTGAACCTTCCTACACACTTCCGTAGCAACCTACCTCACTAGCTGGAACCGTGTTTGAACCTTCCTACACACTTTCGTAGCAACCTACCTCACTAGCTGGAACAGTGTCTGAGCATTCCTTCACTTCCGTAGCAACCTACCTCACTAGCTGGAACAGTGTCTGAGCATTCCTTTACACTTCCGTAGCAACCTACCTCACTAGCTGGAACAGTGTCTGAGCATTCCTTTACACTTCCGTAGCAACCTACCTCACTAACTGGAACCGTGTTTGAGCCTTCCTACACTCTTACGTAACAACCTACCTCACTAACTGGAACCATGTCTGAACCTTCCTACACTCTTCCGTAGCAACCTACCTTACTAGCTGGAACCGTGTCTGAACCTTCCTACACACTTCCGTAGCAACCTACCTCACTAGCTGGAACCGTGTCTGAACCCTTTCTACACACTTTCGAAGCAACCTACCTCAATAGATGGAACCGTGTCTGAACCTTCTTACACACTTTCGTAGCAACCTACCTCACTAGCTGGAACCGTGTCTGAACCTTCCTACACACTTCCGTAGCAACCTACCTCACTAGCTGGAACAGTGCCTGAACCTCCCTACACACTTCCGTAGCAACCTACCTTACTAGCTGACTCTGTGATTGAACCAACATCTTCTGTATACATACACTGATCTCACACATAACACCAACATAGATTTAACTTGCCCAAAAACCGTGTGCTATCTACCTCGGTTATATAATATATCTATGCCTGTGTGTGAACCCTGGGTCTGTTGATACCTACCTCGACTATAGAATACAAACATGACATATGTGCCTGTGTGTGAACCCCGGACCCGTAGATACCTACTTTAACTATTGGGTATAACATTTAACATTTGTGCATGTATGTGAAACCTGAATCTATAGATAACTACCTCGACGCTAGACTATAAACATGTAACATCTATACTTGTGTGTGTGTCTGTGAACCCCGGATCTGTGAATACCTACCTCAGTTATATTACTCTAGCATACACATCTTGAAGAACCCATATCTACACCTACCTACCTGCATGTCTCGGATATAGAATACAAGTATCTTATAAACTGATAAAAAAACGCGTAGAAGAACAACCTGGATCTGCACTTATCTCAACTATATTACACAAGCATCTAATATGCTCAAACTTTTTATGAACCCGATATCTGTAAGTATCAGCGTGAAGAGAGAAGCTACAGTACCTCGTCATTGTTAATTCATACGCACGTTAAACAGTTACGAGTAACTTATACTGTGCATTTGTAGAGAACAGAAAGCAAACCCAGAACGGTCACGTGACGAGAAGACAAATTCAGTTAACCTTTTTCCAAAATATGCAATATCCATGTGATTAGGGTATATGCACATATGTTCCAACGCTTTTCATCTTGTATATCACACGTGACCGTTATTGGTGTTAGTCAGGTTTCAAAAAGGGAGAATATTTCACGGTTAGTTACGACATTATTTATTATTTTATTACTTATACTAACAAAACGTTATATAACAGACTACGTCTGGTGAAATATCGGGGGTCGTATTCGCCACCATTCTTGAGATTAGTCTCAGATTCGAGCTTGAAAATCCAAATTTCAACCTTAAATGTCTAGTTTACCATGGCAGATAGAATAATTGTGAGAGTTGTTTGACTATGTATTAGGTGTCCCTAAATGCTTGCAAATGTTGGTCTCAAAAAATGATCTCTAAGTGTATTTTTCAAAAATCAGTCTTGAGTTAAAGTCGAACAATATTCTTAAGAATGCTTGGTGAATACCAACCCAGATAGTGTTAGAGGAAACAACTAAAAATATACTTTCAAACGTATAAAAATTTCATAACTTTATGTGATAACTTCACTATCTAGGCAGACAAATCATCACCTCCTTACAGAGTTTATACACAATTGCCGACTCCAAATCTATCGTTAGGACCGCAGGCATTATGATTTCAATTTTGCTGTTTTGGGCAAATACGTTTATTTAAACTGTGTCTATATCCCTCTGATGTTTTGCTGCCTTGAGCAAATACTTTATTTTAAACTGTATATATATCCTGCTGATGTTTTGCTGCCTTGAGCAAACACTTTATTTAAACTGCATCTATATCCCGCGGATGTTTTGCTGCCTTGAGCAAATACTTTATTTTAAACTGTATATATATCCCGCTGATGTTTTGCTGCCTTGGGCAAATACGTTTATTTAAACTGTGTCTATATTCCGCTGTTGTTTTGCTGCCTTGAGCGAACACTTTATCTAAACTATGTCTATATCGCGCTGATGTTTTGCTGCCTTAAACAATACTTTATTTAAACTGTATCTATATCCCTCTGACGTTTTGCTTCCTTGAGCAAATACTTTATTTAAACTGTGTCTATATCGCGCTGATGTTTTGCTGCCTTGAGCAAATACTTTATTTAAACTGTATCTATATCCCTCTGATTTTTTGCTGCCTTGAGCAAACACTTTATTTAAACTGTGTCTATATCGCACTGATGTTTTGCTGCCTTGAGCAAATACTTTTTTTAAACTGTGTCTATATCCCTCTGATTTTTTGCTGCCCTGAGCAAACACTTTATTTAAGCTATGTCTATATCGCGCTGATGTTTTGCTGCCTTGAACAAATACTTTATTTAAACTGTATCTATATCCCTCTGATGTTTCACACAGTTTCACTATGTTTATGTACCGCTTATCTTTTTTTGCTGTCTTGTGCAAATTATTTTTTCAAGCAGACGCAAACAAACTATATATGTCGCTGGTTCCTTTTTTTTCCGTTAGGTGCAAATTATCAATGTCTGACATAGTTTAATTGTATATAACCAGCTGATTTCACTTTTTGCCTTTTTTTTCAAAATATTTCTTTTTTCTGACACAGTTGTAAATGTGCATATTTCTAGTCGATTTCTTTTCCCCCCTGCAAGCTGTGCATTTCTTCTGAGGCATTTAAACTGTTCTGACAAAGTGTGTGTGTGTTTGTTTTATTAAAATTAAGTCAGTTGTTCAGTCAGAAGTTAGTTGCTGCATATTAAAAAAAATATATATATCTTCATCAATCTTGTTGAATGACAATACCAAACGAGTTGTAGAGACCTCGATGTTTGTTAACCAAGTCTTGGAATAAATCTTTATAGTAAAGACTGACAATGAATTTGAGTTTTGGATACATATTTAGAGATTAGTAGAAGTGACACGCCTTATACTGCTTCTTTTACAACCGGATTAGCCCCTGGGCAGCGCACGGGTAACGTTGGCAACGAATATCCGGGAAGTCACTTGTCAGGAATCTTTGTAGTCCGCTGCTAATATACTTTTTACTAAATGTGAAAATAACACCATGGAAACTATTTGTGTCATCTACTACAGTTTATTTCACAAACGTATCAAAACAAGTGCACTTGTACACAAGTTAACTATAAAGAAGAATAATGAAGTCGAAATTCAATATAGAACAAAATTAAATGATCATTAAATGGGATATATCCAAAGCAACCACCAGATTAAAGACATTTTCTTTCATTTTCTTCTCCCTCTATTTCTAGAAAAAAAAATGCTTTATATAGTATTAGACTCTACGGCTGAGGGCTACCTATATACGACAATCCGGCATAAAACTACCCGTACCATACGGCAGAAAGTTGTAACGTTGGATAATGTAGCACTCCCGTTGTTGCATAGATTTAAGAACTCAAATGTACTAACACACTTTTACTCAGTAATTGTACAACTAGTATTAATCAGTGTTTTAATATAATATCATTTTATATTAGTTTAAAATTTACAAAAAAGTTCTAAGACCTGGTCTTATAGATTTTTAATCATCCTCATTCGATGCGTTCCTGCTCCATTGTCCTTGATACTGGTTGGTGTCTGTGTCTGTTTCAATGCCGCTGTCGTCATAAGAGTCATTTAAAAGCCGTCGGGCCTTCACATACACCGTATTGAAAACAACCCCCCATAAACGGGAATCCCTCTAAATGTCCCGAAGATGTCATACAAAGTTTTATTATATATCAGGCGCAACAGTATTGATTCCTGGTCCATTTGGTCCATGATGTGTCGCTGAGTTCATAAGATCAGGAAATACGCCGTTAATGAGTTTCTCAGTTCGTGTTCCGCTTGTGATGCGGGCCTTGTGAAGTTTACTTATGAGTGGTAAGCGTAAAATCTAGTACCATTCCCGAAGTCCAACTGGCATTCTTGTAGCACCATTTACGGGTGTGGAGATTAAATAATGACAATGCAAATCAAGATTCTACATCTTATTATAATTTTTCAACTAATTCGTGATCGTATAGTGTCTGTTTAAGCTCAACATTTGAGCCTACATAGTTCCACACTCCTAACTCCCCCAGCACCACACTCTAAAACTCACTACTAACACGTTTTAATTCCTTCTCTTATTCCTAACTCTAACTCAAAACTCCTCTCTCACAGAGTAACATGTACTTTTATATCTGGTCTCAGAGTTACAGGACGAATCATGGTAGAGCTACAGCGATATAACCGTTACTTTCCAATTACGTTATTCAACGGGCGGCTTAACTTATGGTTGGCAGAACAGGTGTTAAGCTTCATCCATAGAGTTACCCTGGAACAGCTATTCAGTGCTAATATGAAGCATAGCATCTGGGGAGTTACATACCTCCCCACTAATTGATTTATTGTTACTCTGTAAAAAAAAATCTTTTTACGATCTAGCCATCGTATTCCTTATGAGTATACATTTCCCTACAAGGTGATGAATATATGTGTAGGTATCACCACAATTGTAACATTCTTTAGGTTCGCACTAATTGAGCCAATCTACTACCATAACATCCATTGAGAATAGCACTAACTGTGTCATTCTAGAGTTCCTTTGTTTTCACTGTGCCTTAAACGTCTATATGATATAAAGATAACATAATTAAAACAATTATTTAATTAAAAAGTATACACTTAATTAGATTTTAAATCGTGATAAAACTTATAGCTATTGCTACGACACAGGGTTTACTTCAAATTGATTGTCGTCGTGGCTTTGTATGTTAGCACTATAGTTAAATCCGTCATCACTGTGTCTCGCATCTGAGCCATAACGACGACCCTTGGTTCCACTGGTCCTCCAGTGTCAGTTGTGCTGTTGGCATGGGCTGTTCAGTGGTGGTAAACCTGGAGGTCCCCGGTTTCTACATTCTCCATCACCACGTTTGGCCCATACGGTGTTGGGTATCTCAGGATCCACCTTCCTCGCCCGACGCTTCGTCTAACTGCCGGCCGGTTGTCCGTAGCATTGTTCCATGGGGCAACCCTTGCCACTTGGACGCACTCTCGCTGTACGGTTCGTTCATGCTGATGGCCTCCCTCCGTCCAGGTAGCCGTATCGATGGCGGCAACCAGAACCTCGGGATAAATGGCTAAGCGTTGTTGCCTGAGCTCCTGAATTGCTCTACCAAGAAAATCCAGCTCTCTAACATTGTTCTCGACACGGACGTCATTTTATTGCCTTGGTCGGTTATTTCTTGGTTTCTGCGGTGGTATGATATCCGACTGTTTGTACAAAGTGTTCGTGGTGAAACCATCCGGTCTGGGCGTGTGAGTTAACTTGATTGCTCTCTTATAATTGACATGGTGATATAAATTTGTATAGTTGTATTGTATATTCAGCACGCTTATAACTGATGCCATTCAATTCCTATGGACAGGTGTGCAACTGTAATTACTTTAATATGGTAACTGTGATCCCAGACAGGATATCTCACACCCTTTGCTTTTCCTGATCGATTTACAGTTCCAATTAGTCTTAGTTTACCAGTGAAATCAACACATTAACTCTAACAACTAAAGTGGGAGCACAATTTTTCTCTCATTATTTTTATTGATCACTGGGCTAGCTTGTTACATATACACACAATCTATAAATATACTCAATTAAAGAGTCATAACGGCTAACTTCACCTGTAGCATTTTGAGAGTAATACAGAACTTACATAGCACATAAAAATATAATGTCTATAATACAATAGTTAATCCAACGTATTAAACAACGTATTCACACATAACCCGACACAAATAAACAAATATAACTCCAGTTTGGCATTTTGTTCATACTTATTTCGACCCCCTTGGAGACCCTCAAGTAGACCTACTAAATGTTGCATTGGAATTTCCATTGACAAAACAGAAGTATCGGACAAAAGTGTGTTTGTGTCCACGGGCTTCTACATGTGAGAACTATTTTCTTTGACCGATTCGGCCAGTTACTTTTTATAAATTTTCATGATTGTCTGACATTCTCGTGCAACTACCAAGTTTCACCATAGTTCCAACATATCACATTTGCGCGATTCTGTCCCCCTCGACGCGCCGATCCACTTACGCGTGCGACGTTGACCGCATTTACTAGTCCCGTCTTGCCGTACAATCTCTCGTATCATGGCCGTCTTTGCGACAATGATAGCATCGTTTCATTTGTTTTCGATAATGGTCGACTTTTATGGGTTGTGGCCCAGTTACATTATTATGAATCGATCTTATGTCATGCCAGGTTTTTAAGCTAAATCGTTTTCTCAAATTTTGCACATTCGTTGCACAAGTTACTGTAGCTTGAAGCATTTGAGGGTTATCTCCCATAACCTTCATTTTCATTCAGTCGTTTAAACGTCCGTCAATAAAGGAACAAATTAATTGTCTTTCAGCAATCTGTTGTTGGTCCACAAATGCGTCCTCACCCATTGCAATCAAACGCTCTGCATATACTTGAATTGCCTCCCTTTCATTTTGTCTAACCTTTTTGAGAAGTAAAAGTGCGTGTTGAGGGTCATTAAAATCGGCAAACCTTAGTTTCAATTTCGTTTTAATTTAATCTCAAGTATGAGTGGGGTAAGTATCCACATTTCTCTTTAAAAAATCTAAGAGGACCATTACTGGCCTGGTATGTTACTAATTTAATGCTTGTGTCACTAATTCCCACAAGTCTCGAATATCTCTCAACGCTTTTTTCCCATTCTTTGAATTGTTTACCGCCCCCCCCCCCCCCTCCCCCAATTTTATCCCCAATAGTCCGAATTGTAGTTAATAATTCCGCCCGTTCAGTCATCGTTTAGTGTGAAATAAAATAACTTTCATATCGTATTGAACAATCCGGCATTAAGCTACCCGTACGGTAGAAAGTTGTAGTGTTCGATAGTGTAGAGCTCCCGTGGTTGCATAGAATTTATTTAGTATTTGTAAAACTAGGATTCATTGTTGTATTCGCAATAAATCCCACCCGTTTTACGTTCCGGCAAACATAGTGATATAAATATGAATATTAAAAACAAGAGTAAAATCATTTACACTTTCTTCTGTAACTTGATTTATTTAAGAACTAAAACAATACGCTAGACACACTCATTAAACTACACGATATAATTAAACTAAATAAAAAAAGCCTTTAAAATCAACCAGTTATATACATAAATTCGCTTTTCTAGCTGACCTAGGGGCGTAATAGCTAGTCAAATGTGGCAAAGTGTGGTTTTATTATAAGTTAGTTAATTCATATTTATTGAATTTATTCGTATTCAACAACTCACACTAACCCAAGTACATTTAACAGTAACATAGTAAAAGTCTTACTCTCGTCTATGTCTCAAATCGCTCTCCTAACTAACTTCCAAACTCATTGGATGCAGCATCCCCTTAACTGGTCAATGGGGTGTCTACCTTTTTTAAAAAAAAAAAAACATACACCCTATTCTACTTTCTATGCAAAATATAAAACACGCTTAACACACGCACGAACGACAAAATATAACTAAAATAACCAACAATTTTAAACCAACAAAATATTAACAAATTTCTAGCTAACCTAGGGGTGTAGTTACTAGTCAAATCTACGGGTGGAAGGGTATGCATCTATGAAACGAGTCCACTGGGCCGAAATACATTCTGAATAACTTATCCAAAATCTAAATAACGGAGGTAAGTCATCGAAATTCTCCAGATATGTTTAGCACTGTAGCACTCCCGTGGTTGCATAGATTAAAGAACTCGAATTTTCAAACACACACATTTTATTCAGTTACATTTTACGAGTCCGTGTTCTAATATAAAAAAAAACAAGTTCCATTAATTTTAAACATACAAAAAGTTCTAGTATTAAACAACTAGTCTCCTAGATGTAACCAACATCCTTCACTCTCAACGTTCCCGTGCCTTCCCTCCTGATACTAAAGTTTCTCGAGTTTATATAGGTTCGAGGAAACAACAAAGTAATTGAAAGCTGATGCAATCCTTGTGAAACAAGTATGTGGTCAAAAAGTATGTGGTCAAATGTAACAAACAAATTAATTGTTTTTGTTTTTGTTATTCTTTTATAATGCATAAAACTTTATAATTATGTATATAGTATCCGAAAAATAGTCCAAAATTAAAAATGAATCACTGGTCGGTAATTATATAGTATCCGAAAAATAGTCCGAAATTAAAAATGTATCACTGGTCGGTGTTCGAGTCGGTGTGGATGCCGCTGTCCTCGGAGTCTTCCAGCAGTCGTCGGGTCTTCACATACACCGCATCAAACACACTTTCCCATATACGGGGATCCCTCAGAATGTTTCGAAGATCATCATAGGAGGCGTTGTTATAGATTTGTCGCTACGGTATGGATTCCCCGTCCATTTGCGGGTCCATTATATGGCACTGGGCTCTCATGATAAAAAAATAAGCCGTTAGCGAATTTCGCAGTTCCAGTCCTGCTGTCGAAATAAGCCTAGTAAAGTTGACCAATAAGTGACGTGGGTAGAGCCCACTGCCGTTCCCGAAGTCAAGCCGATATTCATGACGTTCCGCAGCCCCGAACTGGCACTGCGGACACATTGCAACGACCTGCTGAGTTAACGTATGTTCGATGTATCCCCTTAACCATAGTTTAATGTATCCACAGAACATGGTGAAAATCTCTTCGTTGGTTACATTGTTGTAGTTCGAATATGATTGTCCTGTTGTTGTTTTGTTGTGGACGGATTGTGAGAAGGAATACCCGAGGTGTATATATATATACAGCCTTGATCCCCGGGGGATTGAGGTAGGGTAGTCCTGTTGTTTTTTTTTCTTATCATTCTTCATTAGGGGCTTCAGATAGTCCAATATCAAGCCACCGAGATGCTTATCTCTTCTTACAACTGGCCATTTGTTGGCAGTTGCATAACTGGCATTTTGATGGAGCTCCCTACCGTGTACGATATACTACTTACTAATTAATCAGGGCTAGGTGTATATCACTAAGAACAACTAAGAAAATATGTTATTAACACTGATGCACGTCTATGAAATAAAATGAACATTGAGTTTCACGTCTATTAAATAAGCTCGTATGGCACTAACAAACTAGAAAAAATAAATGATTAACACTGAATGCACGTCTAAGAAATAAAATGAACATTGAGTTTCACGTCTATTTAATAAGCTCATATGGCACTAACAAATTAGGAAAATAAATGATTAACACAAAATGCACATTTATGAATAAAAATAAACAATCTGAGTGTCACGTCTATTAAATAAACACATCTTGTTTCACCTTGACAGCAAGTAACGCTGCAGCTTATGGTGCAGTCCGAATGGCAAAGATAAAATTCAAAGACCTCGATGACTGGCAAAGGCTGTCTTTTCTTTATCTTTTTCGTCCATGAGTATTTGCCAGTACCCACATTTTAGATCTAAAGATGCGAAGTTTTTAACAACAGTGCCAACAAGTCATCAATAAGCGGAAGAGGAAATGCATAATATTTTGTTATCGCATTGAGTTTTCTAAAGTCTACACAGAAACGCTTGGAACCGTCTTTCTTATCAACAATTACAACTGGAAAGCTACAAAAAGATTAAGATCTAGTTATTATTCTAGCTTTTAACATCTCGTCGATAGCTTGGCCTATAACCTTTAAATTGTTACGAAGTGTTCTGTAAGGCCTAAACTTTATCGGTGCATTGTTTACGGTGTCCAATGTCATTCGGACAGTTTCTGTGTATCCGAGCTCAGAATCCTTATTAGCAAATATATTTATATTTTTGGCTACGAGTGATAAATTCGTTCTTTATGCTCCAATGGCACTTTAATATCATCAGCTATTTCTTGATTCTCCGTCCTAGATGTAGCTCTTTCCTTATTTTGTTGACATATTTTGCTTACTGACGCGATGCTATCTTCATGAATTCGTTCTATTCTAGCAAGTATGCAGCCCCGTTTTGATAATAGTTTTATCTGTTATTTACAGCTAAAATTGGGATATGTTGCCGTTTCTTCATTTTCATGACAGAATTTGAAACCATCAGTCCTGGTTCAGTACTTATGTAACCACGTTCACAACTCGTTAATTAATAAACTGCAGCAATTGGAATGTCAACGTTATTTTTAACCTTACTGGAACAAACCATTGCAGTTTGAGGTTTTAAAATTGTGTCATATTTAATTCTTACAAGGGAGCAGATATAAATGTTTTCTTCTAAGGAGACAGGGCTGTACAAAATGTGTGTCCAGGACAAGTGACTTTTTAAAAGCCACTTGTCCTGAACAAAAAGCAACTTGTCCAGGTGTTTATATACATTTAAAAATGCGTACCAGTTTAACACATAATAAAGATGCTTATGCATTATTTTCAACCTGGACAATTTCAGATGGTAACTTTTTCTTCTTGCAACATATAGACAGTTTTAAATGTGTTTAGTGTTTATGTGAGACGTATGTTTTTCCAACTCTTAAACACCAAGGTTAAAGAAGAGTCGGGTGCCATTTTTAATTAATCAGACCTGTCCTAGTATCATGTTTTTGTTCATGACTTTAACTACGTAGAACGTGTGATTCATTTCGGTTTCCCCGATTTGAAAATTGAGCTTGATGCACCCGTCAACTGCAAGGTTCCCTCCATTTACAGACTGTAGCGAACCTTTTTTCTTTATTAAAATCGGTCTGTCTTTCAAAAGGGAAACCAATTGACAACTTATCAGACTCACTTCGGTTCCAGAATCAACCCATGATCTATATCTACTTTTGCCTATTTTAATAATGCACGAACTTTGACTACCGACTAGGGAAATATTAAATGTTGACCTACTTTTACTCTTATCATCAGCTTCATTATGATAAGAGGACCCTAGTTGGATACAGTGACGTTTGATATGACCTATTTACCCACAATTCCAACACTCGTAGGAATAATAGTTGCTTAGTTTCCTGTCTTTATCGAACGCGTTCACCTTTCTTCTTTTAAGCCTGCCATCTCGTCCAATATGTTCCGCATGTTTGCAATAAATCATTTCTTTGCTGATCTATAGTGATTAGCTTCCATAGGCTCAGGTCGTTTAGTAATGTTTTCAGTTTCTTTATCTAAGCCTAAATTGAACCTAGTTCTTAGATTTTGTTCATTCATCGCGCTTCTCACCGCAGCTTGTAATGTGGCTGGATTTTCTTTCATAACCTTCATTTTAAGATAGTCATGTGCTAACCCATCAACAAAGAAACCAACTAATTGCCTTTCGATTGTTGCCAATTCCCCCTGATGTCCTACAAACGCCTCATCCGCTTAAGCAAGCAAACATTCACAATAAAATTGCACGGGCTCAGATATGTTTTGTTAAACAGTTCTGAGTATCATAAATGCATGCTTAGAGTCAGTAATTTCAGCAAATCGTAATGCTAATTCTATTTTTAAATTATCCCAAGTGTCATTTGGATGATCATTTAGATATCTATGTAGAAAATCACTTACAGCTCCTTGACTTGATTGATATGTCACCAACTTCATTTGATCATCTGCAAGGCCAGTTAAAATAGCGTACTTTTTAATAGATTTTATCCAGGTTTTATAACTTTTAGGATTCCTATCAAATGGTACAGCAATTTGAGCAATTCCCTGCGTACCTACACTACAGAAGGAAAAGTTTCGCAATGGCAATACAATCTTGCTTATATATCTATATAACTTGCATGAGAATACTTTTATTATAAATATGGGAAATATTTCACTGGCTGCCCTGTATTACAAGTTATAAAATAATATAAATATTGGTTTGGCAGAGGCCTTGATATTGTATCTATGGTTTGCATTGTAGCTAGGCGCACTAGCCGTAGTCTGGTCTGTACATTTATGTCTTGGTTATTCACAAATAATTATCTCCATATATGTAGCATGCATTGTGAATGAGCATCTGAAAAGATCCCAAAAATGTAAATACCGTTGCTGTGAATTTAATTATCTCCCTTTATATATATATATATATATATATATATATATATATATATATATATATATATATATATATATATATATATATATATAAATGTATATATACGTAGTAAGTCACTAGTCAAGATCTACTACTTAAAGATTAAAACTGATATTTATAAGTAGTTTTCCTAGCACTTTAATGTGTGTTTCTTCACCGCATGCTTTTGTATTACTCTTCAATATAGCATTATCCCGTGTATTCGTGCTGCTTAAATCGTCCTTTACGCCTTAAAACGCAAGTAGTGATATTGTATCAAATTTAGATATGACATGATTGATAGACCAAGGCAAAACTTTTCTTACCTTGTAGATTTTTATCATTTTAAAACATAAATTTAATTAATTGCCTCTGACATATATGAATCGATAAGAATAATTGCAGATCTGGGATGAAATATATATTCAATATTTAAAATACTGCATTTTTTAAGTCGTTACGAATAATTCCTTTGCATATATATTATCTCCTGTTGTTAACGATATATAAAACGAATGAATTTGAAATTGTATTATGAATTTTGTAATTATATTCCATAACATTATTGGGTGTTATCATTTTATATTTATTTTAACAAATAAACGTTCGAACATGATTTTATCTGTACATGTAATCTGGTCATTGTTTTACACTTGATGTGTATTGATCTGATGCGGACGGTCATTCAAAGCTATCGATATTAGTTCTAACACATCCATTGATCTGACGCGAAAGCGACTACTACTCGCTCACTGTCCATCTGACGATGTTTGTCCAAGTAAATACAATATAATACAATTAATACAATGCCAATACAATGTTATACACTCCTTTTTTTGTTAACTTGAGATTAGTTGTAAACATTATATTGACCGATACAGATAAAACAGGTATTCAATTAAGCATCGGTTACATAATATTATGTAATTAAACGCTTTACCTAAACCGTGAATTACTGAACTTGCCTAATTATCAGCTAACTTTGAATCAATTATAGAGTTACTGTAGTTACATTTCGCTTGTCTAAAGAAAATGATGGTCCTGGAAAAAATATCGATCGCTGATTGGATGATCGACTTGTTTGATTGGCAGTACGCGTCAGGTCGATTGTAATCTGAGTTTTGTTAAGAAATAATGATTAGTATTTCACTTGAGTTTGGTTACTGTAATATAGTATACGATCCATCAAAGGGACACACGGCAATTCCGGTTAAGTTTAAACTGTACTTGTTCTGGTTATTATTTAATTACATAATATAATATGAATTTTGATAGTTTATTAGTATAAACATATTCCATTTCCACCTAAAATACTGAAACGGAATTAAATATCTATGCATACTTTCAATTCAGTTCATATTTCAAAAAGGGACACAACTCTGGTAAATATATGCTACTTATTTACATGATGCAATATGAACATGAAATTATTTCTACTGATATTAAAACAAATGGGATATTTATGCATACTTTTAATTTCGCTTATATTTCGAAAAGGGGCATAACCCTGGTGAGTAATTGAAATGCGCCATATATAGCACAACGATGGTCATCTATGTCAGAGAGTTCCATATAAAGTTGATATGCACAAGTCGGTGGCGGCATTGTCTAAAAAAAACAATGACATTTTTAAAGAGTTTTACTGTTTTTTTTGTCAAACGCCATTGTTTTTATACTACGGGATAATATTTGATTTAGATATAACATTTCACATAGATCTACTTGGAGAAAAAAATACATCTATGTGGTTACTACGGACCCATGTGTGGTTCAAAAATGCCAACATAATAATGGCAAGAATATGACGACTGTAGATCAAGCTCACGTGTATAACAAGAGGCGACAATTTACTTTCTGAAACTTTACATGCAGTTCTGCAGGTGTGAAGGTTCTAAGTTCATTCTGTATATTTATTTGTTGATGTTTCAATATAAATGTTAATTGTTGTTTTTGTACATGGAGAATGAACCTGAAATCTTCCTTCTGTTTGACTTCATATTTATCATGTGTTGGTGCATCGAAAATTCTTTCATTCCATATACATGTACATTGAAAGCTGTAGACGCTGATTTCATGTTTTGATATACTAAATTGCCTTGTGTCCATTTAATGAGATTTGTATTGTTGTATGAACATGCATCACAATCACTTGGAATATGTATTCCTTTATTTTAGTCATCCTAGAGCTTCAAGCATTTACATACACCTTTCTGGCGTTATATTAGAGCATTTCGGCGTTTAGAACTTCATATGCGTAAACGACGAATTAAATACTTTGATAGATCAAATATTTGAACCTCAGCTACACAACTTTATAAGCTTAATATTCCTCGACCACAACTACACACGTGTATCGGTATAAAACGTCAAACGTTTCAAAATGCTTCAGATTCTTCGACCACAGTTACACACGTGTATCGGTGTTAAAACGTCAAACGTTTGAATGCTTAAGATTCCTTGACCTAAGCTTCACACGTGTATCGGTGTTAAAACTTTGAAAGTTTAAAAGCTTAAAGACCCTTTAATCTTGACACCACATTGGTATAACAACTTTAAACGTTTGAAAGGCTTATGATTCCTTGACCTCAATCTCAACACGTGTATCGGTTTAAAACTTAATACAGTTTGAGAGATAGTTTTTCTCAACCGCAGTCACATACGTGCATCGGAAAGTTTCAGAATGAACAACAGGCGTGCATTGTTTTTTTTTAGACTTTAATGATTTTAAGGTTCAAGGTTCCTCTCCCAAGTTACATATGTGAATCTTTAAAAGATTAAAGTACCTCATCTGCGCATGGGCATGGTGTTTGAGACTTGAAATGTTTTACAGCCAAAGCATATTCGGCTCTACTTGTGCTTCGGTATTTTATACTGAATACAAATGTTTTATTTTATAAACCTTGTATATTGAATTGGAGTATAATATAATTGTTTCATTTAAATTTATTTTACAATGTTGTATAAAATTGAGATATATATAAAAGATAAGATTAAAGCTAATTTGAAATGCTGTGTATCTCTTTAATGCAATTCCTGAACATTTAACATGCCTATTTATAATTAAAATAAATTACGAAGGATACGCCAGTACGTATTTCGTTCAAAATATTTCAGAGAATATGTTTCTTGTTTGGATGATCAATGGCGAATCTACTCTTTAAAAACCCGGCGCACCCACCACCCAAACTCCCATGTTTTTTTAATTTGCGTCCCTAAGTACGCACCCACTCTCTAAACTGAAATCCTGGATCCGCCTCTGATGATACATATGCAATCAAGCTACATAATTCGTCCCATTGAAGACATAAGGTACCAGTGCATATGAATTAAGAAGGCACTTGGTACCTTTTTGCTGAACTAAATTAAACTTTTTATGTGATCTTCATTAGTCTATGTAAATTTTATATTCCTATTGTGTGTAGTCAAAAGGAGTTATTAAAAAAAAAGTTCATATATTTCTTTTGAATCCGATTTTTTTTTCTTCAATTTGATGTCGTTTTATTTTAATTCATATCATAAACATTTTATGATTATTACTTAATTCTGTCAACACTTTTATCATCTGATCTATTATGACATAAACAACAGCCATATTTTAGGCTTATGTCTTATCGATATAAAGAAATATAAGAAAGAAAAAATAATGTTGAATTTTTGTAGGAAGAAAGAGAGGACGAAAAAAAGAAAGGAAAGGAAAACTGAGTTAAAAAGGAAATAAAATAGCTAAAGGGAAGAAGAAATAATGAAAGTTAGCAAGGGAGAAAGGAAGACAGATGGAAGTAGGACTTGGAGCGGATAAAGAGTGATACATATAGTAAAGGAGGGAATAGGAGAGAGATTAAGGGAAATAAAATGGAAATGGAGAGTGAGATTAGAGAAAAATGAAAGATATCAGGTTGTGTAAGGATTGGGGTTTTGTTTGTTATAGTGGCAGAATACAAATTTTGTAAATGAGATTTACGCGAGTTATGAAGTAAGTTGATGGATTTCCTTTCCTCCGTATACGTCATACTCTACGTTTCACAAATTCCCAAAACAATTGACAATATTGTCATTTACTATAACGGTTTTAATTTAAAACAAACATTGTATTCCAACAGGAAATAGATGCGAACAAGTGTCCCTTGTTGTCAAAATAAAACTACTCAACTGCGACAAGAGAGTCTCTTGGAATTCATTAAGAATAAAATACACGTGTCTTATGAACAAAATATTATTTTTTTTGGATTTAAAGAAAATATATTGTAGTGAAAACCATTGACACAACTATACATTTCAACCTTCTTATTAAGAACAATTAGCATGTTAAAAACTATAATTATGTGTTCAGAAAGGAGCGTCAAAACTACTAATTATTATCAAAAATTGTACATCATATGTCCAAAAGAGGGGTCAAAAACGGCGGCACATATGTATATAACACGCATTAAATTTGACGATTTATGGACTTCTTTAAAAATGCATTTTCCTTATTCTAATGCTCATTGTTTTATTTGATGGCATTATTGATGTATTTTGAACATTTTGAAAGCATTGTTTTGTTTGAATAGTGAATTTAGAAAAGAAATTATGTTTGGAAATTAAGGTATGAATACATGATTTCGGAAGTCTACTTTCACTTTGTCAACAGTGTACACATTGAACAGGAAAAAAACCTCTTATATGACACATAGCCCCTACTTTTCTCACCATAATTTTGGTAGTGCAGAGGTTGACAAACAGTAAAATGTAAGTTTCACTTCTTTCATTTGAGTATGTGTATGTGTATGACAATGTGGAGCGCGTGTTCCAATGGCAGAGCACCGGACCCATGATTGGAGAGCCACGGCTATGTGTGGTGTCCTTGAGCAAGACACTTCTTCTGCATATACTTTGTATTGGTTCTAACCAGGAAAACTTCGAGTGTGATTTGTCTTAGTTGTAAGAACTTGTTTTACAATCAAAGTAAAATAAATAAGTTTAAACCTATGAATGACAAGTCTTCAAACTTTTATTATTTACTATAGAATAGTTTAGTTTATACTAATTTATTTTAGTTTGATTGCGATGAAAGCTCAGAGCTTATATGAACCGCTCTCGAGTCCGTTTCCTGGGAAGAACAACTACTAGGTGTTGTTTTATAAGAGGCATCGGGTCGACCGGGGAATCGAACCCGCAACCTCTGGCGTGAACGGCCAACACTCTATCCATTACACTACCGCCCCGCTAACTATAGAATAGAATAGTACTTTGCGGAAAAGTTAACCTGCGTGCAAGTTACAATATAAAGTGATATATCTAATCAACTTAATACTGATATTGCATGTCATAGTCGACTCAATTATTAATAAATTATTAGTGCAATTACTTTCTATGATAATTAAGCTTTCGATTGATTGATTGCCTCTGTATTCTTCTTCTTCTTCTTCTTCTTCTTCTTCTTCTTAATACTGTGCAGGGCTCCTCTGGAGCATAATCGCACATTATGAAATATATGTACACGTGAGAGAGGGTCTAGTGTGCAGTTAAAAATAGGTTAAAAACATCATTCATCTGTTCACTTCGTCTTTGCAACCATCCTAGCCTGGAATGCTTCGATGGATGGTGCGTTGACAAGGCTGACTGGGAGGGAGTTCCATAGTCTGATGCCAGATGGGAAGAAGGAGTCACGGTAGCTGTTGAAATCTACTAGCATGACCTCTGGTCTGGGCGCCGGTTGGATGAAGGTATAGGGTAGTAGGGATTTCCACAAGCTGATGTACAATGCGGTAAAACGAGCAGCTCTCCGTTGCACTGATTCGATATTGTTTATGTTTGACTTAGTAGACGGGTCTCATACAGTGGACGCGTATTATTTGTGACCGTACTAGTGATTTGTAGCAGGTAGTCTTGACTACCTTGGGGCAAGAGGATATATTTCTTCGAAGGAACGCTGTTGTGGTGTTAGCCTTCTTCACTATGGAGTCTATGGAGCAAGCTGTCTATGGTTACTCCCAAATCTTTGGATTTGGTGGACAGCTGCAGTTGGTGGCAAGAATAAAATGCCTCTTATTGGTTATTCTCAAAACCTTGCACTTGTCTGGGTTAAAGACCATCTGCCAGTCATCTTTGCATTGCTGAAGGTGCTCTAGGTCTGCCTGCAACGTCTTGGTATCTTCGTCGGTGTAGACGATGCGGTACAGCATGCTGTCATCAGCAAAACGACTGACCATGGAACTAACTCTCGACGGTTAGTCATTAATATAAACCAAGAATAGTGGTGGACCCATGACTGTGCCTTGAGGAACGCCGGAAGTGACGGGTGATGGTGTGCATGCCATGGCTCACTATGCGTCATGTACGTAATAATTTATTTTAATGTACATGTTGTTTTTATTGTCTTTGTATACATTAATTACCGAAATCAATCAAAACAATCAAATCAAATCAATCAATCAATCAATCAATCAATCAATCAATCAATCAATCAATCAATCAATCAATCAATCAAAAGTATAACCAAAGTCTAAGCTTAAAGAGCCGCAAAATAAACTTATCCATTTTTCTCTTATAATAAAAACAAAGGAAAATCTTAAGGAGAATTTCAATATGGATATATTCCGAATATATTTTCCGAGTTCCGGTCAGCCATTTTTCTCATCTGGGGCATATTATGAATTTACCATGGATCTTCGCCTTGCGCACAATAATATGACATTGTGTATCTTTCATTCATATATGAAGATTGCAACAAAACATATACAAACAGGTACATGTACTACTGTACATTAGATGAAATTTGTTGAGATTGATATGAGGGTTCAAAGCCATGGTGCCTGGTGCGTTCTTGTCTGATTTCCACAACGGTGTCATTCCGTTCATTCTGTTATTTTAATATAAGACGAGCGCAGATGAATGACTTCAATAATATTTAATGATGTTCTTATTTTTAGTTAAATCAGAAATGAACATTGGAATATGTATCCCTTTTATACCTAATACCGCGATATACCTATTACTGGGAATGCTCATATAACAACAATCTGGGAAGACATGCGTAAAGCTCCAATTTCCGTTAGAGTCGGCATTTGTTTGCATTTCGTATCGGCGATAACATTACGCCAGCAGTCAGCAGATTTGTATGAGTTATCAAAATTAAATAATGAACAATTTATCGAAATTTATATATTTTGCCTTCAGACTTAAAGGCATTAAGCATTAAAGTAAATAGTTAGTTTTCAGACACCATGATCAAACTACCGATTTCAGTAAATTAATAAATCAACAACACAGCTTTGATGGTTAATTTGTATTAAAACAGTATTTATTAACTTTATTTACTTCTCTGATAATCTTATTTTCATGTTTTGACTATACTGTTACAATATTTGTGTTGACTTTAAACACACACAAGTGCTGTTTTATGCCTTATAAAAAAACAGTCAAACTTGTCTTAAGCAACAAGTCAAGGAAGAAGCAAAATTTGCCTTTTAAGACAGGTTGTTGCTTAGTGCAAGTTTTTTTTTCTGTGTAAGCAAATAAATGGGAGATAACAAATGTGGCTGCTTAAGACAAGTGACTGCTTAACAGAGGCAACCGCTTATGCAGGTTTGACTGGCACTTTGAATTGGAACATTCCCGCTATTTCACACAATCTGTCTTTGAAAAATTCGGCCAAAGAGAAGAGGCCTCCGTTATTATCGGGTAATGCTTCTATTTCAGTGGTTAATTTGACCAGTATTAACTGGTATCGGTGAAACATGCCCTCTTTGGTGTCCGAGGGTGGAGATGGACCTTGGTATTCTGCAGAAAAGAAAAAAAAACGCACTTACATGTACGTGACAGCATACCCATTTAATCTGAATCGGCAAATAATAAACTGTATAACTATAAAAACAGCGTCCTCCGTGGCCGAGTGGGCTACGGCGCCATTTTAAGATCAATTACCTCTCATCGCTTATGGTCGTAGGTTCGACTCCCGCTCGCTCCAAAAAAATTAAGTGAGATAGTTTGTCAGTTACTTGTGTAAGGATGGTGGTTCTACTCAGATTCATTCTGAGGGAGGTCTTCCTCAACCAATAAAACTGGATATGCCATATATTACATAAATTGTGTTGACAATGGTTAAACCCCATTAAATATCACTATAAAAACATAAATTTCATTTTGATGTAGCGAATAACTTTGGAAATAGAGCTCTGCTTTAAATAAATCGAGGGGTAAAAAGTGATCATATCGGTGAGTTAACACTAAATCAGTGTATCTGCCGTCTTTGTCTATATTGAGTTAGATTAGTTTTGCACTTAGTCGTTCATGTGTGATCTGGACTGATGATCTGTATAAAAATTGAAATTAACCCTTTACTCCATAGTCACGCATTTTCCCCACACCAATCACAGAAGGCCTTTGAAAACATTGCAGGAAGAGTTCAGATTGCTCGTAACGAGCAATCTGAACACTTTCTGCACTGTTTTCCACTCTGTCAGTTGATATAAACATAATCCACCCAATAATTCAAAAGCGTTCTATATTAGGGGAGTCCAATTGCGGCTATATTACAGGTGATCAAAGGTGTCTATATTAGAGGTGTCAAAAGGCGTCTATATGAAGTAAAGGGTTAACAAATACACTCGATCATAGTATTATAGAGTACATTTTAGGCCATTTTGGGGTAATACTTTTTCTTCAAATTTCTTCAATTTTTCTAAATAAAACCTTAATAAATTTATATTTTTGCTTAAATTAAACAAAGAAATATGGAAGTTAATATACAGTCAAACCTGTCCTAAGCAGCCAGTCAATGAAAAAAGCAAATGTGACCTTTTAAGACAGGTGGCTGCTTAATAGAGGTGACCGCTTACACAGGTTTTACTGTATTTCAAATGCATAGTATGTTTGTCACATTTTAGGCCATTTTGGGGTAATACTTTTTCACACCTTTTTCTAGGTCATTTGGTGGAATACTTTTATTTTGTGAACATAATACTTTTATTTTGTGAACTAAAGTACCTTTTTAAACTTTGGGGACCAAAGTCTTTTAGCAGAAAGTGTTATTATAGAGTACATTTTAGGCCATTTTGGGGTAATACTTTTTCTTCAAATTTCTTCAATTTTTCTAAATAAAACCTTAATAAATTTATATTTTTGCTTAAATTAAACAAAGAAATATGGAAGTTAATAAAATAAAATAAATATTTAAGTTTTAACATTTTTGATATATATTAGTAAGATATTATCTTCTCAGACTTTGAAATGTCTAATTGATACCTGTGACAACTAGCTTAATTGATTGTTAAGCATTGAATCTACTTAGTGACAAGTCATAAAGGGATACTTATCATCCTATCTTTTTAAGCTGGTTAAAGGTTCGCAAGTTTCTTTATTCACTAAATTTTTGGAAAAACACACGCTTGGCTCAAATTCTTCTGGCTAAGTCTGCGTAAAACCCATGCGCACCAAGTTTGTTAAACCCCTAAAATATTCTTATTCCGGGGCCACCTGGTTTTCTCGATTTTGATTGGTTAATACATCACGCCGAGGATAGAGTACAAAACTCCAAAGTTTCCCTTGTACGGCAGTCTGTTTTTAACATCTGTCTGTGCAAGGAGTAAATAAAGTTTAAGATATATAAATATAAACTTGGAGTTCATTATATGTCATCTCTATCCTCAGGTAAGTGATATTTTTACTCACTATGTATATTTGGTTTCTTTGGAAATTGATCTTGTATTTTATCATGTATTTCTGTATTTCATTTTCTTCATATTTTTATGTAAAGTTTTCATAACCAGACTATTGAGATATAATTAACATCACTTAAACTTAACTTTTCGATTACCAGCGAGTCTGGAAAAATTCTTTACTTTGACTCGAATTGGTGCTCCTTTAAAATAGAATTTCTTCATTTTTCTATAGTTATTTCCCCTGAATTACTCTTCAGTTAAAGAAGTCTCGCGGCAGAGGGAAACTATTATCCTAAGAATACAATTGAAAACTAATCCTTTTTGCACTCAAAATTCATGAGCTTCATGCACCAAAATATAAGACAACGAATCATGTAAGTTGTGGGAATAACTGGATCTTAGAAATAATTTATCAGTTATAAAATTCATTGTTTTTAAAAATATCCGAATATTGTATACTATCCGAATTACAGCGGATATGAAAACTATTTAAATAAAATCTGTTTGATTCTAAAGTCTAAAACATATAGGAATCTTTTATAGTTTGTATTTTGGAAACTGGTTGATATCATGTTTGATATATGGAGTGTATGGTGATGAATGTATGTGTGATTTAACTGAATGATTTAATGGTACAAGAACCTATATATTAAAGGGACACATTTATGTATATTTTAAATTCCCAAGACAACATCTGAAATATGTTATAGTTACATGTAGATTAAATTATTAATAGTGACCGGTCAACATTGTTCGTTACCACGAACATGCTATATACACCTATTTGGCTTATTATAGATTGTTGTAAAGCCGTTACTATTTACACTTTTTTTTGAATATTTGATGTTCCGCTTGTTGCATTTTATAGTTTAAAATTATGAATCGACCGACTACCGATTGACGGTCACTAGCAATACAAACAGTTTTATTGTCTGATTTTACATTTTTTTCAACAGTAGATATATGTGTTAAGAACGTAAGAAGTAAGAAGTAAAATGCTGAGTTAATCTATTACTCTGTCATTAGTATCTTCCTATGCTTATATATTCTCATTGTTATCGTCTATGACCTGTGTGTGGAGAGTGAGTCTAGACTGTTTGTTTTTATTACTGGTATAACTTTTGATTTTGATAGGCCGTAAAACCTCAATGTTTATTTTCAGATATAATGACTGCTGATTCTATTTACTGATGTCTGATTTAATTTGTATGTTTATTGATGATTGTTTTGTAGGTTGAACATGTCTGGACCTTGAATTATTTGTTTAGATATTTTAAAATAATAAATTGCCTTTGGTTAAATTGATATGAGTACATACTCTTGTTTGGATTTAAAAAAAAAAAAGTATGAATGAGAAAAAGACATGTTCAACATTATGTATTTTTAGTATGAGTGTGTTTTTAACATCTGTCTGTGCAAGGAGTAAATAAAGTTTAAGATATATAAATATAAACTTGGAGTTCATTATATGTCATCTCTATCCTCAGGTCCAACAAAGAGGAGAGCCCCCCCATTTTTACACCCCGTAATAATAGCATTCTTCTTCAATTACGTGGTAAAGTAAGTCAGTAGTGCGGGCCCAGCTCTCCACATTCGGGAGGTATCTGGTTCTGTGAGAGACTACGGTAACGTGCATTTTATCCCCCGCTTTGAGAAAAGCGGGAGACACTAATTTGGGTATGTCCGTCTGTCCGTGCACACGAATAGGTAGATAAGTGTCTAGGGTTTAGGGTTAGTATTTTTTATGGACGGTTGGAAATCAGTTGAAAAATAATTATGTGGCTGTTTCTAGACTCTTAAAAACAGCTTTTATGTGTTTTTTATCTTTTGGGTGGCTAAAACCCACAAGTAATAAGGTTGGCGCAAACAAGCCACTTAAATACCCATATGTAGGAACGTCCGTCCGTCCTTCCGTCACACCAGGATTTCCGTGCAATAACTTAAGAATACCTAAATTAAATATTTTACATTTTCATACAATGTTTAAATGATAAAACACAGGCTTTGTTCGATTTTAGGATTTTGGCCGTTTTCGTTCTACAATTATGCCCCTTTAGTTTGTGAAAAAAAACATATTTTTGTGGGTTTCCGTGAAATAACTTAAGAATGCCTAAATAACATCTTTTGACATTTCAATACAGTGTTTATCATGACAAAACACAGGCTAAGTTGGATTTAAGGGATTGTGGTATTTGTCGTTCTACAGTAATGCCCCTTTTATTTGTGAAAATTATTGGGGGGGGGGGGGGGGGGGGGGGGGGGAACGGGGTCCCGTACATAATTGGAATATTCTGTTGAAATGCAGACTTTAATTAATTCATTCATTCATTCATTCATTCATTCATTCATTCATTCATGCATTCATTCATTCATTCATTCATTCATTCATTCATTCATTCATTCATTCAAAATATCAACATTTTCTAGGGACTTACCCCAACCAGCAGGGATTATTCTCTCTCACATTCTCCCATCAATTTTATTCTACAGTGCATGCTGCATTTGCACCCCGTTTAAAATCCAGTAAAAGTCCCTTTTTAATACATTTTGTGGTTGTTTTTCCTAATAAAACATTTAAAAGTCACAAAATAATGGAGCAAAGAATAACCATATTTTTTATCACAAAATATTCTCTAGAATGCAGCATTTAAGTGTTAAATATCAAACTGTTCCGGAGGAGCAGCCCCGACCTGTACCCAAACCAGCGGGGGAGGAGGATTCACCCTCCCATATTGGTTGCCCCGCCCCAATAATTAAAACTTTTCTAGTCCTATGAACCATACAAAAGTGTATGTATCTGGGGCCTTGTGTTTCTCTACCAATAAAACTGAATTCCAATTTTAACATTTAATCTGTTGAAAATGGCGTGCAATAAAAATAATGTTTGCAATGATTTACTAATTTAAAATGTAAACAAGATATATCTTACCTTTCAATACCTTTGTTCCAGAAAAATTCCCGTTTTCCAAATTACATTTCTGAAAAAGTAAAATTAGGCGTAATCTTTGCTATGCGGAACTGTTGACATGAATGACTGAATGAATGAATGACTGACTGACTGACTGACTGACTGACTGACTGAATGAATGAATGAATGAGTGAATGAATGAATGAATGAATGAATGAATGAATGAATGAATGAATGAACTGTGGTTTCATGACGCACCAACATTTAAAAGTTACATGCCAACAGGAAGGAAGATTCCAGGCTCACTTTCTATATACAAGCATGGAGATTGAATACGAATCATCAGCAAATCAATATGCAAAATGAACCTAGAACGTTCATACGTTTCAGCAACTTATGGATCAGGTACTCGATATGTCACTTCTAACGTGATACAGAGCACGAGCCACAGTGATAATATTCTTGCCATCGCTCATATGGTACCCCGGAACCACACAGGGGCTGATGATTTAATCACAATAATGAATACGACACTCATTTAAGGGATTCCGACCCTTCTGCAGAGACATGTTTATTTTACTTCAATTGTGAAACAAGTTCTTACAACTTAGAAAAAATCACTCTCGATGTCTTCCTGGGTAGTACCAGTATATGTGGTAAAAGTGTATTGCTCAAAGACACCACACACAGCTGTGGCGGAGGATCGAACCCATGACCCTCCGATCCTGGGTGCGATGTTCTACCACTGGACCACGCGCTCCTAACAACTAGTGATTATATTACTACCCGAAACCACACGGGTTACAGATGATTGAAATGTTAATTCAAGAAAATGTCTTGCGCGCACAAAATGACCTATTTATGTGTCGGCGTGCCGCACAAAACAACGTTCATTCTGTCAAGGTCAAACTCCTACAGATATAGTCATGACCGAGATGGGAACCTTCCTTGGCCGAGTCATTTAGGCGTTGTCCTCCGAAAAACTAGATATATGCCATATATAAACTGTCATTTGTTGAAGATGGCGTTAAAACCGAGATAGCAATGGTTAATATTGGTAAATGTTGATCAAATATATACATATCTATAGGCATAGCACCACCAATGGAAAAAGGAAGTGCTTCCACCGTGGAGAAGTCGCATAATGGCGGTTATAAATAATCCTCGTTTCTACTTCTTTAAAAATGCGTTTTCCTTATTTTAATGCTCAATTGTTTTTGGAATGACATTGATGTATTTTGAACATTTTGACAGCATCGTCATGTTTGAATTGTGAATTTAGAAAAAAAAATGATGCTTTGAAATTGGGGTATGAAAGCTTGATTTCGGAAGTCTACTTTGTCAACAGCCTGTACAACGGTGTACACACTGAGCAGAAAAACAATCTTATATAACACATGACCCTTGCTTTTCTCATTATATTCTCATCATATTTTGATAGTACAGAGGTTGACAAACAGTAAAATGTAAGTTTCATTTCTTTCATTTGGGTCTCTCTATGGATGACAGGCCTTCAAACTTTTATTTATTAGTATATAATAAAGAACAAAAATCAATGGCGAAGTTACACCTTCAAATTTTAATTATTTACCATAAAATAAAGAACAAAAATCAGTGGTGGGGTTACACCTATATTGCTGCACATCCTTTCGGATATCACGAACAGCATTGTTTCCTTGGATTGAAAGTGTTTGAGCAATACCATATCAGTGATGTCTTATTGCAGTATATGCAATACCAACTTTTTCTCTACTCATCTGCAGCAAGAAATCACAGCTACTATAACCAATTTTGAAAATATTTCAAAACCAAATTACATAGGCCTTGCTTTTAAGCGTAAGAATCATGTTACCGTGGGGAAAAAGGGGCGTAACTGTGTAGTGGGACGTATGTATCCAAATCCTAACGTAATTGTCGTCCGTTGATGTTATTGGTTGTTTTTAGACGGTACAGACTCATTTGATTACTCCTGCATTGGTGTCACAAGTTTTCATTTCCAAGTAAATCCTTTATAAACTCTATGATGCGTTTTCATATATCTTCACGTGTTCCGTTTTCATATATCTTCTACTGTGTTGCGATTTCATATATCTTCATACGTTGTGTTTTCATATGTCTTCTTGAAATTTGTTTTCATATATCTTCCTATGTTGCGTTTTTATGTATCTTCATGTGATGCGTTTTCATATGTTTAATGAGATACATATTTTGTATTTCTTTCTGTGTTGCGTTTTCATATATTTTCTTGTGATGCATTTTCACATATCTTCATGTATTGCGTTTTCATATTTTTTTCAGTTATATAAATATGTGAAAAATAATAATTAGCGACTAAACTATTCCTAAAATTTATGGAATGTCATTAAATCACACGTGGCAGCGTATCGATCGACCAACCCCTTTTTTCATAATTAATGACACAATAAAAAAAGAATATTAGGTTTATATACCAACTGTCATCAAAATGCAAAAAAAAAAAAAAGAGAAAAAAATGAAAAATCAGTTGTTACCTTTATCCCTGTGACCGCCCAATGAAGAAACACTTTGAGCTTCTCTTTCTCTTCCGAGCAGCCTGGTGCATCCGGGTCCACCATAAGCAATGTGTACGTAGCCGCATTGTCCTTAAAAATAACGTTGACTATGACCTTTACACTTTGCAGACATGACTTTCAATACAAAAAATCTGACCCTCTTCTCAAATTGTATGAATCATGTGACATTTATTGTTAAAGTAGGAAAAATAAAAACAAACTAAACAAAAACAACAGCAACAACAACAAAACACACACACACACACGCACACGCACACGCACACGCACACGCACACGCACACGCACACCCACTACCACACGCACACGCACACACTATGTCAGTCCAACTTGCTACGCCTTGCTAATCGATTAGTTCATCAAATCACATCTTCGACATATTGCCTTCCTATCACCACCGTGCCTCATCGCTCCATCACCATCGTGCCATCGTACTGTCGTGTCACAGCCATCGTGCCGTCGTACTGTCGTATCGCCGCCATCGTGCCGTCGTACTGTTGTGTCATCGCCATCGTGCCGTCGTACTGTCGTGTCATCGCCATATAGCCATCGTATTGTCGTGTCATCGCCATCGTGCCATCGTACTGTCGTATCATCGCCATATAGCCATCGTACAGTCGTGTCATCGCCATCGTGCCGTCGTACTGTCGTGTCATTGCCATCGTGCCGTCGTACTGTCGTGTCATCGCCATCGTGCCATCGTACTGTCGTGTCATCGGAATCGTGCCGTCGTACTGTCGTGTCACCGCCATCGTGCCATCGTACTGTCGTGTCATTGCCAGCGTGCCGTCATGTTGCCGTGGCATCGTGTATGCTTGTTGACAAAACAATATCATGATGGCCCTAATGGAACACCGTTTATTACTACTATGGTATAACAGAAACTGAGTCCAACAACATTTCATGTTGAAATAAAATATGTTTAAACTAAACTACTGAACGGAACACCTAATCCGCCGTCTTTGATTATCGTATGAAATTGATTTTGACTAATCATTTCATTATCTGAATTATTCAAATTACTTTAAAAACTAATAATACAGATTTTGTCATTGTTATCCTAATTGTTGATTCTTATTCAAGTTCGAATTTCAAGGCTATTTCTTTGATGTTTTTTGAGGAAATACATAATATATTAAGTAAAAATAAACCCCAAAAATTTAGGTGGCCGGTTAGCTGTTCCGTTCAGTATATATAAGTAAAACTTTAGAAAAATATAGATATACTTACTAGTGCCTCACCCGCTATTGAACTATCGTATTTAACTAAAGGAGCATTAGCCGTTCTCTCCTTCGTCATCTCTTTGTTACAAGAAATCTGATTTACAAAGCTCACGAAAAGTTGTTTTTTGGTACATATTTGTGTGCTGTTTATAACGTCTTTCAGTTGATTCACGGCATCCTCGCTACAAGTACTCTGGGTCCTTTTGATTCTTACACTTTCGTCTTTCACGTCAGGCGGGTTGAAAACTAGTACAGTAAGAACACATGCTATGGACAACACGGAGGCCAGTCCTATAGCCAAAACGGCAATTGTGGGCGCTTTTCGAATATGCATGGTTGGTATTTGAGGTTCAATTAATTTCCATCTAAAATATAAATATCATTTACTATTAATAATTCATAAAATAGGAACTTGTAGAAACGATTGTCCGGACACAAACCTTGATGCTCAAGGAGGGCATTTCCTATATCTTGGTAAGTGTCTAATATGTGCATTCGTTTTGATTCCTCTTTTTGGATATAAAGAGTTTTGACGCCTAGTTCTTTTGCATTATGCGTTGTAAAGCTTTGACCCTCCTTTCTGGATATATAATATAGAATTTTGAACCCTTGATCAATCCTTGACAAAAATGTTGAAATGATAGGTTGTGTAAATATTTTCCACTCCAATACATTTTCTTCAAATACAAAAACAATATATTTCTTATAAGACACATGTATTTTATTATAAATGGAGTCCTATAGCTTAATATGCAATTTGTTTAGATTAAATGTAGAGTTTTGACCCCTATATGATTTGTTTTAATGTAGAGTTTCGATCTCTATAATTTGAATGTAGAGTTTTGACCCCTATATAATTTGTTTGAATGTAGTTTCTATCTGTATAATTTGAATGTAGAGTTTTGACCCCTATATAATTTGTTTGAATGTAGAGTTTCGATCTCTATAATTTGAATGAGTTTTGGTTTCGAACTCTATAATTTGAATGTAGAGTTTTCACCCCTATATAATTTGTTTGACTGTAGAGTTTCGATCTCTATAATTTGAATGTAGAGTTTTGACCACCAAATTTTAGGCTACAATGTAAGTTTAGTGCCCATGCTTGAAGTTTACAGGGCACATTTGAACCCATTTTCAAGTCAAGTGCCTCCCTCGGGGCTTGACGCCCTTTTGAAATAAACAAGATGGCTTCCAAAATGGCCGCCAATTTGCTCGAAATGCAATATTTGATAATAAAGTATGACATTATTCATTCTAAAGGACATTTTTGATGTTTTTGATGTTAAAATGACAAAGTGAGATGATATTTTGTCATTATTGGGCATTTTGAAACAAACAAGATGGTGCCCAAAATGGCCCCAATTTGTTCGAAATACAATATTTAGATGGAAATTACTATAAAATTATAGGTATAAAATTATTCATACATGAGAGTGTATAGTAATATTTTATCCTAAAATGATAGTCTATCTAAAGTGTTTTGATTTTATGTTGGTTGACATTTTGTCATCATTGAGCATTTAAAGAAGAAATAAAAGGTGGCGTAAAAAATGGCCCCCAATTTGCTCGAAATGCAATATTTAGATGGAAACTACAATAAGGTATAAAATTATTCATAAATGAGAGTGTAGAGTAATATTTTTTTTCCTAAATTGATAATCTATATTTAGTTTTTTGACTTTATGTTTGATGGCATTTTGTCAACATTGAGTATTTTAAAATAAATAATATGACGTTCAAAATGGTCGCCAGTTTGCTTGAAAAGCAATATTGAGATTAACATTTATACAAAATATAAAAGCAAAGGACAATGTTAATGTGTTTGATATTTAAGTAACAGACTGGAAAGACGTTTTGCCATTGAGCATTATAAAAAAATGAACGCAGCGTCCAAAATGGTCGCCATTTTATTAGAAATGCAATATTAAGATGGAAATTACTTTTAAGTATAAAAATATTCATATGATTGATGTGTTTGGTGTTTAGGTACAAATACAATTGCAAATAAAAGCATTTTTCCAAAGAAGTTTGATTTGTTTGAATATTTAGCGTCATTTTATGCCAGCGGGTGTTAACAGTTGATCAGCTCCAATTATTCTGCAGGAGAAAATGCTGGCTCTGTTGGAGCTGGAAAGTACTTGAGTCAGAATCCAATGCATGTTTCCATGTACATGCCTGTATGTTTCCGTGTACATGCCTGTATGTTTCCGTGTACATGCCTGTGTGTTTCCCTGTACATGCCTGTATGTTTCCGTGTACATGCCTGTAAGTTTCCGTGTACATGCCTGTATGTTTCCGTGTACATGCATGTATGTTTCAATGTACATGCCTGTGTGTTTCCATGTACATGCCTGTGTGTTTCCGTGTACATGCCTGTGTGTTTCACTGTACATGCCTGTATGTTTCCGTGTACATGCCTGTATGTCTCCGTGTACATGCATGTATGTTTCAATGTACATGCCTGTGTGTTTCCATGTACATGCCTGTGTGTTTCAATGTACATGCCTGTGTGTTTCCGTGTACATGTCTGTGTGTTTCCGTGTACATGCCTGTGTGTTTCCGTGTACATGCCTGTGTGTTTCCGTGTACATGTCTGTGTGTTTCCGTGTACATGCATGTGTGTTTCCGTGTACATGCATGTGTGTTTCCGTGTACATGCCTGTGTGTTTCCGTGTACATGCCTGTGTGTTTCCGAGTACATGCCTGTGTGTTTCCGTGTACATGCCTGTGTGTTTCCGTGTACATGCATGTGTGTTTCCGTGTACATGCCTGTATGATTCCGTGTACATGCATGTATGTTTCTGTGTACATGCCTGTGTGTTTCCGTGTACATGTCTGTGTGTTTCCGTGTACATGCATGTGTGTTTCCGTGTACATGCCTGTGTGTTTCCGTGTACATGCATGTGTGGGTTTGTGTGTACATGCCTGTGTGTTTCCGTGTACATGCCTGTGTGTTTCCGTGTACATGCCTGTGTGTTTCCATGTACATGCCTGTGTGTTTCCGTGTACATGCCTGTGTGTTTCCGTGTACATGCCTGTGTGTTTCCGTGTACATGCATGTGTGTTTCCGTGTACATGCCTGTATGTTTCCGTGTACATGCATGTATGTTTCCGTGTACATGCCTGTATGTTTCCGTGTACATGCCTTTATGTTTCCATGTACATGCCTGCGTGTGAGAGCGCGTTTTGCATTTCCAACAAAGCTTCAGAATATGTTGTTAGTGGTAAAGTATCTAAAGTATGCATTGTTTTACAATTAACATCGTCTACCAACTTTAGTGACTACTGAAGCCTCATACGTTTTAAGACTATTCCTTTTCCGATACCATAATACCTTGCCACGTTATCGCAACCAGGCAGCCCATGGTCGTTATATTTATGTATATAGTTCCTTAATAGGTGATCCTCTAAGCACAAATTTCTTAGGGTCTCCTGAAGATAATGATGAAGTTAAAGTACAAATACATCAGTATTATTTGAAACTGCAGTTACCGGTATATCTCTGTATAGTTTATGTGCTGCTGTTATCACTTGTGCGGGGTAATTATCTTCCTCCTCGTGTGTGATTTTAATGTCATCCCTTTCAATAACAATATATTTATTTATCTCAACTGGTATGTCATTTTCTCCGATACATGTAACCTCAAGTCAATGAGCATGTGCATGTCTTTCATAGAACTACACGATTGCTATCAGTTGGCGTCATTTCTGTATCCTGCGTGCCTGTGTTTTTCGCTACTAACGCATGTGATACTTTTTTGTGCTGATTGGCGAATATTTATTGAAAACTAGGTAAACATCTTAGTTATATGTAGAGCTAAAAAATCTTAAAATAATCTTTCTAAGTACCATCTATTGGCCATTACAGAACAGGAGGCTAGTCTATGAATATGCATTTTGTCTGTTAGTTGATCTGAGTTATGTCGCACCAATACTTCTTTCTGCAATAATGTCGATGACTTCGCGATTCTGAGATTTGCTGTACCAGTGAACAATGATGTCGGTACTGAAACTAGTTCATGAGCTAGAAGGTTTGTAATATCTACATCATGTGAACTTGTCTGCAATCCTTTAACTCTTTAGTATATCAGAGTCATATAAAATAATTTACCATCTCCTGCCTTTATTTGTCCCTTTGACACAGCCTATGCCCAACAGTTTACGAAATCTTTTGATGGAAACTGCTGTGTCAGGCAAATTTCTTTCATATTTGCTTACTACAATGGGAAACTACTTTATCAGCATTTACTTTTGTGGATCTGTTTGACCACTGACGGCATTTACATAATTGTACAATGTAAATGGGTGTTTAGTTTAGTCGCAGTTTTCAATACATGTATATAATCGTGCTTGGATAGGCGTTTGCATCAATAATCATTGGTACTCATACTTGACAAAATATCTTCAATTCTACTGCAAACATGCAAACTCAATCCCCATATGTTCAGTCATTCTGACTTCAGAATAATCCCAAGTATTCCCCTCTTGTCATGCCTGTATCTCACAAACGTGGTTTCAATAACCATATCATTCTTTATAAACTTATGAACGTACTTTCCATGGACCTGAGGTTGTAGATTCAATATTGTGCATTATTTATATGGCTAGCTTTGAAAAATGGCATCATAAGTTTAACTGCTGCCAAATGTAGAGCCAGTCAGCTTTTCTCTCAGCACTTATGTAAAGAAATCATTATTAACATGGTTTTATTACATTATCTACCCAGTACTTCGTTGTTTTACTTCTCTCAGCGAAACTGTTTAGATCAGTTTCCAACTCTTAATATTAAAATGTTTGGCATAAACAATTCCACTGTTTAAATAATGATATGACATTCTCAGGGAACTTCTTCCCATCCAATATTTCCGCTACTCCACCAAATAATAGTACAGTCGAATCTCATTATCTCGATATGTGAGGGACTGCCAAAAAAAACCTCGATATATCCGAATATAGACATAGATTTTGTCTCAAAATCAATATTTATTTTCATCACCTGAGCTGAGTTCAGTATGGTTAAACATGTTTAGTTTGTTTACAAACGCAAACGGTTAGCTAACAAACGAAAAGTAAACGAAAATCGGTCTACTCGACGTTGTCCGTCACTTCCTATTAAGTCACATGATTAAACACACACAAACGGCTCGTAGAGGTGTTTAAAATCTGTTAGCAAACGTTTAAAAGGATTATATTGGCATGTAACCGTCAATTCCCTGTCCTAAATACACACGCCTAGCATGAAGATACACTTATAACTTAGAGATATACGCGTCTAAAGTGTCTAAATGCATAACCTCTTTATTACAAACATCGGATTTTTTGTTTTTGTTTACATTCACCATTTTCAACGAACCGCTTTCGGGTTTCCGATCAATAATCGATTAATACGTGAAGACTCGTTCCCGATCTCGTTTTCGAGGCATTGTTCGGGAAGTTTACGGAGTTCAATGTAAACATTACGCAATACTTTATTGCGGGACGTATTAAAGTTTTGGCTAATATTCAATTTCTGTTAAATTGATAACTTTCGAGTAAATAAAGGTTATACGTCAATGCATACGCATTATTTTGTGCACACTGCATACGGGAAAAGTCTGGATTAACAGCTTGTTTGTGTTACTTGCCAATATATTCCCTTTAAAGCGAATATGTCGTTCAGTTCACGGAATATCGATTCAAGCGATATCGAGATAACGAGTTTCTACTGTATATTCAGTATGACGACAGCTGTTATGTTGAGATCTAATCTATGTCTCACTGTTACCAACGACATGCTTTTGACATCTAAATTTGGACTGGACAAAATGGCGGACATATGTAATACGTACCGTCACCAATACAATGCCAATAAAAGGTTAGGAAAATTTCTGTTTTAAGTAACACTAAAAATCAGAATAATTAAATATGGGTTCAAACTAGGTGAATCAGGCGATCTTTATTAGAGAAAGGTTTTATTCTGGCATGGATGGCGAAGGTTACGTAATTGGTAATAAGTATTTGGCATTCTACATTAAACAATAATTTAGGATTCGGCTATATACTGAATAAAAATGATGTCACAAATTTGCAGACAGAAAATAAGATTGAACGAATTAGATACTGAAACCTTCAAACATGATTATCTGTTGTAAATAACTTATCAAAGCTGGAAACATAAAATTATAAAATGTGGATTCGGATTTGTGAAGAATCACAAAAATCAGATTTATTACAAAAACTAGCTAATGTATTTATCGTATCATGCAAACGAAATTAGTATAGAAAAAATCATTGATAATTACGTCAGCACTTAAAAATTCTAATATATTTATTTCGTTTGAGGGCTTAAAATATGATATAGACACGCTATCTATATCTGCTATAGTTTTACTATTACAGTAATAAAGACGGTATTAAGGGACAGTTCTATTATTATTATTATTATCACTATTATTATTATTAAGCACATGTTGTTTTCTTACAATTGTATGATTTGAAAAATTGTGTTGTATTTATAATACTTCATACTTCATAATGTTTCTTTTTAATAATATTATTATAAGAAAAAAAGAAAGATTTCTGGATACTTTTATAAGAATAAACGTCATTATTTTAACACATTACACTGACATTTACTTACATGTAAATTGATAAAATAAGACTCTAGAATAAATCCACAGGCTTCCGGCAAGTGATCTATGTGATGAAGTGATACATGAAGTAGTGATATATGAGGTAGTGATACATAAGGTAGTGATACATGAGGTAGTGGCATATGAGGTAGAGATATATGAGGTAGTGATACATGAAGTATAGATAATGAGGTAGAGATTTATCAGGTAGTGATACATGAGGTAGTGATACATGAGGTAGTTATAATGAGGTAGTGATTTATGAGGCAGTGATATATGAGGTAGTGATACATGAGGCAGTGATACATGAGGTAATGATACATGAAGTAGTGATGATAAGGTAGTGATTTATGAGACAGTGATACATGAGGTAGAGATACACGAGGCAGTGATATATGAGGTAGTGATACATGAGGCAGTAGCACATGAGGTAGTGATTTATGAGGTAGCGATACATGAGGTAGTGATACATGAGGCAGTGATACATGAAGTAGTGATACATGAGGTAGAGATATATGAGGTAGTGATAAATAAGATAATGATACATGAGGTAGAGATATATGAGGTAGAGATACATGAGGTACAGATAAATGAGGAAGTGATACATGTGGTAGTGATACATGAGGTTATCGTAGTGATACATGATGTAGAGATATATGAGGTAGTGATACATGAGGTAGCGATATATGAGTTAGTGATACATCAGGTAGTGATACATGATGTAGTGATACATGATGTAGATATATGAGGTAGTGATACATGAGGTAGTGATACATGAGAAAGTGATACATGAGGTAGAGATATATGAGGTAGTGATACATGAGGTAGTGATACATGAGGTAGTGGTAGTGATACATGATGTAGAGATATATCAGGTATTGATACATGAGGTAGTGATATATGAGGTAGTGATAGATGATGTAGTGATACATGAGGTAGAGATATATGAGGAAGTGATATATGAGGTAGAGATACATGAGGTAGTGATACATGAGGTAGTGTACATTAAGTAGAGAAACATGTGGTAGTGATACACGAGGAAGTGATAGATGATGTAGTGATACATTAGGTAGTGAAATATGTGATGTAGTGATACCTGAGGTAGTGATACATGAGGTAATGATTTATGAGGAAGTGATACATGAGGTAGAGATATATGAGGAAGTGATACATGAGGTAGAGATATATGGGGAAGTGATACATGAGGTAGAGATATATGAGGTAGTGATACATGAGGTACATATTCATGAGGTAGTGAAACATGTGGTGTAGTGATTCATGAGGTAGAAATACATGAGGTAGTGATACATGTGGTGTAGTGAAACATGAGGTAGTGATACATAAGAAAGTGATGTATGAGGTTGTGATGTATAAGGTAGTGAGATATGTGATGTAGTGATACATGAGGTAGTGATATAAGAAGTAGTGAGATATGTTATTAGTGATACATGAGGAAGTGATGTATGAGGTAGTGATACATGTGATCTAGTGATACATAAGGTAGATAGTAATGAGGTAGTGAGATATGTGATGAAGTGATGTATGAGGTAGTGATACATGTGATGAAGTGATACATGTGGTAGTGATAAATGTAATGAAGTGATACATGAGGTAGTGATGTATGAGGTAGTGATACATGAGGTAGTGATACATGTGATGAAGTGATACACGAGGTTGTGATGTATGAGGTAGTGATATATGAGGTAGTGATGAATGAGGTAGTGATGTATGTGATGAAGTGATACATGAGGTAGTGTGCATGTGGAAGTGATGTATGAGGTAGTGATGCATGAGGTAGTGATGCATGATGTAGTTATACATGATATAGTGATACATAAGGTATTGTTATATAAGAAAGTGGTATATGAGAAAGAGATACATGATGAAGTGATGTATGAGGAAGTGATATATGTGGTAGTGATATATGAGGAAGAGGTGTATGGGGCAGTGATATATGAGGTAATGATATATGAGGTAGTGATGTATGAGGTAGTGATATATGAGGTAGTGATGCATGATGTAGTGATGCATGAGGTAGTGATACATGAGGTAGTGGTGCATAAGGTATTGTTATATAAGGTAGTGATATATGAGGAAGAGATACATGATGTAGTGATACATGAAGTAGTGATACATGAGGTAGTGATACATGAGGAAGATGTGTATGGGGCATTGATATATGAGGTAGTGATACATGAGGTAGAGGTGTATGAGGAAGTGATATATGAGGTAGTGATATATAAGGTAGCGATGTATGAGGTAGTGATGTATGAGGTAGTGATATATGAGGTAGTGATATAAAAGGTAGATATATTTGTGATATAGTGATATATGTGGTGGTGATTTATATGATGTAATGGTATATGTGATGAAATGATAAATGATGTAATGCTATATGTGATGAAGTGATATATGAAATAATGATATATGAGGTTGTGATATATGATGTTGTGATATATGAGGTAGTGATGTATGAGGTAATGATATATGAAGTTGTGATATAGGATGAAGTGATGTATGAGATATTGATATGTGTGGTAGTGATATAAAAGGTAGGTATATTTGTGGTAAAGATATATGTTATGCAATGATATGTAATGAAGTGATATATGAGGTAATGATATATGTGATGAAATGATATATGAAGAAATGATATATGTGATGAAGTGACATATAAGGTAATTATATAATTAGTATGTGATGTTGTGATACATGTGATAGTGATATATGTGCTGTAGTGATATACATGTATGTAAGTAAGTTATATATGCCATTTAAGTTTGAAAATAAACGTATATTAAAATATAAACAAACCCGTCTTTATCCTTTTCCTTCTATGTCGTCTGTACACGCACACATCATATAGTTTCTACATTTACAAATGAATAAAAAAATCAATTATAAAAAATCATCAAATAACAATGTCGCATGGCGACAGCTGTTTATACGTGATAGCTGATAAAGAATGAAGAAATAATTATCATTTTGCACCTAGCTCGTCCAGCTATTAATATCTTATTAATTATTTGTGTTTAAGGGGCGCACTGCAACGTAGAAATCGATTTTCCTTATATGATTACATATTAAATTACCATAACATCTACGTGCGTACAACTATAAAACATTTTTTAAACAAGTACATGTATTATCACTTTGTTTGAAATGAAGCTGAAGAAAAAGCCGGGTCCGGTGATTTCAGCCGTAAGCGCATCTGACTATCAATCCAGGGGTCGTGAGTCGAATCCCCGCCCGGCCACAATCTCCGTGATGGTTGATATACGACATTGCGTGTCATTATCATTCATCTCTCACTGCTGAATCAAATAGGTGTGTTTTCAGATGCTGATCGTCTGTTAGCCCTCGATGGCATAAAATAACGCTATATTATCAATCAATCAATCAATCAATCAATCAATCAATCAATCAATCAATTAATCAATCAATCAATCAATCAATCGAATTGGATATTTAGCGTCATGATTATGCCATCGGCAGCTAACAGATATCAGTTAAACTAACCATTGTTTTTCGGAATCCTTGAATGTTAACCATTACTCGGGCACACCCATATACACAAATAAACTGACAGTTTTCCCTCTCAAATCGTCTATAGGAGACGAACGACAATGTGACGTAATGTCGTATATGCATTAATGTATTAATATTTTATTAAAGTCTCATCATATATACAATATAATCACATGGAATAATAAAACAGCAAAACCATACACAATGTTACTCTTTGAAGAGTTGCAAGAGACTGAGAGGTATACATTTTTCACAAAGTCATACGAAGTTAACATTAGATATTTCGTTTTGTACAAATAACACATGTACCGATTTTCCATGAAATTGATTTACATTGTAGGCCTAAATACACTAATAAATACATGATAAAATTTGAGCTACAATCGTTAATCTCGAGCAATACAAACTTAATGCTCTAAACGTGAAATTAAAAGAAACATGTTACAACACCGAATTTTTGAAAACTGCACTAGGATGTCTATTAAATTGCTTATTAAAATGTTTTAAGAAACCATTAATCATATCAAATCAGATTTGCTATGATCTGATTAACCACCATTGCTCAAATCTAATAACACTGAAATCCTCTAGAAAAGCATAAATAAAATCAATATTACGACCGTGCAGTATTAAAATACATTAACATCATAATTATATAAACTATAAAACAGTCTATCTGTATAGGTAGTTTGACCTCCTCCGTAATATTTGGCACAAAGTCATATCAGAATTGAATTACTGAATAGGAAAACAAATTTTTGTTCGTCTGTATAATCATAAAATTGTCTATTAAATATAGAAGCATTATCAGTAAGTTGTAATCTTATGTCTATATGGACTCTTAAGTATAACATGAATCTCATTTGTTTTATCGTTATTACAAAATGGGCATACTCTTTCACAAACTGGCAACCTTTCATAGCGACCTGTTTTAAAGAGAATTGGGGCAGTTCCACAGCGGAATTTTGACAGAGCAGATCTTTGTTTACGAGGTAGAATCAATGTACAATATTTTTCCGTTTCAAATGATCTTTTAAACAATTTGAATGTACCTAACTTATTGCCTCCTGTACTATATCTACTATATTACAAGTTGACAATCTCATACCATTCAGTTTCGTATTATTGGTACTGGCAGTTTTAACACAATTAACTATGTTATGCTTCGCTAAGACATTATCCATATTTGTTATATTAGTACAATCAATTCTTGAAAAGTTATTTATAACCTAATAAGACCAATTTTTACATCGAGGACCTTTTCTATTATAACAATTTGTGAATACTTTTTTATTGAATCTTGTTACAGGCATATAATTTAACTGAATCCAATAATTAGATACGACAGTTTTCTGTCTTGCACAAACCGGTTCCCATGCCATATCACCTGCCACTGCAGCACATGGTGTAGGTAGAAATACTCTCATAGTTCTTTTCTGTATAGCGTCTATACATGAGAAAAATGGGTTCCCAAATAGCTGCACCGTACGTAAACAATAGACCACGCTATTGACTCAAACAGTTTTATATGGCATACCAACCAATGCAATAAACAAACCTAACGCCCTATTGGCTGATTTAGAAACAAAAGAGGCAGTAATATATAATTAAAAAGTTTGTATAGAATCAGTCCAAGATATATATATATATATTTGTCTTTAATAAATATGTCAACTCTCTGCACTTAGATTTAAAATGTGTGTCGCAGCACAGATCTAGGCATAAACAGAACAATATTTGTTTTAACGAACAAATAGCCATGGAATTTGTATGAGACCACCTCTACAGCGTATTTCGTAGTAACAAATTATAAGTTGTAAATTTCTATTAATGTAATTACATGTCATTTATTTGAATAAAATATTTTTCATGTTTATCCTTTAGTTATCTCTACTGTAAAATATTGGTATACGGTCCCGCCGAACACCTCTTATTTTTGTTTAGAGACGGGATTTAAACCTATCCAAAGCTAACAATGTTTACGTTTTCGGCTTAGATCTGAATGTAAAAATAAATATTTCTTTTTGTTAATCATATGATTGTGTCTCTGAAGCAGACTTAGAACACAAAGCAATGAATGATCAGTCTTGATGATTGTAACTATCGATCATTATTGAAAACTGTTCGCGTTTAAGGTTTAACTTAGAAAGTATCACAGGATAACATGTTCATCGTTAAAAAAATATTATTTTTTACTGTTTACGGTAAGGGGAAGGTGGTATAGATAATGACTGACACGTTGAGAGGGGAAAAACAAGGACACTCGCACCACACACAAAACAAACATAGCATATCGATACGCATACATATAACAAATGAGCTATTATATAAATTTGGATGTTCTCGTGGATGTAAAGTTGCATCTTGATATCATGCACATATATCTGTAACCTCATATGCAGTTGATTTGAAACTACACTAACGCCCTCGTGTTATTACGTTGTTTCAAATGGCTATTATTTTCAAACAACAGGTGTTGAATGTTTATCACTCTGATACACATAAATTGACGTAATTACAAGTGTATATGTTTTGCAAGTTATAGCATCAATTTGAGCTTTTAAAAAAGGACATTAGTGAATCATTAGTTGAAAAGGGTATTCTTGAAGTTTGTCGATTTACTTTTTTGAAATATTTGTTAAAATTTTGAATTTGAAAGACAGTATATTTAAGTGGGTGAAGTACATGTAATCGAGCATATACGCTTGTAAAACGGGTTCTGACCAGAATTCCCTTCAACTTGACCAAACACGAGGATCGTGGCGATCAAAAACAGTTGCGTTACATTTTTTAAGCTGATAATCCTGTACAAATTTTCAACATAAATCACAAAATATGACTTCTGACAAAACCATCGATGCTGAATTTGTAGACAAAGTCATGACCAACATGAGTACTGTAACTATGAATGAAATGAATAGTAATACTCGTAAGCAATGGTGAACTTGATAGTGATAGAAAACATGAAACTTGAGTTGCTGAAAACCATGTGCGTACACTGTTAAGGGAAATTAGTAAAGCGGAGTAATTTGTATTCTCCAATGGTCATCCTATATGTAGAAAAGTCAACATCATTAAAGGTCGGTGTTTGGACTGTAAGCGGATGGTCTTTTCTAAATCAAGATAACTTTTTATTTCGAGACAATGTATGTGAAACATTTTACGAAATGATACTGATTGAAGTTTGGATTGGCCATAATAGAGCTGGAAGTCATTCGGATGCCCGCAGAAGGTGTATTTGTGAACCGGGACTTTCTTCAGGACTATGACGTAACTGTCGTTGACAAGACCATTGAAGACATAATGTTGATAAAAGTGTAAAACAAAGGCTGTGATGAATGTCTATATATATGCACTTGTTATATGCCTCCTGCTGGCTCTAGTAGATTAAACGATGTTTAACTTTTTAATAGAAACCTTATGACTCAGGTCTACCAGTATCAAAAATATGGGAAAAGTATTATTTGTGGTGATTTTAATTCTCGAATTGGCAATGAATAAGACTTCTTTGAAGGGGTAGACGATATTAAAATTAGAGAATGCATTGATTTTGAAACAAATAAATATGATGATCGTTTGCTTGATTTTCTAATTGATTGTAACTTATGTATTCTTAATAATCAAATTGGAAAAAAATATTTCATTCACGTTTCCAACCATGGCAAATAAGTTGTCGATTATTGTATTGTACCATATGAACAGTTATCCAATTGTACATATTTTTCCATTCACACAGTATCTGATGTAATAAACGTTTTAATTTATTGGGTTACAATAAAGTTCCTGATCATTCTATTTTAACATGTGATATCGGCTTAAGTACAAATAGTACTGTTTTAAATGCTATTGATAATGATATTCAAAATATACCAAAACGTTACCATGTCAATGATATACCAGCGACAATTTTTAAACTGTAAAAGTTCATTTGTTAAGATTACTAAAACTCTTGAGAAAATAGAATACACATTAGAAACAGAATCGGATGTAAATAATGCTATTTGTGCTTTTGTAGAATTAATTAATAATAAAATGTTTTTGAAATTGAAAGAGAAGAGCAATATTATTTAATATCATAAGTCGATGCTAAACCTTATTGGAATTTAGAATTACAAACACTTTGGCAGGTTGTTTGCAAACATGAAAAAACATGGTTAAAATGTAAATCTTCAGACAACTATCTAAAGAAAGCTTTCAAACAATGTTACTGTGATGTAATAAAAGATTTTGATAAACTTAATAGAAAATATAAAAGAATATATCAACTCAATGATCAAAAGAAAATGAATAATAAGCTACTTGATAATAGTAATCGTAAAGAGTTTTAGAAAAAGATTGGAGAGATTGGAATTGTAAACGACAGAAAAATGAAAACTCCGCTTGAAGTATATGATCAAAATGGTGATATTATAAATGACAGAAATAATTTTTTTAGTCAATGGAAAAATGATTATGAAAGTGTTTTTAACGCAAATGATGAAAACAATTTTGATAATGATTATCTTGATTTTGTACACAATATCATTTCAGATACTGCAAACCCTTTGTTTCCTTAACCAGACTGTTTTATTCTTAACCGGCCAATAACTAGAGATGAAATAAGGTTATCTATTTACAAAATGAAATTGGGAAAATCTGTTCGTATTGATAATTTCAGTCTGAGGTATTACGTAATGAGTTATGTATTGATACGCTTCATAAAGTTATTAGGTACTCATTGGTACTCATACTCGTGGAATTATAAATCATATTCCTTAACGAAATAATGACCAACGTGATCCTTTAAGTTTTAGACCTATAACTTTAATATCTATATCTTGCAAGGTGTATACTAATATTTTAAACATAAGGTTAACAAAATGGCTTGAGATGAACTTTGTGATAAGCAGAATACGTTTAAAAAACAGAGGAGTGTTGTCAGGATCATATATTTATCCTTTATATACCATTTTAAATAACCGAAAGCGTGATAGCAAAGACACATTCACGTGCTTTGTAGATGCTAAAAAAAGCATTTAGTACGGTAAATAGAGAATGTCTTTGGTTTAAATTAATGAAAGTCGGTATTCCTTGTAGTGCCAGTAGAGCTCTTGGTGCAGTATATGTGAAGTTTTTAAATTCTGGGGGCATGTCTTTTATAAAAAAATATTTGAATCTGTTGTAGAACCAGTTTTATTGTAATGTGCTGGAATATGGGGCTGTACTATGTATTGTGAAATTGGAGCCGTACTTAATAAAGCCTGTAGGCTATTTCTCGGAGTAAGTAAACAAGCTGCTAATGTTGTTACCTAGGGAGGCATGGGCTGGTTTTCAGCTGAAATAAAACAAAAACTGGAAGTTGTTAGATTATGGTGCCGACTGAGAAATATGCCAACTAATAGAATAATGCACTATGTTAATAATTATTCCTGTTATATAAATAAATCATCGGGAAAATGTGTAATAAAACTGCTTAACGCTCTTGACTTAAATGACCGTATTCTTGTCGATAAACCGTGTAAAACTGTATGTTTAAAGCGAGCAAAATTGAAATTGTAAGATATAAATAAAACAAAATTGTTGGATGCTCTGATGGGAAATGGTAATGAACATAATGGAAATAGACTCAGATAAGACTAATTTTAAAACAGAAACTTATGTTAAAATAAATATGAGTAGAGACCAACGTCCTATATTATCCAAATTTAGAAGTTGTAATCTCCAATAAGCTATTGGAACTGGGCAATACACTAGACCTAAAACACCTGTTAATGACCGTATTTGCAAATACTGTGACACTCATACAACTGAAGATGAAATATATTTTTTGATAGATTGTACGTTTTACTTAGATTAACGTTACGAATTATTTCCTAAAGTTTTATATAAAAAAAATAAAAATTTCAATCACCACTCTTCCTGTGATAAACAGTGATACAATGTAATTTTGTCTTGCAAACACCTTACTTAGCAAGTTTAAAAGAAGGAAACATGCTACATAGATTCAATATATTTCAATCATCAACAATATTTGTAAAGTGAACATTATCAATATTGTGTTATTATTTTTAAGGTATTTCATTCTTAATATAATAACAATATATCTACTATAGTATTGAAAATTACAGAGAAAAAATCTATATTGCAGCCAGTGTTAATCAGTTCATTACGAAACTGATTCGTGGTGATACTCGATATCTTAAGACATTTCTTATCAACGCCCTATTGCAATGTACATACATATCACCAGAGAAGTAATAATACTTATCTTAATGAGATTTTATGATAAATGTTGCATTGCTATTTTCTAAATGACAACGCAACATTTATTGCGATTAACATTGGCTGAACTAATTTTAACTCTTGTTTCTCATTTATACAGGTAAAGTCTGATAGAAATTAATATATTCTGTGATATTCTTAAGTTTTAGTTGTTGAATGTTTATATGACATAGTGATAATAGTAAAATAATATATTGTGTATGTTTATCTTTTATAGTAACATGAAGTGATAATAATGTTTTACTGTCTCGTTGATCGAAATAAACGGCCAGATATAGAAGTTTTAATGTACTTGGACTTACTTTGATGTAACTTGTATATGTGAAATAAACTATTATAGTCTAAAAAAAGTCTATGTATGCACATACATTGACGATGATTATTTAATTCATCGTCGCCATCGGTTTCCCATATGGGCGACGCCTCCAGAAGAGTATTAGTAATTTTCGATTTTTGGAGGATAGTGCAGAGATACAGAATACACTTCTGTAGCGTCCTTGGTTCTTTTACATTCCAGATTTTAAGCACCGATACATGGGACGTCGATATTTGTTTAAGTTCCATCCGAAAGACTGATCAGTATTTTAGTTGAAGGAGCAGGTGATCGAACCTGCGACCCCTGAGTTCACAGTCCAAAGCCTTAACCACTGAATCATTAATCCACCTATACAGTACTGATGAGGATTGTTCATATGTGCCACAAATTTGAAAGTCACTTTGGAAAATCTCTAGTTTTCTGCATTTGTATGACACAAACAAAATCAACATCTATGTTACGTTGTACAGGGTTATTTTGAAATAATCAGATATATACTCTATACATCAGAATTAGCCTTACATCTTGCCGACAAACTCGTCATTACAGACAGAACATTTCATGAACAATCTGAACTATTCAATACCCGTACATAACGACTTTAGTTTGTTTGTAATTACGTCATCAAGGACCTACATAAATTTTATCATTGTCCAATCTGCAATCAAATAAGAGATAAACATATACAAAAATATTACACCAGACGACCATGTATGGTAAAGTTTATAGATGTATTATATACAAACCGAAAATCACTGATAACAAAATTAGCATCATTTTGGACAAAAACGTTCAAATGCAAATACAATCTGATAAATTACGTATAATAATTCACATAAATGATTATGTAAATTAAAATATCACTATTTATATACTAAAACTGCTCGACGAATACTATTTTACTAGATTTTGCAAAATTATTTTGTTTAAAAGCACTCTCTCAAATATTGATTTAGAACTATATATTGTATATTGTAGAAACCAGATTACATGCATTAAAAATGTTTGTATATGAAAATGAGCTATTATGCTCAAGTCTAAATATAATTTCTGTACTGTTCTGTTTTGTTCAATATAAGATAATCAACAACATTATATGACAAACCCAGAGAGACATATAAACAATTCTTATTTACTAATTGTACATAAAACACGCGCATATATTACCAACAACACGACCTAATATTTCTGAATGACACAAAGTCCATGACTAAGTATCCTGCTATCACATCATCTTAAGTTGACACCTTTGACATTTGCATATTTTGTAACTGCATCTTTACAAAAATAGACCTATTCATATTTTTATATAATACAAAAAAATCCAATAACAATAATATAACATCCTCCCTTGTTAAGATAATATATATATATATATATATATATATATATATATATATTCTATATAACTCTCTTTCCAATGTATTAAACTCTTAAGTTGTAATCAGGTAATGTCATCTTTATATTTTGATGTTCCTTTATCTGTGATTTCTAAAGAGCGTTCCATGATGTACTGGACTAAGATCATGAAGCAACCGAATTCAATTATATATATATTTTTTAATGAACAATGTAACTTTCAAAATAATAAATGTTGGGCCAAATGTATATATGGCTAAATTTCAATACAAATGTAATTTATTCTATTTGATCTAAACAAAGAATTAGAGATCAATACATGCACACTTGGACTGCATCTGTTCAGACTATGCCGAAACTCACAGAATATGTTAAAACTACAATATCACAGTAAGTTGAAAGTAGATTTTACATATGAAGATAACTTAGATTTTATTTCAAACGGAAAGAATCACAAAGATTTGATATAAATGTAATTACGTCTTAGTGCCCAAACTTTAGAAATAGAATCAGGCAGCTATACACATGTACAAAGAGAGAATTGAATTTGTAAATTATGTTCCTAAAATGTTGTTGAATCAAACCATCATTTTCTTTTATGTTGTCCCAAATATAGAACACCAAGAACTAAGTATATAAAATATATATCATTTCCCACTGTCAATATCTACAAATCTAGTTTCATCTACAAATAAAAGACTAGTGCGTAATACATCAGGATATATTTCTGAGACTTATATGCTTAGAAAAACTATCTTGAATTCAATGACTGCTTCTTAATTATATTCACTGATTTGAAATATTTAAAATGTAATGTCTAGATTTTATATCTTGCAATGTTTGACTGTTTATGAATACATTACCTATGTTTATATAATGTATGCCATAGTCAATTGTGTATTGTCGTTATGCCAATAAAACTGAACTTTATTATTTTGTTTGCATTTATACCAATTATGCCTGTGGCCTATTATTGTAATTGGACTTAATTAATCAATAATCACTTTCCCGTGTGTGCCAATTTTTTGAGCTCAATTTTGATATGACTTTAATTATAATTGCTTATCGATAATTGCCATCCAAAATTTTATTCAGCATTAAGGAACATTAAAATGCTTCTAAACTACACAGATGACATATAATATAATAGAACACAACACAGTGATATTCTGGAAAAACAGTTTTTTTCATTATGAATTTTAATGTTATAAACTTAATATGTTTAGATAATTATAACTATTATAAATTTAAACTCAAAATTTCAGCTAACAAAGTTCGTAAATTACTAAGATAATTGGAATTAAAGTAGTAAAAACCACCATGTCCAATTGGAATTCTTATATTTCAATTGGCATTAAATTAAGACTTCCGACAGGTCAATTTCAATTGGAAATATAAATTTCCAATTGGAAGGTAAAGGGTCCACTTGGAAGATTCTGTTTTTAGATCAACTTTCCATTTAGAAGGTAAAAAATCCAACTGGACGATTCTATTTATAGATCAAATATTTCGTGTACGTGTAAAGTAAGTGCGTGTGTATGTGAATGTGGGCATGCGTTTGTATGTGAGTGCAGTGTAGGTGCTTGTGTAAGTGCGTTTGTGTGTCCGTCTGTGTATGCGTGAAGCGTACGTGCGTTTGTAGGTTTGTATATGCAGATGCGCGTGAATAAATGTACGTGAATACATGTGCATTAAAACTAGAAGTAGTAGTGACAGTAGCAAACACAAAAGAAGCATTTATATGTGTGCGCGCGTGATGTGTACTCAGTGGCAGAAATAGAGCAGCAGCAGCAGCAGCTGTAGTAGTAGTTGTAGTAGTAGAAGTAGTAGTAGTAGTAGTAATTGTAGTGATGGTGGTAGTGGTGGTAGTAGTAGTAGTAGTAGTAGTGGTAGTAGTAGTAGTAGTAGTAGTAGTAGTAGTAGTAGTAGTAGTAGTAGTAGTGGTGATGGTGGTGGTATTATTAGTAGTACTTGTAGAAGTAGTAGTGGTGATGGTGGTGGTAGTATTAGTAGTAGTAGTAGTGGAAGTAGTAGTAGTAGTGGAAGTGGTAGTGGTGGTAATAATGGTGGTAGTAGTAGAGGTTGTAGTAGTAGTAGTAGTAGTAGTTGTGGGGGTAGTAGTAGTAATAGTAGTAGTAGAAGTAGTAGTGGTGGTGGTGGTGGTAGTAATAGTAGTGGTGGGGTGATAGTAGAAGTAGTTGTGGTGGTGGTAGTAGTAGTAGTACTAGTAGTAGTGGTAGTAGTAGTAGTAATGATGATGGTGGTAGTATTAGTAGTAGAAGTATAGGAAGTAGCATTAGTAGTGGAAGTGGTAGTGGTGGTAATAATAGTAATAGTAGTTGTAGTGGTGGTGGTAGTAATTGTAGTAATTGTGGGGATGGTAGTAGTAATAGTAGTAATAGTAGTGGTGAAGGTAGTTTTAGTAGTGGTGAAGTGGTAGTGGCAGTAGTACTAGTAGTAGTAGTAGTAGTAATGATGGTGGTGGTAGTATTAGTAGCAGTAGTGGAAGTAGTAGTAGTAGTGGAAGTGGTGGTGGTAGTATTAGTAGTATTAGTAGTGGTGGTGTTGGTAGTAGTAGTAGTAGTTGTAGTAGTAGTATTGGCGGTGGTGTTGGTGTAGTAGTTTTATTAGTAGTGGTGGTAGTAGAAGTAGTAGTAATAGTGGTAGTGGTGGTGGTGGTGGTACTGGTAGTAGTAGTAGTAGTAGTAGTAGTAGTAGTAGTAGTAGTAGTAGTAGTAGTAGTTGTAGTAGTAGTAGTAGTTGTAGTAGTAGTAGTAGTAGTAGTAGTAGTAGTAGTAGTAGTAGTAGTAGTAGCAATAACAGTAGTAACAGTAGTGGTGGTAGTAGTAGGAGTAGTAGTGGTGGTGGTGGTGGTAGTTTTAGTAGTACTAATGGTGGTGGTGGTGGTAGTAGTTGTAGTAGTTGTAGTGTTTGTGGTGTTAGTAGTAGTAGTAGTAGTAGCAGTAGTGGTGGTGACAGTGGTGGTAGTAGTAGTAGTGGTAGTAGTGGTGGTGGTAGTAATAGTAGTAGTAGTAGTAGTAGTGGTGGTAGTGGTGGTGGTGGTAGTAGTAGAAGTATTGGTGGTAGTAGTAGTAGTAGTGGTGGTGGTAGTAGCAATAGTAGTAGTACTAGTAGTAGTAGTTGTTGTAGTAGTAGTTGTCGTGGTAGTGGTAGTAGTAGTAGTAGTGGTGGTGGTGGTGGTGGTGGTGGTAGTAGTAGTAGTAGTGGTAGTAGAAATATTAGTAGTACTAGTATGTATTGTTAGTGTACGTATTGTAGTAGAAGTAGTCGTGGAAGTAACAGAAATAGAGGTACTTGTAAAAAAAGTCCTTAAATATTCAGAGTAAACATCGCAATTAAAATATGTTTTCTTTCGTTGCCCCCAAATATTATAAATACCTACCTTTTCAAAAATAAATAATGCCGAAAATGTTAATAAGCCACACAGTTTTTTATACAATAACATGCCGGAACAGTATGTCTAAAAAAACTTCGGACACTATGGCGTCACACAGCGTGGGCTTATCAGTGGCAGTGCGTTATTGTATTATTCTCGTCACAGGCTGTAGGACAATGTGGGATAACAGAAGGTAGTAGCGATGCCCAGTATGTACTTTAAGAAAATCCACTTTATACTTTACTGATTGGCAAATCAAACACTTGAGAACAGACAATAAAATGAAAATAATATTTTAAACGTAAATCTATAATAAGTTGCGAATCATATCATATAATCAGAATATGTGCTATGAAACTTTAAAACTTACGCGGAACAAATTGTATCAAGAAATTTTAGAAGAAAAAATATTTCTTGATTGTATTAATAAGGTTTAGGATATCGGTTAAAGTACATATATTTAAAGTGTAACGATAAAATACATTTTATTATCTAGGTATACTATTTTACTGGTATATATGTTCACAGCTGTAAAGATTGCTTTTATACTGGAACGGGTAAACTCGATTTGCGACATTGTCGTATACATCCCTTTAAATTGTTATGGCCCCGAGACATTGAGACATTAATATATACTGATAATAAAAATACACAAATATCCATAATCAAATTATCACTTACGAGGATGCTCTAAAAATCTGATAGTGCTTGTGAAAACTATAAAAAGGACGAAAATGTTTTAAATCTATTTCATCAAAAAAATTATACTCAGAAATTAAGACAATTTGTAATTAATATGCGAAGAAATAAAATTATTAAATGTGTTTATTTTGTTAATACAAAGTATGTTTCATGTTGATACGCAATCACAATATACAAGGATTTCTATCTCTTTGTAATTTCTTGCAAATATTAGGTTAACTATGAAGTTAATATAATCTTTATTTAGACATAATACGGAAAGGAATATCAACCAAGGAATTATATATAAAACCTTCTATATAAATCCTTGATGTCAACATATAAACAAGAAGTTCAGTGTTCATAATAGCACACATCTGATCATATAAAAAACATAATCCAAAACATTTACAGAAAATGAGAGCTAATGACAAATACACTGCTCCAGTATAAACACGATGCTACATACTTCCAAGGACTCCTTGATACTGCATAGTATTATTGCTCTCATTCGTTTATTGTAACTTATTTCTGCATAAGATATCGTAGCAACAACACAATAACCACTTTTTAAATTCCGGATATATACAAATTCATTAAAAACATGACAAGTATAGATCCAATGATAATTATTAAAATGAGTTTCATCATTTTTAAGCAGTTTATTTTACAAATATGTTTTAAAATGATTTATAACTTCGTGAATAGCAATGTTACCAATGACCTCGTAATCTCTGCGGGTGGGGTCATAAAACCTACAAAGAACATCAGTTTTAATTTATGGGACACGATCATTGCCGTAAAGTGCCGATGTGTGCCGAAGCATTAGTAGAATTGGTAATTAATATAAAGGAGTGCTTTTAAAAAAGGTGTAAAAAGAACAAGACATATACAATTTTATTAAAATATATTTATATGTACAAATAAGGAATAATGTGTAATAGTAGTTGTAATAGTAATAGCTAAACCCTATACAACAACACGTATCGTTCCAGTATATATGTTGTTTGCAAAATAGTAGGATATGTCGTATAAAAGACTAAATCGGGTTATTGAATGGGGCTGACTGGTGGTGTTTATTATGACAATGTGATTCGAACGGTGACTCCGTCTTGTTGTCTCTTTTCAACAAAAACGGTATCCTTTCGACATGTGTTTTTTACGGCTCTTGTTCTATGAAGAAATTTATTATTTTAAAGTAATCAAAGTATCATAATTTTGAATTTTTAGCGATATTTTATTTTTTTTATATATTTCACTATCTGTTCATCAATTTGTTAAAGTTTGTTTTAGGTAAGGTTTTTAGCATCGTCGTGGTCAGTTCTGAGTGACAGTGGTAATTTCACAAATCGGTTTGTGTGGTATTACCGTGTCCGTTATATAATGTGTTCTGAAATTACTTTAAATTATTATGATTAGTACTGTAGGTTTAACTTTAACCGTATAATTATTAAATTTCACATATATAAATTGTTGTATGTTATACCACCTAGTGGTATGTTATATCAATAGAGGCATATGGCAGTATATCGCGGTCTCAGCAGCATATAATGATCGGTGTATAAAACAATTTTATTACAATTAGATGATTGTGACTAAATGTTGACTTTTCGTGACTGCACAATTGTAATCCATATTTGCCAAACCTTCTATTTTTATCTTGAAGCCATGGCCATTTATGCCAATAAATATATACTATAACTATTTATTTATTTTATGTCATGATTATAACCCATTTTCAATAATAGGATTTGTCGTATAAAAGACTGAATCACGTCATTGAAGGGGGCTGACTGGTGGTGTTTATTATGACAATGTGATTCGAACGGTGACTCCATCTTGCTGTCTCTTTTTAACAAAAACGGTTTCCATTCGACATGTGTTTTTTAACGCTCTTGAACTATGAAGAAATTTATTTCTCTCTTTCTATATATATATATATATATATATATATATATATATGTCGCTAAAAATCCCTCCCACCCAACCCTTAGATATAGCTATGTAGAAGCAGTTGTTGTGGCTTGTATATTTATAATTCCAGACTATCATGACAGATGAGTGGGAAGATAATCGAGTTTGGGTCAATATTCGTTCAATAACCTTCGTCATGACTTCAGACAGTGGATTCACACAGTCACGTTGTAATTGAAGTAGATCGCTGTCTCAGCAGCCAGCGTATAGTGTTCGGTGTATAAAACATTTTTATTTAGATGATTGTGACTATATATTAATATCATCAGAAACAAATATACCACGATCACATTTAGAATGTAGAAATGTAACTTAATCATTTATAAACATAGAAAAGATTATGGGGCTTGCCACACAGCCTTGCCTGGTTCCAATGTTACATGGGAAAAACTCAGTTAATCCATCATTAACCTTAACACATTTTAATTTGCTATACATAGACTGTAAAATTATTAAACACTTTCCATCGACGCATTTTCTTGTAAATGCATTCCATAGATTTTGGTGTTGAATACTATCAAATTCTTTAGCAAAATCAACAAATATACAGTTAAAACGTCTTTTTCTCTTATAAAGATACTTTTGTCCTAAAGCCATTAAAGTAAATATGTTATCTATAGTGGTATATGTTTTCCTAAATCCTGCCTGTGACTCATCAATGACATCAAAAGTATCGCACCATTTAGTTAATCTATTACGTATTATGTGACAAAATATTTTACATAGGGAATCGATAGTGAAATGCCTCGATAGTTATTTGGGTCATTTACTGGACCTTTTTTGTGTAAAGTGTGTAGTAATGCTTTCGCTCCAATATTCAGGAAACGAACCTGAATCAAATATTTCATTAAAAAGTTGATTTTAAAACGGCAATATGTCATTAAGTGTATACATATACATTTCTATACATACTCCGCCAGGGTCAACAGAACGATTAGAATTTAAGTGACGTATACTATCGATTATTTCCTGATTATATATACGTAGGTTCGTTTAGGCTGCTAGAATCGTAATGTGTATTTTCAAAGATGTTATCGTTATGCCCCTCATCGTCATGTAAAGTAAATAAACTTTTAAAATAATCGTGCCACTTTTCTAGTGTAATATCGTTGTTTTGATTATTACCTTTGGCGTTTTTCAAATATTAGAAACAACTCTTCCTGGACCAATAAATATAATTTTGTGGTATTGTTTACTATTTTAGGGGGATATTTTTCTAATTTTAGTCCATTTCTGAAGTAAAGAATAGTATTTGTAGTAGCAGTAGCAGTAGCAACAACAGCAGCAGCAGCAGCAGCAGTAGTAGTAGTAGTAGTATTTGTAGTAGTAGTAGCAATAGGAGAAGTAGGGTTTGTAGTGGAAGTAGTAGTAGTAGAAGTAGTAGTAGTAGCAATAGCAGCAGTGGTAGTAGCAGTTGTGGTGGTGGTCGTTGTGGTGGTGGTGGTGGAACGTTAACCGTCTGCGTAGTAGCTCTGATATATAACTTCGAGAAACGGCTCCTTGTGTAACATAGTTCTGACAGTGTGCCACTTCACTAAATATTGACGGGAAAATGACAATGAACCGTAATGATGTATATAAATCATCAGAGAGACTGTGACTGTACCTAAATTACACAATTAAAGCACCAACGACATAAGAACCACACGTTTGATATCTAAATTGCACACATAAAGCCTTACCTGCATGATAAGCACGTGTGTAATACCTAAATTACACAAGACAAGCACCAACTTCATGATATGCACACGACTGTTACCTTAATTACACTATTAAGACAGAACAACATGAGAACCACAAGTTTAGACCTACATTAGACAAGCACTAACAACAGGAGAACCACACGTTTGATGCCTAATATACAACAGACAGGCACTAACGCCATAAGAAACCACACATTTGGTACCTAAATTACACAAGACAAGCACCAACGGCATGGAGACCACACGATTAGTAACAAAATTACACAAGACAAGCACAAATTGCACGAAAAGCACCTGTTTGTACTTAAATTATACAAGACAAGTGTTACCTGCATGATAAGCACATTACACGTGTTTGGTACTTAAATTACGCAAGGCAAGCACCAGCTGCATGATAAGCACAAGTTTCGTACCTTTTCTCACTCGATACACAACATCCTTACTCGACTATAGATTTTTCTTACTGGGCACAAGATTTTCTATTCTATATTTACACAACATTCTTACACAACATTCAAATTTCTTATTTGACACTATATTTTTATACGTGACACTACATTTTCTCACTCATTACACAACATCCTTACTCGACTTTAGATTTTTCTTACTGGGCACTAGATTTTCTAATCTATATATTCTTAACATCCTTACACAACATTTAAAATCCTTATTTGACACTATATTTTCATACGTGACACTAGATTTTCTTACTTGATACACAACATCCTTACTTGACTATAGATTTTTCTTACTGGGTACTAGATTTTCTAATCTATATATAATCAACATCCTTGCACAATATTCAAAATCTTTATAATTTGAATCTATATTTTCATATGCGACACCAGATTTTCTCATTTGATACACAGCATCCTTACTTGACTATAGAATTTTCTTACTGGGCACTAGATTTTCTATTCCATATATACTTAATAACTTTACACGACATTCAATTTCCTTATTTGACACTATATTTTCATATGCGACACTCGATTTTCTCACTTGATAAACATCATTCTTACTTGACTATAGATTTTTCTTACTAGACAATAGATTTTCTATTCCATATATACTCAATAACTTTACACGACATTCAATTTCCTTATTTGACACTATATTTTCATATGCGACACTCGCTTTTCTCACTTGATAAACATCATTCTTACTTGACTATAGATTTTTCTTACTAGACACTAGATTTTCTATTCCATATATACTCAGCATCCTTACACAACATTCAAATTTCTTATTTGACACTATATTTTCATATGCAAAACTATATTTTTTCACTTGATACACAACATCCTTACTTGACTATAGATTTTTCATACAATTTCCTTATTTGACACTATATTTTCATACGTGACACTAGATTTTCTCACTTGATAAACATCATTCTTACTTGACTATAGATTTTTCTTATTGGGCACTAGATTTTCTATTCTCTATATACTCAGCATCCTTACACAACATTCAAATTTCTTATTTGACACTATATTTTCATACCTGACACTAGATTTTCTCACTTGATACACATCATTCTTACTTGACTATAGATTTTTCTTACTGGACACTAGATTTTGTATTCCATATATACTCAATAACTTTAAACGACATTCAATTTCCTTATTTGACACTATATTTTCATACGCGACACTCGATTTTCTCACTTGATAAACATCAATCTTATTTGACTATAGATTTTTCTTACTGAACACTAGATTTTCTATTCCATATATACTCAATAACTTTACACGACATTCAATTTCCTTATTTGACACTATATTTTCATACGCCACACTCGATTTTCTCACTTGATAAATATCATTCTTACTTGACTTTAGATTTTTCTTACTGGGCACTAGATTTTCTATTCTCTATATACTCAACATCCTTACACAACATTCAAATTCCTTATTTGACACTATATTTTATACGTGACACTAGATTTTCTCACTTGATACACAACATCCTTACTTGACTAAAGAATTTTCTTACTGAGACTAGAATTTCTAATCTATATATACTCAACATCCTTACACAACATTCAAATTCCTTATTAGACACTATATTTTTATACGCGACACTAGATTTTCTCACTTGATACACAACATCCTTACTTGACTATAGATTTATCTTACTGGGCACTAGAATTTCTAATCTATATATACTCAACATTCTTACATGACATTCAAATTTCTTATTTGACAATATATTTTTTAACATCCTTACTCGACTATAGATTTTTCCTACTAGGTATTAGATTTTCTGCTCTATATAATTATACTCAACATCCTTACACGACATTCAATTTCCTTATTTAACACTATATTTTCATATGCGACACTAGATTTTCTCACTCGATACAAAACATCCTTACTCGACTATAGACTTTTCTTACTGAGCACTAGATATTCTAATCTATATATACTCGACATCCTTACACAATATTCAAATTCTTTATTGGACACTATATTTTCATATTCGACACTAGCTTTTCTCACTTGATACACAACATTCTTACTTGACTATAAGTTTTTCATACTGGGCACTAGATTTCTAATCTATATATACTCCATAACCTTACACGACTTTCAATTTCCTTAGTTGACACTTTATTTTCATACTCGACACTACATTTTCTCACTCGATACACAACATCCTTACTTGACTATAGATTTTTCTTACTGGGCACTAGATTTTCTAATCTATATTTACTCAATATCCTTACACGACATTCAAATTTCTTATTTGACACTATATTTTAATTTGTGACCCTTCATTTTCTTACTCTGTACACATCCTTACTTGATGATAGATTTTTCTTATTGGGCACTAGGTTTTCTAATCTATATTTGTTCAACATTCTTACTTGACATTAAAATTTCTTATTTGACACTATATTTTTATACGCGACACTACATTTTCTCACACAATACACACATCCTAACTTGACTATAGATTTTTCATAATGGGCACTAGAATTTCTAATCTATATGTACTTAACATCCTTACATGACATTCAAATTCCTTATTTGACACTATATTTTCATACGCAACACTAGATTTTCTTATTCAATACCCAACATTCTTACTCGACTATAGATTTTACTTATTAGGCATTAGATTTTTTACTCTATATAATTATACTCAACATCCTTACTCGACTTTCAATTACCTTAATTGACACTATATTTTCATACGTGACACTAGATTTTCTCACTCGATACACAACATCCTTACTCGACTATAGATTTTTCTTACTGGGCACTTGATTTTTTAATCTATGTATACTCAACATTCTTACACAACATTCAATTTCCTTGTTTGACACTATAGTTTCATATGTGAGACTAGATTTTCTCACTCGATACACATCTTTACTCAACACTCGATTTTTCCTAACTGGGCACTAGATTTTCTTATCTATATATACGCAGTATTTTAGTCAACATGTGATTTTTTTACACCACACTTAATTTCAAAACTTAAAATTAAAAAAGTTTTCTAAAAAGTGGGTCCACCATCAATATATGTAAATATGACGTCACGTCTTGAAGGATCCGGTCTTTTTGTAACCAACTCATTTCGTAACCACTTATTTTCGGTCGTTTCGTAACCATTTTTTCGGGTCTTTCGTAATCAGTTTAAAATGTTGGTCATTTCGTAACCACTTTTACGGTCATTTCGTAACCAGATTAAAATATTGCTTATAAAGATGAATAAAACAATATTTTATGGTATTATTTCTGATAATTGTGCTAAAAACACTTCATATTCAAATAAAAATATGACATACATAAAATAGGTTGACTGTTTTTAATCACATTATTGGTCATTTACCTTCCTTTGTTACAGAGCACGATAAATTTGAAGAGGTGCTAATGAATCTAACTATGTAAATTTCCCCATTGTTCATTCTTTATAGAAAGTTAATGTAACTATTAAAAACAAGGATTTGTATGTTGTCAAATTAACAACTATAATTTTTGAAACCTGCAAAATATTGTGAAACAAATGCCTGGATCTAATCTCTCATATTTCCCTCAAAACACAATGGAAAATATATCTTTATATGTTTATTGTTGAATGATATATTAAACTTGCAATTCTTAAAGGTCATAAAATAAAATAAAATAATTAACATTCTTTATTTAGAGTCCATATCTTTCTGAACGGTACACGCGTAGAAACAATGGCGGCGAAAATGGATACATTTTGGAGGAACATTTATCAATTTAAGCTTATTAAGATAACTTTAAAAGTATCGGCGATTGAAAATAAAGTATACCAAATGGTTATTGTGAGGAATTCATATTGGTATTTTTGATATATTTCGTGAATTAAGGTTTTGAAAAGAACCATTTGACGCCGAAAAATATACATTGCTCTGAAATGAGTAAATGTTGGATGGTTTCTTTTCTAATAAAACTTATATTGGTAACTTTGACAATATGACCGATTGAAAATGTATTATATCAAATGAGTTTTGTCAGGTTTTTCTTGTTTCTTCCTTGAGTATCTTTCGAGATTTAAGGTTTAAAAAAAGAACGCATTAAGGATAAAACCGCACATTTTGTCAATATTGATCGATTTTGAATGTGATTTTAAACATTTTTTTGGACGAAATTTTTCTTCTAACCTTTACCAATTTACAGTTGAGGTATTATAAAACAAATCGTTTAAATATCAATACATGACTTAAAGTAACACCAGATAAATAAGCAATATTGTACACCCAGAAAGCGCGGACTTTCCGTAGTGCGTGTGAATCTAACGTGACACCGGCACTCTCCAATTAAAAAACACCGATATCAATTGGAAGCCTCCAATTGGAAAACCTCGGTTCCCATTGGCCAATTCTAAAAATAGATTTCCGATTCCAATTTGGCAATTACAGGTTGGAAATTAGAAATTTTAATTGGAAATATAACTTTCCAGCTTGGACGAAACGACTTTCCAGCAGGAAAGCATGCATTTTTGGGGTCTTAAGATTATAATTGTGACATAAATCGGAAATTTATAATGCTTTTGATTACCTTTGTGTAATCGCACAATCGTACTCTTCAAACCACGATACTTTGGCTATAAAAATAACGAAAGATAAAAAAAGTTTTTGAAAAAAATAGTTTTTCCAGAAATTCACTGTGTTGTGTTATAGGTACATGGAACACACCGCCTTTATTAAATGAAAACAGAGATATCCAATGTCTGGATAAGAAGAGCGATTTTCGGCCATGGTGGCCAGGCTTAATCTCCTTCGCCGAGTTAACGTCGTTACACTCATTTCAATGTGAATGTTATGAGTCGAATGTGTTAGAGATTGGGTCAGGATCTATTTACAAATTTTAGTAAAGCACCGCGCTAACTCGTGAACATTACAAAAATTAACAGATTTTAATGAACCATCACAAAATCATTTATACGTTGGTAATGATGTTAAATATCTGGATAATATTCAATGACTTTTTTGTTGCAAAATTTATAGTTTACTCCCCACCATCCTTTCCCTTGGGTCCGATCTTTATTGCATTTTGGTATTTTTCTTTTTTCGATTTTTTTAGAAAAAAAGTGTAGACACGAGCCTACAGTGCCTATAGCAAGCTACGCTCCTGCGGTTCGCATGGACTTTGTCAAAGTCATTTTGATTTGAAAGGTATTGTGTGTTTTTTGTTATTATCACTAACTACTATAGCAACCCTTTGTAATCATAGCAACCGATCGTAACAACGCTCACCAGAGTTTGTGTTTATTTATTGCAACATGTGATATTTTGCTAATATTTAACAAACCGTTAAAAAAGAACCCCATGTCTGATTAAAATTTAACACTGATCAGTTTTCAACGATTGTTATGTTCAGAATTTCATATGATGTAGAAATATGACCCGGTTCAATGTTCAACATTTAAAAACTATATCTCTCATGCAAAATGTTGTGTTGCTTTGACTTGTTATTATTGTATGTATGTAAATAAAAGATAAACCATACAACATATTTATTTTAATTATCCCCGTGTTATTACATGTGCATACATTTAAAATACATGTTATTATAAAAACAGTAAAAACAGTGCTCAACAAATCCATAATTAGAAAAAAAAAGTATTTATTTTTTATTATTATTATAATCATTATTGTAAAACATTCAATCCAAACACGTGCACAATATAGTATACATCAATTTACGATTACGGCCACAAAGGCCTACAATTAAGACCACTTTTGCCTGGTCCCAAAGGTGGTCTTATTAGAGATATTTTACTGTATATCATTATCTCTCTATATAATTTCTATATACGAGAATGAACAGCTGTTTTTTATATCGACTTCTCTACACCACCATTGTCAAATGACTTCCAATCAACCAGTGTGCTAAAAGGTGCGAAAAAAATACAATGAAGCCATTCAGCTCCAGAAGATTCCATGGTTACGTTTGGCGTTCACATAGCCAGTAATATTTCTCAACAAATAATGTGATTATTGGTTATGCCGATGATATAACGCAAACCCGGCAAAATATAAGCTGAACGAGACGAAGAAATACTTTGTCATGTTATTTTGTGTACTGGGTTTATTAATATCTTAATTTGTTCTTTATATTACGTTGATTACCAGAAATGTCATCTGAATACTCGGACATTAACGAACAAATGATATTCTAAGATAAGAACAAAGGCTGTGTTTTTGAATGGGAATGAGACGGACGGTGATTTTGTGTTTTACAAATGATATCTTTGATATATTACATTGGTTAATTTTTTTATTTTGTCACAAAAAAGAAAGTCTAAACCTGGAATATAGTCACAAATCTCGGATATTGAGGATCACATCTAATTCACGAGAACAATAAAGAGATTCCAAATTTGGAATAAGAAAGACAAACTTAAACGGCTGTGACTACAGACCTAGCCAAAATATATGTATGTTTTACCACTGGTGTTGCTGGTGAATTTAAAAGGTGAGTATTATTTTTACGGAAAAATTGGTTCCCATTAAAAGAACATGTAGGAGCAGTTATATTAGACCTATAGATGGTAACCAGCCGGCGTGAGTCTATCAATGCCAGCAGGATAGTTGAACCATTTCTACAGCCGTATCTTTCCGCAAGTAACTGGCTAACTTTACGTGTAATTTGACATTTCCTACGCAAAGGATCAAAACTCAAGAACACTCAATTTCTAGTTTTAGTCCATATATTTTCGACAATAAAATCGGACTTCATTTACCGACCATTATTGTTCCCTGTTTTATTTGTTGAACGAGTAGTTCAAGGTAATTTTGATCCGTGTACGACTATATATGCGTATATACGCACAAACAAGAGCACATATGAATATCAGCACGCACACACGCACGCACGCACGCACGCACGCACGTACACACACACACACTCACATGCAAAAATGCAACGTATGTCTTATGTTTCTAATTTCTTATGAGTATAAAACTAGTTGGCAGTTGGTAGTTGGGGATTCGAAAAACCAACTACCGACCAGTTGCGGGATTCGGATTCGTTATTATAATCACAGTTTAATTACATATTTTACTCGTGTTTATATGTTTAAAAATATAACCAATAGAAAACGGATGAATATATATTTAAAATCTGAATCCCAAACTGGCAGCTGGTGGGTAATTAGCGAAACGCGGCGAATCCCCAACATGGTATTGTACAAAGAACGCGGGAATGATGCTTATTTATTGTTATAAACTGTTTATTTCATAGAACTGATTTGTTTTTAAAAACAAATATCGATTTGAAAAAAAAATTCCGCATCCAAAACTGCCAGCTGGTTGGTAGTTGGCGATTCGCGGCGAATTCCCAACTGGACATTTTAAATCGCCGCCTAGTGAGTATACTCGTTATATTGAAGAACCAACCCGACACTGGTGTGTTATTAATTATTATCATAAACTGTTATTTTATTAAATTGATTTGTAAATGTAATAAAACAGCGATTTAAAAAAAATATCCGAATCCCCAAATGACAACTGGTTGGTAGTTGGCGATTCGCGGCGAATCCCCGAATGGACGTTTTGAATCACCGTCTGGTGAGTATACTCGTTATATTGAAGAACCAACCCGCCACCGGTGTGTGTGTGTGTGTTTTTATTAAAAACTGTTTTTACTGAATTGATTTGTTTAAAAATAAAACAGCGATATTAAAAGAAATCGAACCCCCAACTGGCAACGGGCGTTGTTTCTTCAATATACCGAGTCTACTCAACAGAAGGCGATTCAAAACGTTTTTAAAAACGAGTTATTAAATTTCGAGGTTGGTGGGGGGGGGGGGGGGGCGATATTTACATACAGAAAGAAGGAGATATTCATAAAATTCTTTTTTTGTTTGTTATTGTCTCTTCGTTACCAAAAAGGGTACTGGAGTATAAACAGTATATACACGAATATAGCTAAATCTAGTCGTCATTTTCTAGAAATAAATTATACTTAGTTACATGTACAAAAGATCAACATCAAAGTGCATGAGCTGTTTTTACACTCTTTCCAAAACAAAAAAAAACACACTAATGACTATATTTAGGGAGAAAATAAAAACAATATAATGAAACACAATGGTAATCATTGACATTTTATAAACAAACCGAGATCGTCTTATATTAATATCTCAACATTTATTGAATTAATCACTTACTTTTTTAGTTACAATGTCAAAGTATATATAATTAATATAGTATTCAGTTAAAACACACACACACAAAAAACAAAAAACAGAACAGTACCCGATTCCTTGTACACGCATTTGATCCATCAGAATATATTTCTGATATTTGTTTCATTAAATCACAGATGGCTGTCTGTACCCAATAGATAGGGTTCTTATATAAAGCCTAAGAAGACATACAAGCACCTAATGTACTACCTGTTTGATATTCAATATTTTTTTATACACATATATACATACATACACACACATATACTAAAAGGCACTTGGTACTTTTTTACACGCACGCACGCACGCACGCACGCACGCACGCACGCACGCACGCATATAAACGTATAGCATGTCAAGTATTTGTTGTTTCTAAAAAAACCAGCACACTTTAAATAGCCGTTAAAATATGGGCTATTGTAATATTTATCAATAATATCTTATCATAATTATGGTCCATTTATAGAAATATTTAATTTGAGGGCTGCTTTTTAAAGTTTTAATGTGCGCAGCTGACCAACACATTTTATATGTTTCATTTATTTTTTATCGGAATCTTTAAATATACAAGTGAATATGGGGTTAAATTAGTTTGCGTTAGTACTTATACAAACATGTTAACTAATAAAGCAAAAGAGTAAACTTTAATGACACTATCTGGCATAATTTATTATGCCTTATGTAATGAAACTACCTGCTTATGTTAGTTATTTTTAAATCAACATTTATGTTGTTTTTTTTGCCCCTGTTCTCGTGTATCATAATTAATTTCATATTGTGACACTGCAATTTACAAGCCGGTTGGTATTTGTATATTAAATCACAGTTAAGGTAGATATACATACTATATTTTACAAAATAAGGCTACTCGGTAAGTTCAAATCGATATTTGCTTTTTATAAACAAATCAATTCTCTAGAAAAACAGTTGATAACAATAAATAAACACCATTCCCGCGTTGTTTCTTCAATACCATGAGTATATTTATCAGGAGGCGATTCAAAATTTCCAGTTGGAGATTAGACGCAAATGTAATAAAGAACGTTACCCACTCTCGAAAATGGTTGTCTATAACTATATTAAAATAATCAAATTATAAAAAAGAGCATAACTAATATAATGTATAATATAATATAAACATTTTGCGCAATTCGAAACAAAAGTATTTAACGGCTGTCTTGTTAGTAGTAGATCGTTACACTTTTAAAGGTAGAGCAACACCTTTGCAAACAGGAAATGATTCAGTGGGGTAGTCGCACAATGGCCGTTTTAAATAATCTTTGTTTCTTCTACCGATCTTTACATATACATTTTCCTTATTTTTATAGCTCAGTTTTATCTGGATAGCATTATAAGTGTACATGTATATTGAACGTTTTGAAAGCACTGTCATGTTTGAATTGTGAATTTAGAAAACACAATTGATGCTTGGAAATTTGGGTATGAATACATGGTTTCAGAAGTCTAGTTTCACTTTGTCAACAGTGTACACACTGAAAAGAAAAAGCTCTTATATGCTAAGTGACTCCCGCTTTTATCATCATATCTTTTTGGTAGTTCAGAGGTTAACAAACAACAAAATGTAAGTTTTACTTCTTTCATTTGGGGCTCTCTGTGAATGTCAAGCATGAAACCGTTTTTATTTACTATGGAACAAAGAACAAAACAAAATGGTGGACTTACACTCTTTTCTAAAACAACCCCTGCAAAATATATATTCAGGGACTTATATCTTACCAGTGTATCAGTATGTTACCATTATGCGAACCACCCTATAGATTTGGTCTATTTTAATGTGGTTTAACGCCATTTAACACATTTCAGGTTATATAAGGCATATATTTTATTGGTAGCGAAAGATCTCAGAGGAGTAGAACCACCGTCCTTCCGCAAGTAGCTGGCAAACTTTCTCACATAAAGTATTTGGAGCGAACGGGAATCGAATCTACGACCACAGCAGTAAGGGGTAATTGATATCGAGACGGCACCTTAGACCACTCGAGCACGGGGAACCTTGATATATATTCTATGGGCGTAAACACTCATTTGAAATAGGAACCTTGGTTACTTCTTATTTCAAAATTCATGTTCCCTGTGTAATGCTTATATCGTGTTTTGCGTATTTGAAACATTTTAAAAGCATGTTCATGTTTGAATTGTGGATTCAGAAGAACAAGAGATTGCCACTAACGTGGTCATATCCCCCGCCACCTCATTAACGCTAAGAGGCATTTCCAGAAGAGGATTTAAATTATACAAAATGAAAAAGTCGCCGAGCACAGAAATCACATGTAAATGCCACAAACTGAAATACTGTAATATGACTTATTGTCTTGTCCCGGTGAGCAATGGTGTGATGTTCTTAATCGAATCATAAATATGTAAGTTATAACCCCAAAACAAAACAAAAACTATCTTTGACAAACAGAACCAAATTCGCATCACACATCGTCTTGGTTAGCATTTGTGCCAATTTATTTAAAAATCCAATCACAACTAAAGAAGATACAGTCCGGACAGCAGCGGAAGGACAGATGGATCTGTGACCTTGACCAAACCAAGTCAGTCGCATGACACATCGTGTTGTCCTAGTGAACGTTTGTACCAAGTTTTTTAAAATTCCAATCACAACAAAAGAAAATAAGGTCCGGATAAGATGAAACACAGTGTATACATTGGATTTTCAAACACTTGACCTTTAGCTATGACCTTGAACTTTGACACATCTTTTTGTCCTAGTGAACATTTGTGCCAAGTCATCTAAAATTCCAATTACAACTGAAGGAGTTACGGTGCAGGGGACACACGCACGCACGGACGCACACACGCACGCACATACAGACGCAGTCCATTTCTATATCCCCCGCTCCGCTCTACGAGCTGTGGTGGGGGATAAAAATGGTGCTTGAAAATTGGAGTATGAAAACATATAAAAATTATTTCTGAATTCTACAATGCCTTTCGCTTTGTCAACAGTGTACTCACGGTAAAAAACAATCTCTTAAATGTTACATGACCCCCTACTTTTCTAATTGCATTATGACATTGTAGATGTCAACTAACAACAATATTATTTTTTTTGTCTTTCTATTAATAACAAAGCCTTTGGAAATGTCTCATTCACTATAGAAATAAGAAGGAATATCAATGGTGGGCTAACACCTACATAAAGATAATGAATTGTTGCATTTTGCACTAGTTTCATGTAATCAGAGACTGTCTTAATATAATGGTCTCTCTGATTATTTGAGAAGCGTTTTATCAAACAAGATTTACTTCCAAGTAGTTAAAAAATATAAAACATATAAAACATGTATTCAAGTTTGCCATTTACGCTTTGGAACGGTTATTTGTCTTATTATTCCAGGAGTGTTTCTTTTAGTGTTATATAATATTCATTTTATTAAGATTGATACATAATATGTCATCATAATTATAGTATACACTACACCATCAACATAAAACGTATGGTCACCTAACAGCTATAATGGAATGTGTACATTAGCTATATAAACTGCAAGTTATAGTTTGGAGTATATAACAAAATATGTTTACATGAAATGAGGGTGAACAAACATCTTACAATTTTTTTTTAAAGATTTTAAATGCTTCTTTTATAGAACTCTATTAGATCTTGAAATGTAACACAATATGATTTTATTCAGTGAATTAAGAAACTCTAAATGTTGAACAAAGAATGTCTTTGATATAAATACTTTTTTCAAATATTTTGTCATTGTTTAATTTCTTCTAAATGGTGTTTAGCGTCATTTTATCACATTTATATAATTATGGAATATCACATTTTATCACATCTATATATGGCATATCACATTTTATCACATTTATATATGGCATATCACATTTATATAAGGCATATCACATTGTATCACATTTATATATGGAATATCACATTTTATCACATTTATATATGGCATATCACATTTATATAAGGCATATCACATTGTATCACATTTATATATGGAATATCACATTTTATCACATTTATATATGGTATTTCAAATTTATATATGGCATATCACATTTTATCACGTTTATATATGGAATATCACATTTTATCACATTTATATATGGCATATCACATTTTATTGGTGGAGAAAGACTTCAAGTAACCGGTAAACTTTCTGACATACAGTTTTTGGAGCGAGTGTACGAACCTACGACCTTAGCAGTAAGAGGTAGGCGATCTTGAGATGGCATCTTAGACCACTCAGCCACGGAGGGCCAACCATTAATTATTCAAACATGAAGCATATTGAATTATTACGTTTTGATGTACAGAGGATCTTACTTCAGCGCTTAATTATTATTGTATTTATTAAACGAGTTGGCAAAACATATTAATATGCGAGGCTCCACATAACGTCATTTTACCAATACAATGCAAATCGACGTCGTTTATATATTCGGGTAAGTCGGAAAGTAATTCGGTTTATTACATACGAAAGCCGAGTTATACGGCAAAAGCCGAGTAATTAGTCAGAAGCGATATTACACTAGGTTAATAACAAAAATATGCCATGGGTGTATTTCACTCCTGCACCGTAAATAATGTGATATATCAATATTATAGGTTACTGAGCGTGTATGGGAAAATATTGTTTTGAACGAATTTTTTTGAATAAGAACATTTCACGACTTTACGCTAAAAAAATGAGTTCAAAATAATATATTCCCATACACGTTCAGTAACCTTTTTATTGCATGGTTTTCATATTTTAAAGAGGTATAGAAGCTTTTTTTAATTGCCCACTTTTATATACAAATTTTCGTTTTCTGTATTTTTGTTAGTTGCCGACGGAAGTCTTTGGCGTTCATTTGTGTATTGATAGCGCGTGCTACATTCCATTCTAATTAAAATAAAATGCATTTTTCGTGTTACATCATCGGATTTTAACATGGAGTATATTAAATATATATTAAGAATTCATATTGACTTGTTTTATTGGAAATTTATTGTTTTAAGCAATATTTATGTTCGAATATGTAGCTGTCAAATTGTGACACTAATTTCGGATACAATATATTTCGGACATTTTCATATTTTGTTTATTATTTTCCTTATTTATTTTCGAATGACCGCGATCTGTCAATATCAAGCAGTAATAACGTAAAACACAATAATATCTACATTATAATTTAATATTGTTGCGTGAATAAAAAAGTAAAACATTGTACATTGAACTATAACTTCATGTTAAAGTGATATTAAGAATGATAACACATTTATTCAGGCAATATTCTCTGAAAATTACCATTTTTAAAACTCAATACATACATACCTAATTTTTTAAAACGTATAAATCAACAGCATAAACCTTTAATAATGAATTTTATAATTTTTCAGTTTCGGAACTTTTCTCATTTTGTATTCAAATTAAAAATTGAATGTACAATTGTTTAATATACCCCCAGATGGAAATGGTGTTGTATTTGACAGAGAAAAGACATTGTTGGGATTAATATTGACTTGATTACCAGATGGTTGTTGGACATCTGATGCAGTTATATTGGCATTGTTATTTACATCTAAAGGCTGGAGGGACTTGAGATTATTAGAATTTTGTAAGATTTGTGATGTATTTCTGAGCTCATTTTCTGAAAATTCAGCATCATAGTGTTTTTGTTATTTTCATTTTTTTTTTGTGGTGGAACACCTGCTCTGGACAAGGTTGTAACTGTTGTTTCTCTCATGCTGTGGTTGGTGACCCTTTTTCCCATCCCTGTCTTGACAGCTGCTTCCTTAATGAGGGTTTCAAGAGTATTTTGACCCGTTGGTTTGGGATAATACCTGAAATATATAATATATTTACTTCATAATCACAATATTTAACAATTATTTACTGCATTTTCACTAATTTCAACATATAAATCCAGAAGTAATCGTAATTTCCTTTTTTGTTTAATTTTTACAGCTTATTATATGTCTTCTTTTCTAGTTTTACAAGTTCCATGTCTCAGTCATGTTATTATAACATTTATTTAAAACTGATGTGTGTAAGAGATCACTCACTAAGGTTCATCAAAAGATTCTGAGAGTCTTTGTTGTGGAATTGGGATCAGGAAAAAAGACTGTCACCAGACATCATACATTTTGGTCTCCCCTCAATGTATTGCTCATAGAGTTTCACTTGATCTCTTTAATAAAAACATATTAAACTTGTTTAATTTCAACTAGAATGAAAAAGTATGCACAATACTAGTACTTTATCACAATACTGTAAATATTTAAATAAAATAAATTGTTACAGAAACTTATAGCCTTTTAAACTGATAACAGATCGATCTATTTAATAAGCTGATTATACAGTATAGTTTATTATTTCTACTTTAAAGAATAGATTAGAATTAAAAAGCTAAAATATTGTTTAAAAAAAACAGTAAAGTTTAATTTTTAGGCACGCATGGAATACCTGTTATCTAAACCATCAGATGATGGGAAGATATTTGGAATTGAGCCTTTAACATCCTTTGCATTGCTACATGTGTACCATCTCTTGTCTTATTGCACCTTTCATGAAACTCAAGATATTTGTTTCCATTGGTTGATACCAGCTCTATATCTTCAAACTTAAGCTGCCAGGCTTCATCACTGGCTCTCAAACGAAAAAGCTTTCCAAAGTTGTAATATAGGGCAGATAGTAGACCCCTTTGAAAACTGTTACTAAAAGCACCTGACTCAAACATTTGACGCTCTTCCTCATGTTCGATATGTTCACATTTGGTCGGGAGTCTTCCAAGGTCCGGTTTCTTCAATTCTACTTTCTTTGCAGAAAGAGCTACCATACTCTTAGTGAACACCCGGTCCTTCAGTGACGCCGTATATCCCCTTTCTCTTAAATACCTTTCAACGCTGTTTTTATACCTTCAATGGACGAGGGCTTGTAATATGATCCATTGGCTTTCCGTATGCCTATGAACATTTCTGCAAGAAAGTCATTCAGATGGTTTGGGCGAATGTTTTCTAAAGACCTCGGCTCCTTTTTATTGTCAAACAACCATCTTACAAGATTTCGTACATTTCGCTTCGTGCTGTTCTTCGTGTTTTTCTTTTTTTGGTCTGATATAAAATCATCCACGTTTACATCGTGTAAGTCTCTATTATAACCTCCATCCGACGATTCCTCGAAAGGACTACATAGCTGGTTACTTTCTTCAGGTGAAAGTTCTTTAAATATAACATCAGCGAACGAATTTGTTGTTTCCATTATTCGACGTTTTGACAGATGACACGTTATTTTGTTTATGTTTTGAACACGCGCATTAATTTAATTATTACCCGTAATTAAGCGTAAAATACGATATTTTAACGGGTTAAATATCGTAGAATATTGAGGTGTTGTTGTAATGTAATTTGAATGGAAAAATATGAAACTACGCAATAATAACGTAATTTAATTCTGAAAATTCTACTGCATCTGTCTTCGCTTTGATTAAGCATGTAGTTTTACAGATCGAATGTGTTATTGCATAAAACTGTTTTAAACTATGATTTTGTTTTGTTATTTCAGTTAATGACGTCGGCGTATGTGACCAGATCTGAAACAACTGGAATAGTGCATTTCTGTATAGAAATAGATATTGCATTTATAAAACTGATTATTTCGCCATATGTGATAGTGGACATTCGCGTGATAGGAAATACATCGATTCGTATGTGCATGCCGATTTAATGTATCCCAGTCAGGGATATATCCCGAATCAGGTCTGTTCAACCCAATTAAAATGCAGGGATTTATATGCCTGTCCTACAATTCATAGCTTTTTAACGCTAACCAATCGCTGACGTCATTCGACTTTCACTGAAGCAACTGACCAATCAGCGTGCTCAAATCTTATTGCTTTTCGGGAGAGCTGGGTCCGTCCTACAGTCTAATGCAGAACATATAGCCTACATATTTATATATTTGTACGAATAAACGGATCATAAAAGGAATCTTTCCGGAGCACTGCTGCTATGCATATTCATGTATTTGTATCGAACATGCGGATAATACAAGTATTTTACCGGAACAGACACGCTATACGTGTATTTATTTTTTTCTAGACATTCTATATGTTAATCCAAGGAATTAAATGGAGAAGGAAATGCAATTAATTGAGAAAAAGCTCGTTTTCAATTAAATTAACTGAAATTCATCTCAGGAACATAGATCAAAATTCTTACACTGAAGAATGAAATTGTCATCAAAACTATACAATTCCCGGAAATTTGTGTTTAAAATTGTTGAAGTACTTCACATAATTTGTATACTGTAGCTAAAATAACGACAAATTACGATACATTTTTCTTCAAACCTCAATATCTTTGATTCAAGAACATTTTGCGTGATCGAAATATGTTTAAACATCTAAGATTACATACAACTTACAGTCAAGGTACAATTAATCGGTTGCATGTGAATTATTAATGATTAATTTGCAAATTATGAATCCTTCGTGTGCTGTTTCATCAAAATTAAGTCAGGAGATACAAGTTTCTTATCCTTCTGTACAAGTCCTTGGTTAAGCATAGGATCAATCTTAACATTATTTATGCAAAACCATATCATTTGCAATCAGTGTTAGGTATATTAACAAACTAACTGGACTATTACGTATTTATAAGTTTATAAGGATTTTAAAAGGGAACCTTTTAACATCTTTTATTTAAATTATTAATTTACAAATCATAAAAGTTAACTTCCTGACACAAAAATGTTAAACATATTTATCTATTTGTAAGAAATATACTGATCGTGAAAATACACTTTCTGGATTACACAGTAGTTATACACAATTATGTACATGTATGTGTATGAATCGTTTTTGACACAGGTGGTGTAATAAACAATTGATGTAGTTTATATACGTGCAATTCATGTTTAATGCGGGTCTTGTTCAGAACAGATTGTGTAGTTTGCATTGTGCAAGTGATATTTATTGCGGGTCTTGTTCAGTACACGTTGTGTAGTTTGCATTGTGCAAGTGATATTTATTGCGGGTCTTGTTCAGTACAAGTTTTGTAGTTTGCATTGTGCAAGTGATATTTATTGCGGGCCTTGTTCAGTACAAGTTTTGTAGTTTGCATTGTGCAAGTGATATTTATTGCGGGTCTTGTTCAGTACAAGTTTTGTAGTTTGGATTGTGCAAGTGATATTTATTGCGGGCCTTGTTCAGTACAAGTTTTGTAGTTTGCATTGTGCAAGTGATATTTATTGCGGGTCTTGTTCAGTACAAGTTTTGTAGTTTGCATTGTGCAAGTGATATTTATTGCGGGTCTTGTTCAGTTCATGTTGTGTAGTTTGCATTGTGCAAGTCATGTTTGATACGGGTCTTGCACAGTACATGTTGTGTAGTTTACATTGTACAAGTAATATTAATTGCGGGTCTTGCATAGTACAGGTTGTGTAGCTTGCATTGTGCAAGTGAGATTAATAGCGGGTCTTGCACAGTACAGGTTGTATAGTTTGCATAGTGCAAGTGATATTTATTGCAGGTCTTGCACAATACATGTTGTGTAGTTTGCATTGTGCAAGTGATATTAATTGCGGGTCTTGCACAGTACATGTTGTGTAGTTTGCATTGTGCAAGTGATATAAATTGCAGGTCTTGCACAGTACATGTTGTGTAGTTTGCATTGTGCAAGTGATATTTATTGCGGGTCTTGCACAGTACATGTTGTGTAGTTTGCATTGTGCAAGTGATATTAATTGCGGGTCTTGCACAGTACATGTTGTGTAGTTTGCATTGTGCAAGTGATATTAATTGCGGGTCTTGCACGGTACTTGTTGTGTAGTTTGCATTGTGCAAGTGATATTAATTGAGGGTCTTGCACAGTATCGGTTGTGTAGTTTGCATTGTGCAAGTGAGATTAATTGTGGGTCTTGCACAGTACATGTTGTATAGTTTGCATACTGCAAGTGATATTTATTGCGGGTCTTGCACAGTACAGGTTGTGTAGTTTGCATTGTGCAAGTGATATTAATTGCGGGTCTTGCACAGTACATGTTGTGTAGTTTGCATTGTGCAAGTGATATTAATTGCGGGTCTTGCACAGTACATGTTATGTAGTTTGCATACTGCAAGTGATATTTATTGCGGGTCTTGCACAGTACATGTTGTGTAGTTTGCATTGTGCAAGTGATAATAATTGCGGGTCTTGCACAGTACATGTTGTGTAGTTTGCATTGAGCAAGTGATATTAATTGCGGGTCTTGCACGGTACATGTTGTGTAGTTTGCATTGTGCAAGTGATATTAATTGCGGTTCTTGCACAGAACATGTTGTGTAGTTTGCATAGTTTGCATGCATGCACGGTATATTTGATGCAAGCGATGACCCGTGTGAGTGACGTATTTTAATTGTATTGCAAGTGATATTTGACACAGATGTTCGTTACATATAATGCATGTGATATGGTATACAGTGCAAATTGCTTATGTACAAGTAGCGTAAATAACAGAAATTCTGGAAGTGAGATTTGCTACAGAGTAATACCATATATTGTTATTGAGCTTTTTATCGAGATGTTTGTATAAAGTTCAAATGTGAATATTAAAGTCCTCAATATTAACGAAAGACAAAACAACTCCCCCACCTCCCTCTCCCCCCCCCACACAACAAACAACAACAACAAAAGAAAAACAAAAGAAAAACATGCCGAATACAACGTTTATAAACCTTGTAAAAAACAAATGTGACGACATTGGACACATAGAGTGCCATATTGCTAAAATAATTTTGAAGTATATTCCTGCGTTTATCCTTGCAATCGGAACCGTGGGGAATCTAATGAACATAGTAGTTCTCTCAAGACGCCGTATGAGACGACTCTCTATAACAATATATCTGTTATTTTTGGCCGTTTCGGATATGACGCTGCTATGGGCGTCGTGCGTTCGGTACCTGCTGATTGCATGGAGTGGAAAAGATATATTGGACATGACGTCATTCAGTTGCACCTTCCATGAATGGATATCGCACACAGCTGCGGGATTCTCAGTTTGGATTCTCGCGCTTTTGACATTCGAACGGACATTTTTCACGAAGCGGCCATATCTTGCTAAAACCAAGATGACACCGCGAAACGCGCTCATTGCAATGATGGTCACATTTTTAATCGTTGCCCTTTTCAATGGACATCTTTTGTTCGGGTTTACCTTCACCATAAATGCTGCAAGTGAGAATGAAACGACCTTTAGGACGCATCAGTTCTGTTATTACGTGTCCCGTTCGTATGAGAACTTTTATCGCTACACGTGGAAAAAATTGATGTTTCTATTTTTAAACTTAATTCCTATCATTGCAATAGCTACAGGAAACGCCACTATCGCCTTCACGCTGATTGGTCAACGGCGGAAGGTCCAGCCGACGGTTCCCCGTTTAGCAGATGCGGTCGCCAAAGGAAGTGTGAATTCCGCAACTAAGACAATGTTCACTCTAAGCGCAGTGTTCGTGGTAACCACAATGCCATTTTTCATTTTTATGATGATTTTGAGCTACGTGGGTAATGATCATAACGCGAAAAGTTTTGCTCAACTGCAACTAGGTTATGCCGTGGTGTGCATTTTGTTGGTCCTCAATTATACGTTAAATTTCATTTTTTATTGCATAAACGGATCGCATTTTAGACACGAATGTAGACTATTGATTGACGATATAAAAGCCAAGCTTAACGACATGTTTGCATGTGCACACGTTTCATTACAGACCCAAAGAACAATCGATACATGAACAATAAGCACAAACTTGTAAACACGACAATATTTCAAACATTCATCTTGGAATTTCGACAACGGCCATATTAATTCAAAAACATATTGCAACGGTAGCTTACGTAAGAGCACACATCTCTAACATTAGGGGTTATCGTTTAATAAGTAACACAATACTTATAAAACTGCTTTTATACATCCTATAACAGTTTTTACTATGACAGTTTTTGATGTATTGTATTCTTTGATGTATTGTATTCTTTAATGTATTGTATTATTATTGTACTGCAACCACAAAAAAACGTTCACTTGCTTTTGTATTCTATAAAAGTGACCTCCGTGGCCCAGTGGTCTAAGGCGTCGTCTCAAGATCACTTACCTCTCACCGCCAAGGTCGTAGGTTCGAGTCCTGCTCGCTCCAAAAACGTTATGTGATAAAAGTGTCCAGTTACTTTGGACTGTGGTTCTACTCAGTCTGACTCAGTCTGAGGTCTTCCTCCACCAGTAAAACTGGAAATGCCATATATAACCTGAAATGTGTTGAAAATGGCGTTAAACTCCATTCAACAAAAAAGTATTCTATAAAGTTGCCATTGGTAATATTTCTTGCTACATATATATATTTGTCAGTCAACTAGGCTGTAATAAAATAGTTAGGTTGATGTGGCCTTATTGAGTAGTGTCGGCTAGTACGTGTCCATTGTAATGATATAGGCTATATTTAGAACAGGTAGCATGGAATTGTTAAAACGTATCGATAGCTCGATAGGAGTAACGTTTTTAAGATCTTTTTACATTTTCATTCTTTGCTTAAAGAATAAATCGTTTTGAATTTTATTTCATCATACTTCATTAAGTATTAAGAGAGTAAGAATAATTAAATGGGTTTATATGTCATAAAACTAATTAAAGTTTACATTGGCCTAATAGCGTAAAATCGTATGATATTGGAATGTTTGTTGTTTCATGATTTGCACGAAATTCATTAAGGTGTGTGGACTATGTTGCTATATATTCTGACTGTGTTATGGGGAAACGGTCTAGTATAGCAAAACATCTTTGGAGTTGGCGTGACGAGAAGGATTGAGCATGTTACTGTTCCAGTACATAACGGCAGATGACCGTTTTTAAGACGTAAGCGAGGTATGTGTCCGCTACGTCAATGACGTATCTAGGCGTGGCAGGAAGTCAACTGGTGGTAGTACCGTCATAAGGACAGCAACCCACATAATCGTCATATGGACGACTTGACAGTCCTACGAGATGACGTAAAGCCTGATACTCAATATAGAGTTCTAGGGAAGATAACCCAGTTTATATATCCACCGCCGCAAGGGACGAGTGATGCTAAATCAACGATAATCCGGACGCGGTAGTAATATCTTAAATACCATATTAGTGCATTTTTAAAAACAGTTTTAACAATCGAGTGATATAAGAAGTTTGGATCGCAATGTAGATTACGGAACGTGTAGGAGACAGAACTGTATAAAAAAAGTGTTATTACCATCATAGGACCTTTTTAAACCAGCTGTATTTTTTGTTGTTGAGTTATTATCTTTAATTTGTATATATTGTATAATTGTTTATTTGTAATTTTATTCATGTAAAATTAAAATTGTAAAGTTTGCACTGTGTATGCTTGTATTCTACCCTCGTGAGTTGTCGGCCCTTGGTCATTTTGCTACATAGGCCTAAGAAATCGTTATGTTTCTGCCGGTGCAACCTCTAATTCTATTTTGGCTCAGGTTGTATATCATCAGTAACTATTATGCTATGACATTTCCGTACATGTCGCTTAACATGATCTATAGTTTATATTAGGCTGAAACATTCAAGTTGTTCATTAGGTCACCTTTGTTAAGCGGTCATTTGTCTTAAGCAGCATATTCGTTATTTCCCAGTTATATGCTTTCAGAGCAAATTAACATGCATTTACAAACATCCTGCCTTAAAATGCCACTTTTTGCTTCTTTCATTAACTGTCCGCTTAAAACAAGTCTGACTGAATAATGAAAATTGCTATTTTCATAAAACTCTTTGTAATGTGTCTTGGTCATTATACCTGTTAATAATTTGCACAATCATCCATTCCAGTTTTATGTTTAAATCGTTTGCAATAAAGCTGTAACAATAGCAAGCTTTTTAAACTAAGTTTGTCATTCCTTATACACAGGCTACATTAACATCTCGTCTCTCAAAAAGCTTGCACCAATTATCTAAAAAAATGGTTTTAGTTAACAGTACACTAATATGAAATGCTATACCAGTATCTTTAAGACATCTTTCAAATATCAACTCATTTAAATGTCAATATAAAAATACCTTCTCCAATTACAAGACAAACGGTATTTGTTGTTGTATGTATAAAATAATATACATATATATATATATATATATATATATATATAAATATATATATATATATATATATATAAATATAAATGCTACTTAAGATGCATGCATAGTTAATTGAGTGTTTGCAAGATTAAACTACATACTGCAAGGTTAAACTGCATACTGTGGTCAAACTACATACTGCAATGTTAAACTACAAACTGCAAGGTTAAACATTATACTGCAAGGTTAAACTTCATACTGCAAGGTTAAACTACACACTGCAAGGTTCAACTACATCCTGCAAGGTTAAACTACACACTGCAAATTTTAACTTCATACTTCAAAGTTGAACTACATACTGTAAGGTTGAACTTCATACTGCAAGGTTCAACTACACAATGTAAAGTTAAACTACATATTGCAATGTTAAACTTCATACTGCAAGGTTAAACTTCATACTGCAAGGTTAAACTACATACTGCAAAGTTAACCTACATATTGCAAGGTTAAACTACACATTGCAATGTTAAAGTACACACTGTAAGGTTAAATACATACTGCAAGATTAAACTACATACTACACGTTTAAACTACATACTGCAATGTTAAACTTCATACTGCAAAGTTAAACTACATACTGCAAAGTTAAACTACACAACGCAAGGTTAAACTACGTACTGTAAGATTATACTGCATACTGCAAGGTTTAACTACACACTGCCAGATTAAACTATATCCTGTAAGGTTAAACTACATACTGCAAGGTTAAATTCATACGGTAATGTAAAGTTAAAGGTATTGCTATCTATAATTTCATATTCAAGAAATGCTTTCCAGTGTTTGTCTTTTTTTGAGAAGAAAAAAACGACACTTGGTTGTAACCTTTCCATCAGCGGCGGTGGTGCTAAAATTCAATATCTGTGTCGAGTCAGTTGACAAAATGTCAATGGAAAACTATTTCTACATACTGGTGTCGCCTTTCTGCTATGACTGAAAGTAAATTTAATAAACGGATTGGATTCTGGTCTTACTTACAATCTAATACTTCTTGTAAATATTGGATTTATACTTTAAAAAAGCAATTTATATCACTTATTAATAATTTTCAACAGTTTTTGAAAATTAATGTTAATATCCCTGTGCGTACTCTTGATGATGACGTCACAAAGAAAGTTCTAGATATTTATACCAGTGACTGGTCTTCATCTACAAGGCGAGTGGATAGTATGTCCGGTAAAGGACGAAACTACGCACCTACCGTTGATTTAAAACTTATTTTGAAGTTGAAAATAATTGTAAAATTCTATTATCTTTAAGGCATAAGTCTCCTTTTAGTAAGTTTCGTTGTGGTGTTGTCCCAATAAGAACTGAGACCGGCAAATATGATAATTTTAAGTCAGAATATAGAAAATGCCCGTTGTATGATACAGTGGAAGATGAATGTCATGTAATTTTAGAATGTCATCTTTATAATGATCTTAGAAATGCTTTATTTGAAAACGCAGCTGCAATTAATGATAATTAACTTGATTAACAAATGTTGATAAGACAGTATTCGTATTTTCCCACTCATCTTTTGTTCGTGTCTGTGCCAAAACCTGGTTTCATATATTATAAAGACGTGCATCTTACCTTCGTAAATAATGCAGTTTTTAGTTTTATATCTATAATGTTACCTTATCAATTCTTATGTGTATGCTGCAAATCAGTTTTTTTATCTGATCAGAGGGGATACTCGATACTTTAAGATGTTTTTATATTGCGCAATAGTGCTCTTTTTTCTTGTCAGAGTTTTAGTATGTTGTTTATGATAACACATTTTTGATAAATCAATTTGCAGCATCACACACAGTCTAATTATATGAATAGTTAATTGTCTTTTGCATTGTGTGCAATTCATATATTTGAATGGCTATGTACATACATTGTATGAAATTTATGTGATTATTATTGCGTTGTTCATTGATACGACTGAAATAAAGATTGAATATATATATATATATATATATATATAGTCACCGAATTTTGCCTACACACAAGCGATATGAAAACACATAAAGATATGTGAAAACACATGAAGAGATATGAAAACACATGAAGATATATAAAAACACATGAAGAGATATGGAAACACACGAAGATATATGGAAACATATGAAGAGATATGAAAACACATGAAGATATATGAAAACACACAAAGAGATATGTATGAAAACACATGAAGACATATGGAAACGCAGCACATGCTTTAGAGGAGATGAACTCTGAAGTGAAAAGGTGACACCAATGCAGAAGGTATCAAATTATTCAGTAACATCTCAAGTAATCAAAACAACCAACTACAAGACATAGTAAACCACTCGTGTCGCGTTTTTTTCACATGTCTTTCTATGGTGTATTTTCATCTCTTAAGTATATAACTTTGTAATGGATAAAATAATCGTTTTGGTGATATTGGCTTTGACGTTTATGGGTACCTAACTAAGGCTTCACAATGTTTCTGTGTTTAGCTCATTTTGGCAGAAACTATTAGGCCCAGTCACCAAATTTGGTCATTATCTATGTTATAGATATAACTTCTCGTAAACCGGTGGCATTTGTTTGAGTGATCTTGACCTCATTGCTTTGTGTTCATATCCATTTTAATATGGTTCAGCAAAATTGATTCATACAAGTCTTATGGGTAAAGCTTTCTTTCCCTTTCTTTTTTATATAATTAACTTACTAAACGTCGATATATGTGAGTTTGGGTACAACTTTTTCTCCAAAAAGCATGAACAATTGATCTAGTCGATCCCAGAATCTGATATCTCCCGAATCAGGTCTGTTAACCACCAACGGACAAAGCAGGGAATTCTATGTATGTCCCACAATTCATAGCAATCGAATGCTTACTAAATTATGACGTCATTCAAACTTTCCCTGAAGCGACTGACCAACCAGCTTGCTCGTAACAATTGCTGTTCAACGGACCCAATCGAAAGAGCTGGTTTCGTTCTACAGATTAACAATTAGTCCCATTGATCTTGAGCTTGCTTGACCTTGACCTACACAATTCTTAGCTCTATTTCTGTTTACAGAGCATCCAAACTTGACCTATGCTATGCAATGTTTTATAGGTGACCTTGATCTCTAGCAAATAGTTGAAATGTCCTTAAAATAAACGGTTTTGCGTGCGTTTCATTTCCTGGATAATGTTTGCTCTGGATCAACCATAGTTAATTTATAGTTGTATAGGGAGTGGAACTGCATTAAACCATGTATCAGTATGTTAGCTTACATTGGGCTCGATATATGACATTTAAGCCCAAGTCAAACTGTCAGGTATTGAGTGCTAGGTAGTACGTATTTAAACGTATTAGATACGGCTATATACGTATTGATGACTGCTCCCGCCAGGTTTGTTTTGGACAAATTTGAAATTAACGTGGAGTTTTGATATACGTAGCATATACCTACTTAAACGTTTTAGAAACGTAGTAAAACGTACGTAGCCATATCAAGAGGCCAACTATGTATCACTACGCATTATCTATGCTTTACTACGTTTTTATTACGTCTTGGTACGTTTAAGTTCTACGTTTTATTAGGTTTCAGTAGGTTTTGGTAGGTATGGCTTGGTATCACTTCGTATTAGTATGTACTACTACGATTAGCTTAGTTTTACTATGTTTCGCTACATTTTACTACGTTTTTGGTGGCATCTCCGACAGATATACACCATCTGGTGCCTCTTTTGCCGATTCTGGTACCAACCTGACGACTGGACACCATGAGCTTGTAGCAGTTGTAGAAGTTGAAGCAGTTGTAGAAGTTGAAGCAGTTGTAGAAGTTGCAGCCGTGGATATTTTTCGGTTTGCCGACCTCGTAGTAATCCCTGGTAAAAACGTACCGAATCGTAGTTAAACGTAGCGAAACGTGGCAGATACCTAATAGAACGTACCAATCCCTAGTGATATAGTAACAATGAGCCGCTTTGATACCCGGCCTGCCACATATCAGACGAGGCGATACGAAGTAAACTCGTGTAAAGCGGAGTGGAAACCTACTAGAAATTTAATAAAAAGGAGACGGCTTATTACATACACTGTATTTAAGCATACACCAAGCATACATTTACTTATCATATATACTACAAGTAGGAAGGATAGTTAATAAACAAAATAGATTGTAAGTTAGGTAAACCTTGTAGAGGTAGAGAATATGAATGTACACTTTTTTAAAAACATATTTTTACATATTTTGTTATGTTTATCTCTATTTCTTGGATACTGTTCATGCTAAGCCCATCATTCTTGGTATATATGTATGTATTGATCGGTACTAATAAATGAAACATTCACCACTTATTAAAGACGGTCTATCACTGATGTTGCTGCTATCCATATATCATCTTTGATATTGCTTTGCAAAACAAAATGTATTTGACTTTGTTTGTCTGACTTTAATTGACAGAATTTAAATTCTGGGTGATTCATTAGTCTGGTGAGACATTTTATTCTTGGAATTGTCTTGTTGAGTACTGTGACCTCCATTGTTCAGCTATAAGGACACACGAATAAAATATCATTTGTCTGAAACGACCACCATTAATGCGGTTTGCTTCAACCATAAAATACTGAGAACTATCATTAGTGATCCGTGATACATCATCATTTCTTCCTGAGATGACCACTATTTATGGTGGCGGGGGGGGGGGGGGGGGGGGGGGGGGGGGGGGTGAGGTATTTAACATTTCTTACACATGCATAAAAAAAACAGAATAAAATAAAATTTAGAAAAATATATGTAATCTTATAATTCCAATCCTGACAATAAAAATGATAAGTTTTTAGCTGAAAATGCCACTCAGGTACCATTTCTTTAAAGCTATCTATTAAGATCGTATACAATTCTTTAAAAGAATAATTTAAGCCTTTGTTCATGCACACTTTACATAATCAAGAACTAATTGAAAAGAAGACCGCAGCGTGGTAGTGAGCGGTTACACTATTGTCATTTCTGATGCTTCTGTCTTCATTTTTAAAAACAATAATTATAAAAATACATCACGCAGTTGTGCATTTCTGGTTTCGACGGTTGCCATAAAATAAGATAATTGGTGTTTAAAACTGAATATCACACGTCAAAGTTGATGTTTTGTTTAATGCTGAAGTGTGCAGTTGCATGATACTAAACTTAATATACTAGGTTGCAACGATACGCACGCGTGTTTTTATTCATGGCAAGTAGTTGATGCTGTGCGTTTTTTGCATGAGCACTACTTTATTGTGGATGGTATACGGTGCTTGTAGTTAATAGTGCATCTATGTCAGGTATAGAGATGTATGGAGATGGGCCACCTGTGCTATCAAGTGACCATGCAAAACTCATATTATTTGCAAAAAGGTTCAACGGCCTGTCTTATGTGAATTGCATCTCTCCCTATCATAACGCTTTCCAACAGAGTTAGATACGCCGTTGCTCTTTTGCATGGACACTTGTTGGCACCGATGTACAGGGACGACGTTCGTCTTTGTTTCATGTATTTTCATGAAATATTAAGAGTTATCTGCAGAAATGTTACGGGAAGTAGAAACTTTCCCACCGATTTTTACACTAGTCCATACCATTAATGTCACGTGCGTTCGTCACCGATGTAGAGTTCTTCGTACAATGTGTTGGTTTATAAATTGACATGGCCAGCGACCGTTCGAATCTATTTGTTACGGATTTCAGAATCAGTCACTTCAGTAGTAATTATTCGAATGAATGCAAACTATATTGTGATCTACGTTCATAGTGTGATTTACATACAGTGACAATGTATTAGTGATTATATATAGGCTAACAAAAACAAATTATTTCATATAATAATTTGTACGAGCGGATCCTCACCAACACCCTATTAATTTTGCAACTAGGACAAACACAACACCACCACTATCAATTTTACAAAAGTTTATTTTATAAATATCTTATATTAATTTGTAGTTTCAGTTTTAGTGAGATAAATAGTTGATCATGTAATTTGTCTTAATAAGATAATTAATCATTAACTAGACGACTAATCATTGTTTTTACATTGATATACTTCATCATATTTTCTCAAAAGTATTAACATAGTTAATTAGACATACTTGTAATAAACATTGTATTATTATTTTTGTTATAATAAAATATAAATTAAAGTTTTATGTGTTTCGGCTAGTTGCAAAATGAATAGTTTTTGTCCTAGTAACAAAATTGATGTGCGGGTGGAGGGAGGTTGTCCTGCACACATTTTACATTCCCATGGAACAACTATTTCCATAAAACGCCTTCTATTTCGGTTTACATATTAAAATTCACAAGTAATTTGCAATAATATGCCTTATGCAATTATAATGTGTATTTAAGCTTTTGTTTACTTTCGCCGGTTATTTAGGTAAACAACTATAATATCATATAGTAATATTGCCTTTTATTTCAATTAGACAATATCAGAGTCATATATATACAGATGCAGATATCTTACCATGAGTAAACACGGCTGTTGTAGACTTGAAGGGAACCTTTTGTACATAAGATGATATATATGTTGAATATAATGGTTGTTGTAGCCTAGTTAAAGAGGAAATGCTATGCTTCCCTGCAAGGTCATATTATCAGGTTTACACAATAAGAAGAGGCGACCTTGTAAGATATGGTTGAGTAAAAACTTTACAGAACATTGGAATAATGGGTGTTTAACTGAAAAGAGAAAGGTTAAAATATATTGATAAAAGTATGATGAACATTCTTAAAGTTATTCATTGTTCTTCAGGATGTTTTGAGAGAGAGAGGTGCAAAGTGGTAAACGTAGTTACTGGTTTTAAGTACAAGTAGAAATAGCAGACAATGTAAATGATAAAAACGAAAATCAATTTTGGAAATGCATTGACCAAATTGGAATTGATAATGAGAGGAAAAATTTATTCCGATGGAGGTTCTATTAGATTATAATTGCTTGTCAACGGACACAAAAGTTGTTCTTACATAATGGAAGATTGAATTTTGTAAACTTCTTAATTCAAACGATAATAGTTTGTATATTGAAGATCCTGTGCATATAGTTGATCGTACTAATAATATGTTTTACTCTAATTTTAGTATAACTGAAATAAAAATGTGTCAGATAAAGCAAAAAAGGGAAAAGCTTTTGGTGTCGATTTCGGGCCTGTGGATGTTCTTAAAAATGAAACATCTGTTTTATTTTTACATGCTTTGTTCAATGTATGTTTTGAAACTGGGCTTATTCCATCGTCGTGGGGGTTAATGTATCATAAGTCATATTCCTAAGACGAGCACTGCTGATCCGAGGGATCCTTCGTCATATAGAGGTATTTCATTTACATCGTCTATGTACAAATTATATAGTTAAAAAATAAATAACAGACTTTCTGTTTGGTCAGAAGCAAATGATAAAATTGTTGATGCTCAAAATGGGTTTAGGAAGAATCGAAGTAATATAGACCATTTTTCATCTTTAACAAGCGTTATTGAAACTAGTAATAAACTTAAAAGATCAACATTCTGTCCATTTATTGACTGTTGTAAAGACTATGAATTTATAGATAGAAACAAACTGTGGCAACGGTTGCAAGACATAGATGTTCCTACAAAAATGTAAACAGCAATTAAATCATTGTATGCTAATGTGTTGGCTTTGTCAAAGTCAATAATCTCACTACAGACCACTAGCAATTAAACCATTGTATACTAATGTGTCGGCTTTGTCAAAGTCAATAATGTTACTACAGACCACTAGCAATTAAATCATTGTATGCTAATGATTCGGCTTTGTCAAAGTCAATAATCTCACTACAGACCACCAGCAATTAAATCATTGTATGCTAATGTGTCGGCTTTGTCAAAGTCAATAATCTCACTACAGACCACTAGCAATTAAATCATTGTATGCTAATGTGTCGGCTTTGTCAAAGTCAATAATGTCACTACAGACCACTAGCAATTAAATCATTGTATGCTAATGATTCGACTTTGTCAAAGTCAATAATGTCACTACAAACCACTAGCAATTAATTCATTGTATGCTTATGTGTCGGCTTTGTCAAAGTCAATAATCTCACTACAGACCACTAGCAATTAAATCATTGTATGCTAATGTGTCGGCTTTGTCAAAGTCAATAATCTCACGACAGACCTCTAGTCTTTGACAAGAATGTTCGTTATCACCTATTTTGTTTAATCTTTATATAAATGACCTAACATCAAATATAAATGCCTTGGGAAAAGGAATAAGCTTGAATAATGATCACATATCTTTACTTATGTATGCTGATGATATTGTTTTAATTACTGAAAGTGAGAATGATCTGCATTCTATGTAAAATGAACTAATTATGTCAATTAATGTAAAGAAGAGTAATGTTGTGCACTTTTGACCCAACTCTGCATAGAATATCGTTCAAGATTTTATTAATTGTAATGAGAGCATTAATATTGTACACAGATATGTATACCTTGGATTGACACTAAACGAACATTTATATTACACTAATATGACTAGAAATTTCGCACAATGCTCTAAGACTCTTAATAATAGCTACATATAAGAGTATAGGCAGTATTCGTTATGATGTTTTTACAAAACTATATGACTCCTGTGTATAGTCAAGTACATGTATTACATACGGCGCTGCTTTAAATTACTGCTTATTTTTCTTAATTTAATCGCATTTTATTAGTTAAGTAAAAATCATGTTTAACTGTGATTCATTGTTTGTGATTTTCTTTCTTTTATAGCAGTCAATAAAACGGTTATCTTCTAATGCCATAAGTGTATGTTTTAAGAGTAAAACAACGCCCTAGGTTGTTATTGTGCCCATTCAACCTAGGTTTAAAGAAAGACGAGCGTTTTCAAAAGAATAATTATCTTTAAACAATTGTAATAAGTCGAACCAAAACAATAACAAATGCATGTGAATTTTCTGCATGTGAATCGCATGACCCCCCAACGGCAGATCCAAACGCGTGGGCTATCGCGAACGCGTGTGAATCTAACGTGACACCGGGTCTACCGGGGAGTCTGCTTTCAAACCTAGCTATTGTTTTTGAAAATGGTCTCACTAGTCTTGATCATATGCGACCCTTGCTTTTCTAAAAGACAAACGTCTTGACAAATTCTACCGAGAATAAAATTCATTTTATTAATCTTTTTGAGTCTTTGTGAGTGTAGTGGAACTATTAAGCCCTAGTTTGCTTTGTTATCTCCGTCGAATTTAAAGTTAGCTATACGTCGGTCCGGTGGTTAGTAAATAGATAAGGTGCCGAATCTACGATGACGCCAGAATTTGTCTAGTTCCGTTTTTAAGTTGATTACCGTATCTGCCATGCCTATATGTTCTGGTAATGCATTCCAGTTATCTATAACACGATGGGTGAAGGAATTTTGCCTTAGTAATTTGTTGGCTCTTGGCATCAACAGTTTATATGAATGACTTCTAATTTGCTGGGTTGTAACAATAGTAAACAATTTAATGTCATCAATTGTATGCAGTATCTTTAAAACTTGTATTAGATCTCCCCTTTGTCTCCTATATTCCAGAGTTGTTCAGTTCAGTCGTTCTAATCTTTGTTTACAATCTAAACCACGGAACTCTGGACATTTTCAACAATACGTATAGTTTTCTCCAATGAAGGGTACCAGATAATGTTACCATAGTCTAAATGAGGCCTTACCAGTGCTTTATATCATGTGGGAAACAGATCCTTGTTCATAAAAGTGAATTTTTTCTATTATTGTCCTACAATAATATTTCATTTGTTAACAACGCAGTTAACATTCTGTTCAAAATTCAATATGTTAGAGGACAATATACCAATGTCCTTTTCATTATCCTCAACTATTATATCAGAGTACTTGTCCACATTGTCAAACATACGATATGTGAAATCAAAATTGTCTTCGCCTACATGAAGTATCTTACATATTTAAGTATTTAATTTCTATAACCATTCCTTGCTCCACTTACATAAAGTATAAACATCATTTTGTAGCTGTCTTTGGTCATTTGAATGGCGAATTACATTATATATATTTGTATCATCGGCAAACAAACAGCACACACTCAGCACTAAATCAGGAACTTCATTAATGTATAGAACAAAAAGTGTAGGTCCCAGAATCAGTCCTTGTGGTACACCCGATAAAACATCACAACAACTGGAGAAAGTTCCATTAACAACAACTCTTTCCTTCCATCCTTCAGAAAGCTATAAATCTATTCGTGAACATTTCCTGTGATTCCGTATGATTTTATCTTACTTAAAATACATCTATGGGACATCGTGTCAAAGGCTTTTGCGAAATCCAAATAAACAGTGTCTATTTGATGGTTGTCATCAATAGCTGATGTCCAGTCCTCCAAGACAGTAATAAGTTGCAGAGCAGTATTCCTGTGCTTACGAAAACCAAACAGGCTACTTGTAAACAGTTTATGACAATTTATGTGATTTAAGGTAGAATCATGAATAATGTTTTCAAGCATCTTACATACTACTGATGTTAAAGAAACTGCTATGTAGTTACTTGGATTCAATTTCAGACCATTTTTAAATATACTTGTCACATTTGCTAATCTCCAGTCATTTGGGATGCACCCTTCTCGAATAGAATTCTGAAAAATAGAACTTGTGCTAACACGATAGAATCAGCACATTCTCTAAGTAGTATGGGTTGCAATTACTTGGTCCACAGGCTTTTGACACATCTAAAGATTTCAGTAATTTCAACACAATGTCTGGTTTGCTAACAATATCACTCAAACAATCTGCTGGATGTGTTCTATCCTCAAACTGTGGAACGTTATCATTATCCTTTCTTGTGAATACAAATGGGAAAAAGGTAATTAAAAGTTCTGCATTGTCCTCATATTCAGTCACATATCCTCCATCTGTCATGCTTAGATCTGCTAAACCTCTTTTAGATTTTATTCTTTCTTTATAGCTCCGGAAAGATTTGGGATTTGATTTAGCACTATTCGCAACTGTCATTTCATGAACTGACTTGGCAAATCTGACTGTTTTTGTCACCTTATTTCTGAGTTTACAGTAATTTAAGAAATCCCTATAGTTTCTAGTAAACGTGAATCTCTGTCATGCATGATACATTTTTTTCACTGCTTTTAAACAATAAAAGTCCACCCATTTTGGCTGTTGGATATGTTGACTGTCATTTTTCATGGGTACATATGAATAGATACATTTATCTGAGTTTTGAAAAAATGTCCACACATCTCAATAACCATATTCTCTACACCCGACCAATCTATTGTATCAAGGTATTCTTTAACTGATGCATTATCTCCCTTGAAAACGTTTCTACAAGGATTTGTATATCAAAATAGCAATTTATACGGAAAGATATACTAATATGGTCATTTTCATTTAATTTGTCCACATATGTTAATCTGTCAACTGTATTTTATCTAATGTTATATTATGAAAGAAAGGACGTTTATAGAAAAGGTAAAAAATCTGATTGTGATGTTATGAACACTCGCGTATACATGCAAAATAACGCGAATTCTCGTTTTCAAATATCTTAACTTCCTTTCATCTCAGAAATACAAATTAAAAAACTTTCTTTGCTTTATGAAATTCTCTTAAAAACGAAACAATTCCCATCAAAATGAATGTGTATACAATTGTTGAAGTACTTATAATTACAAAATGTGTATACAATTGTTGAAGTACTTATGATTCAAAATGTGTATACAATTGTTGAAGTACTTATGCTTACAAAATGTGTATACAATTGTTGAAGTACTTATGATTACAAAATGTGCATACAATTGTTGAAGTACTTATGATTACAAAATGTGCATACAATTTTTGAAGTACTTATGATAACAAAATGTGTATACAATTGTTGAAGTACTTATGATTACAAAATGTGCATACAATTGTTGAAGTACTTATGATTACAAAATGTGTATACTGCAGCTAAAAATCAAGAAAAGTACTTGAAATTTATTATTTCAAATTGCAATATTTTGAAGTCTAGATCATTTTGCATGATTAAAACAGTATTAAACATCTAAGGTTATATTTTATGCAAAACAATTCAGCTTTCTGTGAAATTTGAATGAATAATCGGCCAAATTATTAATTCTTCGCATGCTATATTATAAGAATCTAGAAAGAGAGATGCAAGTTTTCTATCCTTCTGTATAAGTCATTAATGAAAGTGATTCTTTTGAGTATTTTATATGAAACTTAACATATGTGAATCATATGAAGCAAATAGAGAATCGTAGGTACATAATACTTTCATACGGATACCATATGTGGTGCAATAATTTATGTATTTGTAGAACAAACTAATGAAACCATAGCATACATTGCACTGTTGTCACAAATTTGCCAAAACGGTTGCATTCCCATTGTTATGCCCTCCGTCCAATATAGAAGTTAAGAATGCATACAGTCTGTGGATATTGTATTGCATAGCTACGCCATATAGCTATGTATTTTTAAATATTGTGTTAATATGTAAAAAATGTCGGTTCCATTTAATAAATACGTTCATCTTAATCAATTCTGATGAAGGTGTCATGATTTGTAGGTCTATGTCTTACTTTGAATTGTATTTTTGTATAAAAATATATGTTTGTTGAATACTCCTTCCAAGCAGAAACACTAGCTTATTTCACTGTTTATTCGTTATATATTCTGTTTTAACGCATGTGTAAAGATGTCGAGTCACGCACACATCTTACATCAACTTCGAGAATGTAATCTTCATAATTCCAATCCTGACGACAAAAAATATAATTTTATTAGTTTTAGATGCCCACTAGAGTGAAATATATGATTTTGTTTTAACTATCCTATGCATAGAAAGCGCGTAGGAATACATCCCTAGGAAAGTAAGAAAGAAGTAGTCCGGCTCAAAGGGTTTTATTGATAAAATAAAAGACTTAAAAATATTGACGTTATCCATTGGGAATGCTTAAAATACATGCTATACTGAACCAAACAGAAACATTCGCTAAGTTTGAATATGAATATTTCGTTAACTAAATTTGGCTGAAATCAATTTTTTTAAATAATTATGTCTTATCGATCTATTGAAATATCTAAATTGGACAGAAAATGTCAATTTTATGGTTTGGTTTGAATTTAAAACAGGAAGGGATGGATTTCAAAATCGGGTTATCAGTAGCGTATGTGGCCGCCGCGTGCCGCCGTTGTTTATGTCAGCCTGTGGGATATCAGCATTTTTTGGGGTATTTTTTTGTTGTTGTGAAAATGCATAATAGTGAGTAGTATACAATATGCAGGTAACAACGCACTTTTTCCAGCATCCAAAATTGATCAGCGAGCCTCGGTGAGCTGATCATTTTTAGGTGATAGAAAAATTCCGCTGTAACTTCACCGGACTTCCACTCTCCAAGGGATTCCCAGGACCACAATACATGTATTTGTATCCAAGAATTAAGTGTTAATTCCGTTTTAGGAAGCAAAGGCAACATGGCTTTATGGATATCAAAACCCCACCCCTAGCTACCCTTTACAAATTTTGTTTTTGTTATTCCATAAGACGCACAAATACTCTTTTGCATCAACCTTCCAGTCTTTAGATGTAACAATTCTAGGTTCTTCATCTTACAATGTGTTACAATGTTTTCCTTCACACAATAACTGCTCATTACATAAAATACTTTTTAATAATTAATGAGTTTCTTTGGTTTCAAATGGCTTCAACATTTTGTACAAAACATCATACATATCATACCCATCTTGTAATTTCTTAATGAAATACAAGCAGAAGTAACCACACAATATTCCCATGTTCATGTCTTGATATTGTATTATATTGTATTTAGTAACACGCAGTTCAACCGGTGGAGGCAGACCAAAAGGGTCGAAATAGTCATATCATCATATTAATTATCGTCACACGTCCATTTAATGGAGTAGTATCCCTACTAAACACTCAATCGAAATCACGAATTTTTAATATCTTTACCTACTCTAATATGTCAATGGGTTTATCAGCAATCTCTTTGTTTTATTTGAAGTGGAGGGGGGGGGGGGGGGGGGGGGGGGGCAATTTGAAGCCCCCGTCCCCAGGAGGTCCTTCCCGATTAAACTAGAAATAAGCGACCCAATAAGAGGTATTCCGAACGCGAAGTCAGCAAACCAAGAAATCCCCCATTTTATAATTGCTTATTAGTCATTTGAATATTGTTTGATTTTCCAAGTTTATTGATCTGAGTTTTACTCAAATAACCAGAGTTAATTAGTTTTCTCTTACTGTTATCATCAACTGAAAGCATTCCATTTCCAAACATTTTATTGATTGCTGTCGACGCCAAATTCAAATTGCTTAATGCCCCAGGAGCTAACGGAGCAATATTTTTTTTGATAAATTAGGCGGCCATAGGACAAATATTTCGACCAATCAATCCCGCAAATGCACCAAGAAATCCACCATTTTTCGCTTTAGCGGACATTTGTGTTTTAGAAATATTTAAATCTAATCCATCACCTAACTCTTTTGCTTTGTTATTTGCTTTTATTTTGTTGTTAGTTAACATCAATGGCAGGGTCCCGGTTAATTGGTTATTTTTCAGCCCATAATAATTGCATATATTTTGTAAACTTCACCAAGAGGAATATTTAACTAACCACTTAATGTAATTTGTTTAGGATCAACAGAAACACTGTCACTGGAATTACTACTTTATTAACTTTAAAGTACAGAAGCCCAAATAAGTATTCAAAATTTGTTCTGTTCAATAGTGATCCGGTGTTTTTATCATTCTGTTTGTAGGTGTAGGTAATATCATCTCTAGATAAATATTCTCAAAATATTATCTCTACTGTATTCAGTTTCCGGATAATATTCTGCATTACCAACTTCAAATCGAGCAGGGTGTAAATAACAATTAAAATTATTAGAATAAATTTAAATGTATCAAAGGTATACGGATTATGTCCTTCATTATTTTCTTTAGCAGTTTTTTATAAATCAATGAAAACATGTTTTGGGTCTTTAACACCGGCGGTTATTCTAAAGGATTGGACTGTATGTTGGGAACTAGCAGATTCTTGTATAATTTCTCTAAGATTAGACCATTTTATTGAAAATGTTTCATGACATGCTATAGTACATCAGCATTATATGTTATTCTTAGAACCAAAGCACTAATTTTGTAATAACAACTCTTCCATCATCGCCGCTGCTTTTGAAGATCAGATTATCATCTTCAATAATTTGCAGAACTATTTGTATTTGACAAGGATGTAACATATATGTTTCTAGACCCTCAAAAAATAAATACTTATTTAAAGGGATGGTTGTTTTTACCATTTTATTGTCTAAAATTAAATCATGTCGTTTCTTTAAACTAGCATTATATGCACTTTGGTCACTCTTAATTTCTGCTTCGTCAGATGTATCCAAATAAAAATAGCCACTTGTCCCGGTGGTTTCGGCATAATCACTTGATAATTCGGGTACGTTTTTAACAGCAACAAGTCTGTAAAATATATTTCCATCATAAACAACTTTCCCGTTTTGTTTAACTGAAGACTATTTATTAAAAAAAAACAGAATCATTAACAAAAGCAATCACATCACTACCAGCAGTAGTAAAAGCCGTCCCATTTACGAGTTTGTTTATTTTAAAATAAACTTCAAGATATGCATTGTACCAATCAAGGTATGAAGATCTGTCATTGATAGTAAATTGATATCCGCTTTTTAAGTGTCTTGTATTGTTTCCAGGAAGTGTAATAAGCGTATCTAAATTGATTGTTGTATATTCATATCTTTCACTTCTGAACATCCTATATTAACTACCTATGAAAAAGAATTACAAACAATCTTCAATTCATCGGCGTCTTCTTTGCATATCTTTGCTTTGTGTTGACTCTCCCTTTAACTCTCCCCTTAACTCTTCCGTTTACTTTAGTCATAACCTTATCAACAACCATCTTTCAATTTCATCCCCCAACTTCTGTAAACCACATTCTAACGCCTTTTCCGCTACATTGTTAGCCGTTTAGTCGTTTTAGCCTTTTCTCTATCATATTTCTTCTTCATTATATTATTAATTCTTTTAAAATGAGAGAGAATGAAACCTGAACATCATTAACGTTAAATAATCTTTTAGTGTAGACAGTAATGTAAACTCTAATACTATAATGATAGATTGATTTACTTCATAAAACCCGACCCTTATTGGTTCTTTTCTTAATGGATAACTTCTAGTCAGATCGATCGTGCTTAGATCATAGATAACATCTGAACATGTTCCATCTACAATACTATTATTTATTAGGTCGCAATGCACATACATTGTGTCTATGGAAACTGTAATATCTGTGAAAAGTGTCCCAAACTCCGTTAGCAATTTTATTTTAGTAAAGACTTACGGTTTATAATTATATATCTGATCCAGAAGGGAGTTTTATAACAGTTGATTTAACAGTTGAGAATAAGAAATTAACTCTCATTTCTTTATATGGGTAAAAAACTGACTCTCAAGAATCTTTTGATAGGATTATGATTACAGCAGAAACTGTAAATGATAATGATATGATATTATGTGGCGATTTTAACTTGGTTCAGGACCCAAAACAAGATTATTACAACTATAAAAACACCAACAACAAAAATGCACGGAAAAGGTCCTTGACATGAAATCATCATATAGACTTAAAGACCCCTTTAGAGAATTTTATCCAGATTTTAAAAGATATACATGGCGTAAGAAAACCCCACTTAAGCAGGCAAGACTAGACTTCTAATCTTCTTGCATCAGTAGACAAATGTACAGTTGAAGCTAGTTACAGGTCAGACCACTTCATAACTAATTAAAATTGTAATTTTACACATTTTGTTAGAGGTAAGCCCTTATGGAAATATAATAATTCCCTATTAAGTGATATAGAATATTTGACAGCAATAAATGATAAAATAAAGGAAATTAAAATTCAATATGCTTTACCAGTCTATAATACTGAAAATATAGACAATGTTCCGAATAACGAATTACAATCAACAACTAACGATCAGCTATTTTAGAAACAATGTTGATGTAATTAAGATGACATTCTATTTCATACTCTAGTAACAAAACAAATGAATGAATTGCAAGAAAATGAAATTGTATGTAAAATAAAGAAATGGAACATAACCTTATCCAAGAGCATAAACAACAACTTAAACAACTAAAACATGAATTATCATTAATACGTAAACATAAGATTAATGGCTAGCTTGTTAGATCAACAGCTCAGTGTATAAAGGATGGAGAAAAACCTCCAAAATATTTCTGTAGCTTAGAGTCGTATTACTTTAGCATTAAAACTATTCCAAAAATTGAAAAATCGGATGGTAAAATAATAACAGATCAGGCAGAAATTTTACAAGAAACTAAACAATTTTATGAAAACTGATATTCGAGTAGGGATGCAGAGCTTGAAGATATAAATTTTTCAGAATTTGCGATACCTAAACTTTAAACTGAAGAATCAAATTTATTAGAAGGTATTTTGACATATGAACAAATTTCACTTTCGTTATCCAAAATGAAAAACAATCGTTCACCAGTGTCCGGCAAGTTCGGAGCAGACTTTTTAAAAAACATTTTGGAAAGATTTTGGTCATTTTGTTGCACAATCAATTAACTATGGATATTTGAAAGGTGAACTATCAGTCACACTAAAAGAGGGTAGCATCTCTAAAAATATCAAACCAAGACGATTAAAAAAAAAACTATCGTCCAATATCTTTATTAAATTGTGTCTATAAGATTGTTTCAGGTTCCATTGCAAATATATTAAAAGTAGTATGACCATAACTATTAAATGAGAGTCAGTCAGGGTTTATTGCTGGTAGGTACATGGGTGAAAATACGAGAACTATATTTGACATAATGCAATTTGCAGAAGAAAATAGTTTGCCTGGACTTATTTTATTAGTAAATTTTGAGAAGGTATTCGATTCACTTTCTTGGGCCTTCATATTCAAATTTTTGAAATTCTTTAAACTCGGGGAATCAGTTTTCTCTTGGGTCAAAGTTTTTTAATAAAGATGCAAATCTGTCATTTTCACAAATTGGTAAACTATCACCATTTTTAACATAGGAAGGGGTGCCGACAAGGAGACCCACTATCTCCTTATATATTCATACTTTGTGCAGAAACTCTAGCTATAAAAGTTCGTCACAATAGAGATATTAAAGGTATCTCAATAAACAGTCATGAATACAAGCTGTCTCAGTTCGCGGATGACACTCCAGCTATACTAGACGGTCCGGAAACATCATTGAATAAAACACTTAAAGAATTATCATTTTAAGCAAAAACATCAGGTCTTAAAGTTAATTTTGACAAAACGCAGGTAGTATGGATAGGAGCTAAATCTATAGTACTGATTCAGTTAAAACAAAATAAAAAATTATCATGGGGCAGCAACACTTTTAAATTATTAGGAATTCAATTTAATGTAGATCTTGACCAGATAATAAACATAAACTATAAAGACAAAATATAAAAAATTCAAAACCTTATTAAACTATGGAAACGTAGATTGTTAACTCCACTTGGTAAAATAACTGTCATCAAAACATTATTGTTACCAACCCTTAACCATTTGCTAATTCCAATTCCAAACCCATGTGAGTTAACCATTAAAAAAATTAATGATATGTTTTATGATTTTTTATGGTCGGGGCCAGCAAAAATAAAAAGTAGTGTTATAATCAAACAATAAAATGAGGAAGGATTAAAGATGATTAATCTTAAAGCTTTTATAAATGGACTAAAAAAACACAACGTGGATCAAAAGACTTACAATTAAAAATGGGACATGGCAATATGCAATAAAACATATCATAAAGATTCAAGATATTATAAACTTAAGAAAACATTATACTGAAAAGTTAGTATAAAACATGAAAAAACGTTTTTGGAAAGATGTACTTAAAGCATACTTTTTAAAATCTTAGACTGCAGTAAGCCAAATGAAAATTCATTTTTATCAAATTCATTGTTTTTAAACCCCAATATTACAATTGGAGGTTAAGACATTTTTTTATGAGAAATGATATAAAAATGGAATAGCTTTTATCAATGATCTTGTAAAAAATACAGGAGAATTTTATACATATGAAGAGTTTGAAAAACATTATAATTTAAAAACAAATTTTATTCAATATAATGGAGTAATTGCTGCCATTAAAGGCATTGCAACAAAATTTAATATTAAAATGCCAACCTTAAAACTAGCATGTCCATTTATTCCCTGTAGCATTCGTCCATTTATTAAAGACATTCAAGGATCAAAATGTCAATATAATATTTCAATCAAAATAATACAAAACCAACTTCAAAACAAAATGGAAACTTATTTATACTATAGAAGACGAAACATGATCTGATATATACAAATCTCCTTTCAGATGTACAAAAAAATACAATACTACAATGGTTCCAATACGAACTAATCACAGGATTCTCCCAACAAGAAAAAAATTATATATCATAAACATTGTTGATAGTCTGATTTGTAAATATTATCAAATGGAAGAAACCTTGACACATATGTTGTGGTCATGTCCTGCTACACAATCGCTATTAAAGGAACTTAAACTTTGGCTATCCTTAAAACATTGCAAATTAACACTGATAGAAGAGTCATTTATATTCAATACAGGAAATTAATTATCCAACACAGAACTTCATATAATACCTGAAACTAAATATTACATATTCTATACTAAACGGATTCAAAGTTCATTAAGCTTAGACACACTCAAGAAACGATTGGAAAGATCATATGAGATCCTTGAATGCATATTTGTAAAAAAAAATAACATAACTTTATATGAAAATAAATGGTCAGACTTTACAAATATTTTCATGTAATCTCTTTACATTACCTGCAGCACTATTTTTGATATCGATTAACCAAGGAATTGACAATGAACATATATGAAATATTTATATTCTTACAAAAATAGACTGAACATCAATTAATCAGATGGAGAGAACATTTTTTTTCATTTTTAAAACTTTTACAGATATAATAAATTTATTTCAGCTTCTTTAAGAACGATATCTTAATCATATAGTTTATTTAATTATCAAAAATTGTAATTTTTTACATCACATGTACTTGACACGTTTACTCTATATTTGTTATATTTATACTTTATTGCTTTGTACAGTGTGACAGGGGGTTGGTCCTCCCCGACCCTTGTCTCACCTATGACGGGGAGAATAAATCGGTCACCTTAAGGTGGCTAAATTGGAAAAAACAGAAAAAAAAAAAAGACCAACCACATATTTTTTATTTTTACCAAGAACAAAGGGTCGGTCAAGTACGGTTGTAAAATTACTAGGTGTATTCTTATTATTCTTCTAATTAGCCGGTTTAGACGAAAGAATTATTTTTTGTTCCATATATAAAGTGTGCTCATAAAAAAGTTTGATATTGGAGTTTGTTTCAAATTTAAACATTTTATCATACGTGATAGCAGGATAAACAGCAAGTCGGTATTAGGTTCTGTTATCTGGAATGAACACCTATCTCGGCAGATTCCTATATCGAGATCAATACCCCCTCTAGACCTATATTTGTTGATAATTGTATTTTGCTCATCAACACGTATATTATGCCAATAAACTGCTGCTAAAACATTATCACGAACCTCAGTTGTCCCGTTCTTTTTCTCAAAAATATTTCATTCGAGTAGGACAGCTGTGGGACATTTGTTACATACACTTAATTGAATTCGAGAATATAAGTACTAGGTTGTTTGATCACCCAATGTTCCGCACCATAAAAAAGGCAGCGATCCCCGCTTACATCATTATTGTATTCTACAACATTTTCATAATTAATGTATGGTTTGGGTTTGAAATCAAAATGTTTATTAAAAAAAGATATGACTTTTTTGCTGTTGGCGGGGGTTTAAATGTGTAATAGACCTTATTATCATAATCTTTAGTTATCCAAATCTCATTGTTACTTCCTTTGTCTGGTAAACGAAGCAGCATATCATATATTGGCTTCTTTTGTGGTATTTTCTCTAAAAGAAGGTCATACTTTTCATTCATAATTCGTTATTCATCATCGTTAAACATTTGTTTCTTGATATCTTTCACCTTTTTGGTTAAATATGCATTATCTTGAATTGATCTGTCTAAAATAAGAGTATGTACTTCGTCTTGTTGTGCTTTATCCGCATTCAGTTGATCCGTAAGAAGGTTAAACCTTGTTTCTTGTATTGTTCTGAATTGATGTTTCGTTGTATTAATACTTGACTCCAGTTCTTTATCATCAATCATTTGTTTCTTGATATCAACCACATTATTCCTTAATTCATCAAAACCCCTATTTAACAGCTTTCTTATGTTTAATGAACACTTTATTCTCATTTCACTATCTGATTTTTTAAAAGCATCCTCCATAAGCCCAACCTTCCCTTTTAAACTATCATGAATAGCAATATGCCTTTCCTTGTTTTCTGAAAGTTGTTGTTAGATAAGTAATATTTTATCAGCTGCCCCTTTATTCAATATTTTCTAATTGTCCTGGTATCTCAAGTATTATTATATATAATATCTATATATATATATATTACAAGTTTTGTCCCGCGTTTTACTACAAAAGACTTAGGAACATCATCATCAGGATCAAGAGGGGTTGGCAGGTAGGTAATTCTCTTATGTTGCATGTCTATTCCAAATCTTTTTTATGATAATTGTTTAACTCTCTCTTCTTAATATATTCGGTTAGCACAACCCAAAAATTAGCTTTTCCTTTTTCATTATCATCCTTTTCTTATATGTTGTTATGCATCTTATTATATCTTTCCGTAGAAATTTATTTTAACAAGTTTTCTCAGTTTATCCAAATAAAGAAAATCATATTGCCTGCTCACCCCCTTTTAAAGTCTACTTTTTCTATGGCATTTTCGTTACAAATCATTTTCATTTCCTTTAGATAGGGTTTAAAATAAAATGCCTAATATCTCTGAGTGTTTTGTAATAAGACTTGGTTAAATAAATAACACACCAGTTTATATGTCTTCCTTGAATGAAATAATTGATTATGTCGTCCTGGTTTCTTTCACAAATGTAATCATCAAATACCGCGACCTTCTGGGTGTCACAATCTAAATCAGCAAGGCTAATGATATCCCCGTTTGAATATTCTAAAATATCTCCAAGAGGTAACTTACGTTTTCCGCTATGTCCTCATCCGTTTGATTAGAGATTTGTATTTTTTGTTCTAGAGTTTTAGCAAACAAATACAATTAATCATAGAAAATTAAAGGCTTAATCAACATATGTATTAATACATCCCACTGTTACCGCAAATTAACATTTTAAAACAAGAACTTGGCATGTAATCGTGTACTTAAAATTGCTTATTACTTCTTTTGTGTCATAATTCGGAATTTCCATTATATAATTAACTATCTTAAGTTATTCAAAATAATCTTAAGTTATCTAAAGTTATCTAAAGTTATTCAAAATTATCTAAAGTTAACTAAAGTTATTCAAAATTATCTAAAGTTTTCTTAAGTAATTTAAAATAATCTAAAGTTATCTTAAGTTATTCGAAATAATCTTAAGTTATCTAAAGTTATTCAAAATTATCTTAAGTTATCTTAAGTTATTCAAAATAATATTAAGTTAACATTAGTTATTTAAAACAATCTAAAGTTATCTAAAGTTATTCAAAATTATCTAAAGTTATCATATAATGTCATTATTAAAATGGAAAGAACAATTAGAAAAGAAGAGAAGAGTCAAAGAACTTTTTGATGAGTTTAATAATGCCATAGTGGAGCATGGGACGAAAAAACAAACAGGTTAAGAAATATACCAGGAAGTATTTAACCCGTTACTTCTACCCAAAAAGGGGTTACTGAGGAACTGAAGGATCAGAGGAAAGATTGAAGGAAGGCACTGGCTATCCTGAAACAGAAAATTGCTGAATTGCCAAAAGAACAAGCGAAGGAATTACATGATTTATTAAATAAAACACCTGCGATAGAATATGAGCAATCGTTTATGGAGCCTACTGAAGTATTAGAGAAAGAGTATGGTACCAAACCCAAGGGTCCCAAGGTCCTGAAATTAGATAAGGGACTTGAAGATGTATTAAAATATGATGATGTCATACCATTAAATAAATAACTGAAAACACCAGATCAGTGGGGAAAAGAGCATAAAGAGACCATTAATACTGTTCAATGTTTAAATGGTAAGAAAAGGGGGGTTACTTGTAAGAAATAAGACAGAAAAGAAAAAGACTAGGGTTGATAAAAGTAATATCAGAGAAATGGAACAGGATAGAAAACAGTTTTTAGAATACAATAAAAAACTACGTGGCATGATAAATAGCAAAGGACTGCTTACAGGAAATTGACCATCTATTGGAAGTGGTTTAAGAAATTATTACAAAGAACATACAGTTAGGAACTAAGGAAACCTGAAAACAAACATACCTCAACTAGTTTTTTTATCATAAATTAATTGCAAAGCAGGGACCTGAAACCGTTTTAAAGGTTAAAATAGATGACGACTTTATTGAGCTAATTCCTAAAAAAAATATAAAAATAAAAACTATTCCAAATTGTCAAACGATGTTTTTCAACAGCTGACGGAATTAAGTAGATTGCCAATGAGCATGTTAAGTAAGAAAATATATGCGTGGGATTGTGTTGATGATCTTTATGATCAATTGGAATTAATCCGTGGTTCTATCGAATCAGGAAATAATAGCACTTTTTTTAAGAAATGATGGAATAAACATTATTGATAAGCTACTTAAACAATGAGAAATAACCTCGGAAGAACATGAGGCGGTTTACAAGAAATATTTTTTTAATAATCAAAATAGTAATAATATGGAATGAATAAAAAATTTGAAACAACAGATGAATAAATTTCATAACTGTCAAAAGTGGTTTCGGCATACAGAAAAAGATACAAGTTCTGCAGAAACATCAATAAAGCGATTGAAGTATACACGGGACTGTTAGTTGCGCTGGTGCTTTGGCTACGGTTCCAGTAATTCCTGTTTGTGTTGCAGTAGCGAGGGCAGCTCCTGTGGTGCTTCTTGTCTTAACCAATGTTTTGAAAATGAAGGAGAAAAAGACAAAAATTCAAAATGTATCATAGGAATTTTAAGCAGCTATTATCTCATTGCCAAACAGTTAAACAGAAGGATGATCCCAAAGTAGCTCGGATGTGTTCAATAAAATCATGGAAATGCAGAAAAGCGATGACTATGTAGAACCTCAGGAATTGTACATGAAAAAATATAAAATAAATGGATATGAATGATATAATGGTTGTATAATCTTTAGAAGGTAAAATTGGGGCAGGAAAAAGCACAGTTTTAGGATACCTAAATGAACATGTGCCTGGCATAAACAAATATTCCTGAGCCAAATGAAGAATGGACTTGTTTGGATGGAATAAATCCACTAAAATAATTCTATGATATTCAGGAAAAGAGTGTCTTTGAGTTTCAAATATTAAGCATATATTCCCATTTTAGGATGATGAAAACAGCCAAGAGGTATAAAAAGATGTTATAAGTGAGATGAAGGATGAGGAAGCTGGAAATCCGAGTACTGAATTTATTGGTTTGAGGAGCAAGATGTATTCGTATAAAATGGGTGGTAAAGATATTATAAAAATGTAAGGGCATAACCAAAGGTGTTGTTCAGATAAATATAACACATGGGTATTACAAGGATACTTTAATTAATGAAGTAAAACTACACACAATGAAAACAATTAAAATTGGTTAAGCTCCGTGTAAAAAGTTATGAAATAAATAAAACTAGTTAGTCATGTTTTGATAAAAAAAGATATGTTTTGGATGATGGAATTAATACATTTCCATACGGTTATCATTTGAAATGATAATAAGACAAAGAAAGAAAAGATATTGAAAAGCGATTACAAGAAAAGAAGAGCATATGTAAAATGGAGTGGTTATTCAATTGATTTCAATTCTTTGGTTTCGTTTAAAGATTTGTCTGTTTGTTGAAATGTGTCTCGAAGGGTGGTAGTATACAATATGCAAGTTACAATTTTTCTATCACCTAAAATGATCAGTGAGCTGGGTGAGCTGATCATTTTTGGATGCTGGAAAAAGTGCGCTGTAACCTACGTAGTGTATACTGCTAAAGTGTCATATTTCTTTGTACATATGAGAACATTGCAATATTTTGATGAGTTCTGCCGAGTGATGTATGATATACCGTTCTGTTTGATGAAGCTATTACAGTTTAAGGTGCGTAGTGATAAACTGCAACAAATGGGTACAAATGTCAAAATTTAAGGGGTTTCATCGAACAACCAAAATTGTGAGAAAGCAGCCTTGTCAACTCCACGTGTGTTTTTTCTGCATACTTGGACCAAAGATGATTATCTATGGAAACAGGACACTTTTAGAACCATTGGTAATGTGTTCAGTGTTCCAAAAAAGCATTTCTATATATGCAGAACAGTGCAATAATATTGTTGTGTGTGACGTTCAAGCAAATGGTATACATGTATGATTAAATAACTGATTGGTTTTGCCGTTAGGGATATCTACATTCATAATATATGAAAACACAACACGGGAATAGATATAAAATCGCGATATACTTAGCACGAGTATATATATACATATTCTTAAGTAACTATTGTCTGTAGATGTTATTGGTTGTTTACATGAGATGCTGCTAAATAATTTGGTACATCTTGCATTAATGTCACTGTTTTCACCTCCAAGTAAGTCCTCTTTAGACCATGTGTTGCGTTTAATATATCTTCCTGTGTTGTGTTTAATATATCTTCCTGTGTTGCGTTTAATATATAGTCCTGTGTTGGGTTTAATATATATTCGTGTGTTGCGTTTAATATTTATTCATGTGTTGTGTTTAATATATCTTCCTGTGTTGTGTTTAATATATCTTCCTGTGTTGCATTTAATATATATTCCTGTGTTGCGTTTGATATATCTTCGAGGATCCTATGTTGCGTTTAATATATCTTTGAGGATCTTATGTTGTGTTTACTTTATCTTCCTGTGTTGCGTTTAATATTTCTTCGAGGATCCTGTGTCGTGTTTAATATATCTTCCTGTGTTGTGTTTAATATATCTTCCTGTGTTGTGTTTAATACATCTTCCTGTGTTGTGTTAAATATATCCTCCGTGTTTAAAATATCTTCCTGTGTCGTTTTGATATATCTTCCTGTGTTGTGTTTAATATATCTTCCTGTGTTGTATTTAATATATCTTCCTGTGTTGTGTTAAATATATCTTCCTGTGTTGTGTTTAATATATCTTCGAGGATCCTGTGTTGTGTTTTATTTATCTTCCTGTGTTGCGTTTAATATATCTTCCTGTGTTGCGCTTAATATATCTTTGAGGATTCTGTGTTGTATTTAATATGTCTTCCTGCGTTGTGTTTAATATTTCTTCCTGTGTTGCGCTTAATATATCTTTGAGGATCCTGTGTTGCGTTTAGTATATCTTCCTGCGTTGTGTTTAATATATCTTCCTGTGTTGCGTTTAATATATCTTCCTGCGTTGTGTTTAATATATCTTCGAAATTCCTGTGTAGGGTTTAATATTATCTTCCTGTGTTGCGTTTAATATATCTTCCTGTGCTGCGTTTAATATATCTTCTAGTGTTGAGTTAAATATATATTTCCGTGTCGCGTTTAATATATATTCGTGTTTTGTGTTTAATATATCTTCCTGTGTTGCGTTTAATATATATTCGTGTTTTGTGTTTACTATATCGTCCTGTGTTGCGTTTAATATATCTTCCTGTGTTGCGTTTAATATATCTTCCAGTGTTGAGTTTAATATATATTCCTGTTTTGCGTTTAATATATATTCGTGTTTTGTGTTTAATATATCTACCTGTGTCGCGTTTAATATATCTTCGAAGATCCTATGTTGTGTTAAATATATATTCCTGTGTAATGTTTATTATATATTCCTCTGTTGTGTTTAATACATATTTCTAAGTTGTGTTTAATATATCTACCTGTGTCGCGTTTAATATATCTTCGAGAATCCTATGTTGTGTTTAATATATATTCCTGAGTAATGTTTAATATATATTCGTGTGTTATGTTTAATATATATTCCTGTTTTGAGTTTAATATATCTTACTAAGTTGTGTTTAATATATCTTCCTGCGTTGCGTTTAATATATCTTCGAGAGTTGTGTTTAATATATCTTCCTGTGTTGCGTTTAATATATCTTCCAGTGTTGTGTTTAATATATATTCCTGTGTTGCGTTTACTATTTCATCCTGTGCGTTTTATATTATCTTCCTGTGTTGCGTTTAATATATCTTCCTGTGTTGTGTCTAATATATCTTCCTGTGTTGTGTCTGATATATATTCCTGTGTTGTGTTTAATATATCTTCCAGAGTTGCGTTTAATATATCTTCCTGTGTTGTGTTTAATATATCTTACTGAGTTGCGTTTAATATATCTTCCTGTGTTGCGTTTACTATATCTTCCTGTGTTGTGTTTAATATATCGTACTGTGTTGCATTTAATATATCGTCCTGTGTTGCGTTTAATATATCTTCCTGTGTTGCGTTTACTATATCTTCCTGTGTTGTGTTTACTATATCGTCCTGTGTTACGTTTAATATATCTTCAAGGATCCTATGTTGCGTTTAATATATCTTTTTGTGTTGCGTTTAATATATCTTCCTGTGTTGCGTTTATTATATCTTCCTGAGTTGTGTTTAATATATCGTCCTGTGTTGCGTTTAATATATCTTCGAGGATCCTATGTTGTGTTTAATATATATTCCTGTGTTGCGTTTACTATATCATCCTGTGTTGCGTTTAATATATCGTCCTCTGTTGCGTTTAATATATCTTCTAGGATCCTATGTTGTGTTTAATATATATTCCTGTGTTGCGTTTACTATATCATCCTGTGTTGCGTTTAATATATCGTCCTGTGTTGCCTTTACTACATCGTTCTTTGTTGTGTTTAATATATCGTCCTGTGTTGCGTTTGATATATCTTCGAGGATCCTATGTTGTGTTTAATATATATTCCCGTGTTGCGTTTACTATAACATCCTGTGTTGCGTTTAATATATCGTCCTGTGTTGTGTTTAGTATATCATCCTATGTTGTGTTTAATATAAATTTCCGTGTTGCGTTTAATATTTCCTATGTTGCGTTTACTATATCTTCCTGAGTTGTGTTTAATATATCGTCCTGTGTTGCGTTTAATATATCTTCGAGGATCCTATGTTGTGTTTAATATATATTCCTGTGTAATGTTTAATATATATATTCTTGTGTTATGTTTAATATATATTCCTCTTTTGCGTTTAATATATATTCCTGTGTTTCGTTTAATATATATTCTTGTTTTGTGTTTAATATATCTTTCTGTGTTTCGTTTAATATATCTTCGAGAGTTGTGTTTAATATATCTTCCTGTGTTGCGTTTAATATATCTTCCAGTGTTGTGTTTAATATATATTCCTGTGTTGCGTTTACTATTTCATCCTGTGCGTTTTATATTATCTTCCTGTGTTGCGTTTAATATATCTTCCTGTGTTGTGTCTAATATATCTTCCTGTGTTGTGTCTAATATATATTCCTGTGTTGTGTTTAATATATCTTCCAGAGTTGCGTTTAATATATCTTCCTGTGTTGTGTTTAATATATCTTACTGAGTTGCGTTTAATATATCTTCCTGTGTTGCGTTTACTATATCTTCCTGTGTTGTGTTTAATATATCGTACTGTGTTGCATTTAATATATCGTCCTGTGTTGCGTTTAATATATCTTCCTGTGTTGCGTTTACTATATCTTCCTGTGTTGTGTTTACTATATCGTCCTGTGTTACGTTTAATATATCTTCAAGGATCCTATGTAGCGTTTAATATATCTTTTTGTGTTGCGTTTAATATATCTTCCTGTGTTGCGTTTACTTTATCTTCCTGAGTTGTGTTAATATATCGTCCTGTGTTGCGTTTAATATATCTTCGAGGATCCTATGTTGTGTTTAATATATATTCCAGTGTTGCGTTTACTATATCATCCTGTGTTGCGTTTAATATATCGTCCTCTGTTGCGTTTAATATATCTTCTAGGATCCTATGTTGTGTTTAATATATATTCCTGTGTTGCGTTTACTATATCATCCTGTGTTGCGTTTAATATATCGTCCTGTGTTGCCTTTACTACATCGTTCTTTGTTGTGTTTAATATATCGTCCTGTGTTGCGTTTGATATATCTTCGAGGATCCTATGTTGTGTTTAATATATATTCCTGTGTTGCGTTTACTATAACATCCTGTGTTGCGTTTAATATATCGTCCTGTGTTGTGTTTAGTATATCATCCTATGTTGTGTTTAATATAAATTTCCGTGTTGCGTTTAATATATCGTCCTATGTTGTGTTTACTATATCTTCCTGAGTTGTGTTTAATATATCGTCCTGTGTTGCGTTTAATATATCTTCGAGGATCCTATGTTGTGTTTAATATATATTCCTGTGTAATGTTTAATATATATATTCTTGTGTTATGTTTAATATATATTCCTCTTTTGCGTTTAATATATATTCCTGTGTTTCGTTTAATATATATTCTTGTTTTGTGTTTAATATATCTTTCTGTGTTTCGTTTAATATATATTGCTGTGTTGTGTTCAATATATCGTCCTATGTTACGTTTAATATATCTTGCTGTTTTATGTTCAAGATATCGTCCTGTGTTACGTTAAATATATCTTGCTGTGTTGTGTTCAATATATCGTCCTGTGTTACGTTTAATATATATTGTTTTGTTGCGTTCAATATATATTCCTGTGTTGCGTTTGATATATATTCCCGTCTTCTTTTAATATCTCTTCAATATATATGCATTCTCTTGTTGTAATTGAACGTTGACATGGTTACAGCAGTTCATATATTGTTATTGTTAAAGATAACACTTAACAAATACGTCATTTGAGAAGAACAGTGTTGTATGTCTGTAACATTGTATAATACGATATACTTAAATGATAAGTGGTAGACACAAGTATACAGAATCGAATTTAATGGGGCAAATCGCAGTTTAAATCAAATACGTTTTTACAATATTTAGAAAGGTAATTAATTTGAATATTTTTTTGTCATTTTGTGCAATCAAGGGTTAACAGGCGAACAGTTAGGTTAACCAGCAATCAAACTCATCTATCTCCGCAAAAAACTGATCTTTCTTTCCACTTGAATAAGCGTCGAGAGAATGACAATTACAATGCCGTATATCAATCATCACGGAGTCTATGGTGGGCGGGTAATCAAACTCACGACACCTGGTATAATAGGGAGACGCGTACCCGACAGAGCTTTGAAAAGATAAATATTCCTTAAAATACAGAACACATTACAAATGTTTCAATACTGGATTAATCTGCCATATGGGATTTTTAAAAAAAATTTCACTTTACATTTTTGTTCCTGAAAAGTTTATATCTGCTTGATGTAATTATGAAATTAATATACCTGTAAATGTATAAAGGGCGTAACATCCTATTTGAGTTATCTGTGCTTATATTTATGAAACATAGAGTAACATATATATATATATATATATATACTTATTGAATCACTGTTATAGATATGGGACAAAACATTCAAAAATAAAAAAAATATTTGTAAAGATTTAAGACACGTATTTTCAAAATAAAAACGACACCAATAGTTTTATAAATGAAGTAAAAAATCCATTAATACAAAGCTTCACATAGATATACGCGGGAATTACTATTTTTAATTGGATTAATTTCGTTACCTTTAATATTTATATCTGGTTGTGTGTTCATAAGCGTAGATATTTCCATAGATATTGCAGTAAACTAGTATATGTACCGGGCCGTAGCCAGAGTTTAGACGGCACAGTCTCAACCTTGCCAGTGGGAGGGGAGAGGGGGTCCGGGGTTATGCCCCCTTCCCGTAAAAAATATGTCTTTGAATGCATGACTAGAGTTTCTCGATATCCGAGATATATCTTTATGTAAAGCTTTTTAGACCAGTAAAATTAACTGCATGTAACTACATGAGTTATAGAAATATATGTTATGTATTTATATATATATATGTTTAGACTTGAAATCGAGAAAGTGAGTTTAAGGAGGGGAGTTGGAGGAAGAAGTCATTAGAAACGAGATATAAATTGATTTTCCACAGTGGTTATACATATCGGATTTCCGGAGAAACAATATAAATGTGTGCTGAATTTACCTTCATTGTGAATAACTTAAGTAATAGTTTTGTCTGGTTATACCGACATATATAAATAGATATTGGTTTTCCAATTGTCAAAAGTTGATGACGATAACTGTATATAAAAAGAAAGAAACTTAAATTTGACCAAAGTGTATTATTTCACTTATTCACCGGTATAAGATTTAATCTGACAAAACATAACAGCGTAACAAAAGTACATGGATACAGTGATAAATAGCCAATTAAACTGATGCAGTTATATGAAATATTCTTTGTAATAGGTCAGTCTCGAATGTTTATATATGTATTTAATTATGAAATCACACTGACGTCGTCTTATAAAAAAACTCGTTTAATTAACTATATTAAACAAATGTTTTAATATTTTTAAAGTGTGTTATAAGTCTTTTCTCTCTGCTCTTATTCTCTTACAATATTTTTCCCCATCATATTTATTTTATGTTTTTTTTACAATTGCCGTACTCTGCAAGTTATTTGTTAAACTGTAAACTGTAAGGGGGGGGGGGGGGGGGGGGGGGGGCGAAACTAATGTTTGAATAACTTGTGGTCCAATCACCTTTCTGTATCTAAGAAATAAAATATGTTTAAACCAAGTGGACCATTTGGACCATTTTCTGTTTTTCAAAAATCGCCAAAATAAAACGTATCATTTTGGAGTAAAAAAAATGGGGTATGCTGCTACAAAATCCTTTAATTCTTACGTCTAACAGAAGATTATTTTCATATCGAAACATTATTGTACATATTAAATGGCTTTATATTCAGTTTATTTCTCAAACACAAGAAAACAGTTTTTTTGGCGGGTTAAATTATTTTTTTTACCAAATATTCATTATTTTCAAAAACTTCTTGTTAAGAATTCTCTAAAAATAAATTAACTTAGCATGATTTAGAAAACCGTCTTAATTACTTTTTCTGTGTATTACCACAGAACAGTTTGGAATTTAGTCCAGCAGAATATATAAGGCGTGGTCCTCAAATTAACTATTTTTTAGAGTATTAAGTCCAGACATGTAATTACTGAATGTGGTGATCTTAATGTGAAGTATTTCAAATAATGATTATAAGAGAAACTGAAAAATAGAAAGGTTGAGAAAGATTTCTGTTTGATTGTTTTTTACTTATAACGATATACGGCCCTTGAGCGTTGAACCACACAAATAAATCATCTAGATTTAGTGGGCATTGTTCGTTACTCATTCAAATTCTCACAGACAGTGAAACACTCAATGGCTATTAACAATTTCTAAATGTATATATAATTGCCATGAACTGTTTATGTATCAATATGTCTGATTGTGTACAACTAAACTAAAAGTTACAAAAATAAATTTTAGAGTATAGTTGTATTGAACAAATTCTTATTTTAAAATCAGTCTTAAACGTTTAATTTGATAAACACGGAACATAATGGTCCGTGCATGCACGTGGAAATCGACTTTCACGTTTTAAACGTGTGTAACTCTTTACTAAAGGATTGAAAATGTTGGGATTACGTTCAATATCATTTTGAAAATCGATTCAAAACAAAACTCGTACATTAGACGAACTTCAGGCTGCCGAAAAATCTTTTGAAACGGATTCGTTGCCTGGAAATCTCGGAAATGAGACAGGATTTAAACTTTGCGAAGCATAACTTTGAACCCTCGCATCGTAGTCGAGATGAATAATTTAATGAGCACCTAGTTAGAACACCACCAAAGTCAGGATAATGTGGCCATCCTGATATTGCCATTTGTTGTTGTTTCATTCGTCTGCCGTAACCTTTGAAACAGCCGAGTTATTTTCAATCTCATTTCGATAATAAAGATTGACCATTCTTGTTTGAAAACGGATCCACGAATAAAATAAAGTAAAAAGTTGAATGTGAAATTACTGTAGATCAAAATATGGAGGACTGCTCCCCACAGTTGAAGTTGGGCGAAATGGTGTTTGTCAGTGATCCGAATATACCTTAAGACGAGTAGTACTATACAGAACGGTAAAGTGCTAATAATGAAGAACGCACTCAACATAAACAGCAGTTTGATAGCGGACTCTCTTCGCCTGGTCATCCTTATTTCTTGACCAGTTACCGGACGTATTCTCCTCTTTTGACTTCGAATCGTGAGGGCTATAAACGTGTTACCAGAAATAATTGCCAAGATGGGTACAACGTTGAAGAAAATGAACAAGACCACTGTCCATGTTAGATTGTAAAATCTTTTAAATTCATCAGACGTATATGTGCATGTTTTGGTGTAAACAAACACTGTTTGGTTTCCATAGGGTAACTGTCTCGCTAATGTCTGTAATCCAAAAACAAATAAAAGTGGACAACTTATCAGTGATACCACCGCCAATGTCACAACCGACACTATCAGTGTATTTCTCGGATGTATATACGTTTTCGAAAATAATGGACACTTTGTTAAAAGTGTCCGCTCTGCTGTCAGAAGAACCAATAACCAGACAGAAAATCCACCGGAAGTGTACATCATCCATCCTGTAATCCGACAAATAAATTCAGACCAGTCTGCATAGTCATATCCGGTTAGAACTAGTGAAGCATACCGAAGCGTTGCTGTCCATAGCAATGTTATATCAGACCCTGCTAAAAACAAAAGGAATATGGAAGTTGAATATTGCCTCAACCTCTGTCGGGACAAAATAACAATGTTTAAAACGTTACCAACCGTGCCTAGCGCAATGAACACAAATGGAACTGTCATCCATAGCCAATGGGCCACACGGCATTCTATATACCCCGGGTGACCGCAATCAACCGGCATTATTAAAACGGGCGATGTACTGTTACTCATGTTTGACACGCGGTATTTCACGCAAATACTGTTGTTGTTGTTTTTTTAAATTTAATGTATTAAGAAAAATGAACATACATGTTCAATTAAACACTAAAATGTCTTCTTAATAATGTCAAACTATGTAAAACAGCATATACCACTTCGTCTCTGATTTGAAGTTACTGTTTAACAAAATATTTACACAACATGCTAGCAGAGGAGTATTAAAACGTGCATGCATTTGATGACTTTATGGTTGAATAGTACTAAAAAAAAGAGCTATTCATATAACTGCTGCTAAATATATGGCGATTTTCTTTTGCATTCACAAGTCTTCTGCTACAAATAGTTATTTATGTTTTCGAGTACATTTATATATAATTATATAAATATATGTAGATGTTACAAGTTAACGAATAGTACACAAAAAGTCGAAAACAATTCGTTTAAAATATCCTGAATATGTTGGTGATAGGCTTTCACTTTAACAAGCCCTCGGCTACAAATAGTTCTTTATGTTCTTTTATACATTTTTTTTATGGATAAATGTAGATGTTGTAAGTTAGCGAATAGTACACAAAAAATCGAAAACAATTCGTTTATGAAATCCTATATATTTTGGTGATAAACTTCCATTTTCACAAACCATCTGTCACAAATAGATCGTTTTCCTGAATGCACACACACACACACATATATAGAGGGATCTATATGAATAAATGTGCATAAATATAACAGTTTTACTCCCTTTTCCATCTAATAGTGCTCAATGATCCTGTGGCGTTTCAAATATGCTTAAACAATGACTTTATGCATACAATATCATGATAACATGAGATAGAAACAGACACTTCCTAAATTATTATGCCTGATCAATTTTAAATGGAATCGCCATGGCAACAGAGTTTAAAATAAGCTGCAGCAATATATCAACAATATCAGTGTTTGTCTCCTATTGTTTATTCTAAAACAGTGTATTGTCGTTATGTGTTTCACCTTACCATTTTACCATTGTGTTTCCATCTGCCAGAACAAAAATGAAAACGAAACTACGGTTAATGTTCCATTTTAGTATGATTGGTGTGAAACTGAAGCATCTGTTTCTTTAGTAAAAGGCTTTTACGGTATTTTAACATTCAGTTCTAGATTATCTGCATATTTTTTTCTCAAGATAAAGTTACAATTCATGGTGTTGGCGTTTTTTCAGGTTACATGATCACTTGGACACAAACGGCAAACATTCGGAGCACCTCGCTCAATTCTCCGAATGCTGCAGAAGCACAAAAAAGTGGAGCAATGCCCGAGGAGTTCCGAACGAAACGGCATATTGATTGATACTTTTGGCTTGGCATCACGTTATATGATTCGTCGAAAGCATAACCATTTTGAGATAGTAATCTCCATGTATCGTTTTATATGCAACTTAGTATTTTCGGAAATGCAAAGATGTTATCTAAATAAAACTAGATATGTCAAGCTAGTTTTCAAAATATAAAAAAGAAATCTTAATTAAACATAAAACTGACATTTCATTTTTTCGTTTTACACAATATGCTGTTAATATCCAGCAATGCCAACTTTCGTGAAAAATGATGAATTTAAGTTATTATTCCGATAGATGTAAAATGTCCCTGTAATGAAGCATGCTCCTGTAATACGTGTTTTGCAATTCAACAAAACAAATATCTTAGATCTGATAATGCCTGAGCGAGTTGGCCGGAATGAATGGGCAAATATCAAGGACAAGGCTATTGGCACGACCGTCGTGTCGATTATTTTCCTTATCGGCACGACGGAATCATATGAAGACATCAGAATAACACGAATTATTCTAGTCATAACAGGGATTTTGGTCATACATCCCTGGCACTTTATTAACCAATAACTATTTGGTAAATAGTACAGCTGCAGTTAGGTTTTTATAGAAAACATAATTATGCAAGTTTTTATTCAGAGCATACTTTTTTAATACAGCTTAATAACTAAATCACAATCATCATGTGAACAGTAAACGTTTTAAAATATATAGTTTTATTTCCATGAAAACAATTAAGTTGTATGGGCAGCAATTTTTAGTACCTACATTCCGGAATATGTAAACAAAATTCTGATTGGTGCATTAAATAACAACGTAGAGAAAGCCTCAAATTTCGAAAGTTATGCAGATGCCTGAGAAAAATCCATTAAATGAGTAACGATTTTTATGTCCCACTCAAACATGTCCAAACTACTTTAGAACTAACTTGTTTACATCTGGATGGAAGCTCGAGCCAGCCTTGAGAGAAGAAGAGAGTAGAGGTAGAAAACACTGAATAAAGAGAAAAGAAACAGGACAAAACAAGCAACAAGCAACAACAATCTCTCTTCCTTTCTTTCTCTCCTCCTCTCTATCTCTCTCTCATCCCTCTCTCTCTGTCTCTCTCTGTCTCTTTCTCTCTCTCTTGTATTCATGCTTATCACATACCAACCCGTGTTTACTATGTAATACAACCACAACTATATTTTATAACACTCACATGTAATACAACCTTGAACGTTTTTGATTGGATGCCGATTCAACAGACCTTTGTATTAATTCGTGTATTTAAACTTCAGAATTTTATTAAATTCGTCCGAAGCAAATTTTAATAAGTGTGATTGGCAAGTATAATAAATGCTGTTGTTTAATAAATGTATAGTCGAATCGATAAATGTGTTTTTAGTTAGAATTATTTTTATATCTCGTTATGGTTGCGGCCCATGAAGGGTGTCTGTCCTTTTGTAAGTTACTAACTTGATTTTTTGTCTGTACATAGGGAATGTGAAAAATAAAACCTGACACTTGTTGTCAATTCATAATGAATTTTATTAAACTCGAGTTTTGTTGAAATATCCTGCAAAATACGTTAATTAAGTTCGTTCTGAATTATTAAGAAGTTTGTCATCACCACGCATGCGTGAATGGCATTGCACAGACCTCTTGATTCAATTCCGAGCGTACAAACAACAAAGCCCGCGCGAGCTATGCTTAGAAACGACCTAAGCAACGGATAACTTTCAAACATCAATCGTCTCAGCTTTCATAGCTCCGTTTAGACTTACATAAACTGTCAGGCAAATGACGTTTTAACACTAAGCCAGTGCAGTCACTCCCTTCGTGTTTCTTGCTTAACAAACACTAACTATTACTTATAATACACGTCAGTGGCTCAGTTTGATAAATACGCGACCAATAGCTCATTTACATAAGCGAACACTCAGTGGCTCACTAAGTCTACAGCTAAGCTAACACAATTTAATTAGCGCTTACTAGCTTAATACTATAATCGAACGCTCAGAAGCTCAATGCAGCTCACTCAACAACAAGCGTTCACAAGACTAACTGTCATGAAGGCAAAGTACCACTATTGCAAAATGGAAGTGCTTCCATAGGGTAGTCGCATAATGGCAGTTATAAATAATCCTCATTTCTTCTTCTTTAAAAATGCATTTTCCTTATTTTAATGCTCATTTCTTTATTTGAATGGCATTATTGATGTATTTTGAACATTTTGATAGCATTGTCATGTTTGAATTGTGAATTTAGAAAAAAAAAAATTGATGCTTGGAAATTGGGGTATAATTATATGATTTCGGATGTCTACTTCCACTTTGTCACCAGTGTACACACTGAGCAGAAAAAAAACCTCTTATATGACACATGACCCCTACTTTTCTCATCATATTTTGATAGTGCATAGGTTGACAAACAGTAAAATGTAGGTTTCACTTCTTTCATTTGGGATTCTCTATGAATGACAAGCCTGCAGTTCAAACTTTTATTATTTACTATAGAATAAAGAACAAAAATCAATGGTTGGTCGACACCTGAAAGCATAGTACCACCACTGGAAAAAGGAAGTGCTTCCGTGGGCTAGTTGCATAATGGCGGTTATAAATGACCCTTGTTTCTACTTCTTTAAAAATGCAATTCCCTTATTTTAATGCTTTTTTTTTATAAGAATGGCATATTTTGGTAGTGCAGAGGTTGACAAACAGTAAAATGTAAGTTTAACATCTTTCATTTAGGTCTCTCTATGAATGAGAAGTGTTTATTTTTTTTATTATTTAATACAGAATAAAGATAAAAATGAATGGTGGGGTTACACCTAAAACGAGCGCTGTTATTCGCTGTTATAAACCAGCGAATATATATCTCAATAATGAAAGCTTGCTATCTCGCTGTCACTACTACAAGTGTGTGTTCACCGCTCACCTGAGACGCGTTCACACCGTGTCCAAACGTTTCCGGAGGAGGCGGTGGAGGTAACGTTGGATGACGGTGGGGTAACGTTGAATGGCGGTGGGATTCGCGGTCAGCGGTAAGAAAACTATCTTTTTTAACTATATATTTTATATTATATTTTTTAAATACAAGGAATTGTCTGTGTAAACATTGGCACGAGTGTTTTAAAAGTGCGAAAACTGTCTTGTTACCGAATATAATTTGATATATCATATTCTTTTATAATTAACACCCTCCTCAACATGATATGTTTACCCCATTCGGTCTTTTACTGGTGTAAAATTAACTTAATGACGGATTTATGTTGAAAAATCAGCGTAACGATGGAGGAGTTGGTGGAGCTGTTTGAAAGTTGCGTGACGCTGGAGGATGGTGGATTTACTAAAAGCCATTTTTTGTTGTTTTCGATACAAACACGTGTCTGCTCCAATGTTAATACAATGTAAAACTATTACAATATGTTACGACGATGAAATAGGCTCATATAAGAGAAATCATTTTAAAAAATGCCTTAAATGCTTATATCACACGAGACATCGATTTTATCAAAACATCCACACGGAAAATTCTCAATATGTTATGCATATATTGAGATCGTTTTAGGAATATCACAGTGCTTTGTCTTTAATACTTAAGTGAAAATAGAGAGGAAATGAAGTAAATGTTTTATGTAAACGTCGAATTAAAAGCAACAAGCATTTTCCCATGCGCAGTTCACGAATAGGTGCTATGATCGTTACTGACTATCCTTCCGGTGCCGTAATGTAGGACTTAATGCCATATATATGTTATATTTTTACAATTAAGGAATAATTTAAGAAAATGTGTCGTTTATGTTCAAAATAGCAAACTAGAACAGTCAAACATGTGTAACGGGTCATCTCTATTAAGCAGCCACTTGTCTTGAGCAGCCACATTTGCTATTTCCTATTTCTATGATTTCAAAGCAAATTGACCTGTCTCAAAAGGTCACTTTTGCTCCTTACCATTACTGGCTGCTTAAGACAGGTTGGCTGTATTATGCTTTTCTTCTATCCAATATTGGGTATATAACTATAAAAGCTATTTTTAGTAGTTAATAAGTTAGACGTTAAGGTCGAACAATCACGACTGATCGTTGAAATTACTTTATTTCACTCTTGATATTTTCATTAATTTTCAATAAATTACTTCGAGTAAGTTCTAAGGCGGAGATTTTTTTTTAAATTTTGCACACAAGTACTTTGAAGTAAGACAAGTTTAAGACACTAAAAAAATATAGGTCCCCATGCTTTTTTTTTGCTATGACTATTTTTAAACTACACCGTTTTACATTTTTTAAAGAAAAAACAGCAAATTGTTATAAATCTTGTTTAATTTACTAACAAAGTGATATATTTCAACAAAATATTGTTGTCACTCATGTAACAAAAGATAAAGTATCTAAAACAGAAAAAGTCATGATGCTCCTTTGAGTTTCACATTTCATACAGTAATTTTCATAAATTTCTACGATTATAGAATTGGCCGTAACGATGTATTTTTATACTAATTTAAAAATAAAAAAAGTTCTAACGCAGAGAATTGTTTCATTCTTTCTACAAAGAGGTACCATAACAAACTATATCAGAAAATAAAATAAAAAATATATGTCCCCATGCTTGTTACTAAGTTATAGTGCTTAATGGTACCTCCCTTTTCATAAAATGGCCGTAAACGATGCATTTTGACACTAACTCAATAATAAAAAAAAGTTCTAATGCAGAGAATTGTTTCATTCTTTCTACAAAGAGGCACTTTATCAAACTATATCAGAAAATAAAATAAAAAACACATGTTACCTTACTTGTTACTAAGTTACATTGCTAAATGTTACCTCCCTTTTTCATAAAATGGCCGCAAACGATGCTTTTTTACACTAATTCAATAATAAAAAAGTTGTAACACGGAGAGTTGTTTCATTCTTTCTACAAAGAGGCACTAAACAAAACTTTATCGGAAAATAAAACAAAAAATAGATGTCCCCATGCTTGTTACTAAGTTACAGAGCTAAATGTTACCTCCCTTTTCATAAAATGGCCGTAGATGATGCATTCTGACACTAAATCAATAATAAAAAAAGTTCTAAAGCGGAGAATTATTCCATTTGTTCTACAAAGAGGCATTATTACAAACTATATCAGAAAAAAAAAAAAATAAAAAATACAGGTCACCATGCTTGTTACAAAGTTACAGTGCTAAATGATAACTCCCCTTTTCATAAAATGGCCGCAATCGATGCATTTTCACACCAATTCAATAAAAAAAAATATTCTACGTGGAGAATTGTTTTATTCTTTTTACAAAGAAGCACAACAACAAACAATATCATGAAATAAAATAAAAAAAAAACATGTCACCTTGCTTGTTACCAAACAGTGCTAAATGTTACTTCCCTTTTCATAAAATGGCCTAAAATTGTCAAAATTGTGAAAATTATCTGTTGTAAATTTTTATATATGAAGATTCATTGCAGAAGCAACTTTCATATTTCTAAATGATGCACTAAATAGCAATTATAATATTTGTAATTTATAATGTAATTACTGTTAAATTGCTTTTTATACATATCATATATACTGGGCAATTGATGAACATCAATAGTTGTAAAAGTTTGAAATGTTAGAGGCCTAGTGGTAAAACCATGTACTTCAATCAAGGTTGGATCACCAGTGACCTGCTACTCAACATAATATCTTCAGAGTTTTATCTACGAGTCCATTCAAGTCATTTTTTCTGGTATTTATCTTGACTATAGTAGTCGCACTGTCATCAATTATTATTACATTAACTTGAAATTTTTATTCCTGTACTGGGCTACTTCCAACTTTAATCTTTGAATTGTCATTAAAAATTTAGAACACTGCCTGGTGAACTGGTAGTGATTGTTCTTAATTTTTCATAACATGTGCATTTCCTAGTCTTCTGGAAAAACATCATATGTTTTTTTGAATACTTTTTGTTAACATGGTCCCAGTATCTGATTTACAGTCACAATCCATTCTTCTAGCAACACATATTGTAATAAATTGGCCTAGTCCTGGGGTACTACTTGACTGACTTCATCACTGAAAATTAAAAGAAGCTTATATGAGATAAAGAAATAAATGACAATGTTTGTTTGTATGTAAGCTTAATTTGCATCATCACCAGTTTCCCATTTGGGTGATGCACCCAGAAGAGTGAAAAGTTTAGACTTTTTAGGTTTGTGGGGGATAGTGCAGGAAACACATATCATAGAAACCTAATCATATGTTTCGCCCGATTCTTTTGCTTGGTGTATAGCACCATCATAAAAGTCCTCAGTTTAAAGTCCCATCTGAATGTTAGCCAGCCTCAGGTATCAAACTCTCAACCCTGAGCTAGAAGTATCGTGCTCTACTGACTGAGCTCATCGGTCTGGCTAAAAAAACGACAATGTATTTTAATAAAACAGCACAATAATGGGTATAGTTTGACAACTCAAGGACTATAATGAGCAGCAATTCCTGTTATGATATCTATGTTCAAACCATTGAACAAAATCTTATGGTTATAAACTTGCATACATGTATGTGGACATTTTTTTACTGAATAAAACTGTTTCGTTATGTAACAAGCAGTCAAGGGGTTGCAAGCTCAAATTCCCACTTGGCCAGTCTCTGTGATGATTTAAATATATGCAAATTCCAACACAGTCACAGGTTTGATCCCCCTCAGATCATCTGTTGTGCTCATGATTATTTTGTTGTAATCCATAGTAGAAATAAGCTGAAACGGTTAAATTACATTAATAATTACCATTGGCTCCTTTTGATGATTGTCACTCTTTCATTTAGTGTTTCTTTACACGTTGTCTATGTCACGATATTGATTGTCTCTTCATAGTTAATGAAACAACTACAGGTATTAAAAGCACCGACATCTCAATCCATCTGTAACCTGAGCCTCTGTTAGGCATTCCTGAAATGAAATAGTTTCTTATTTTCATAATGCATGTAACAATTTTCTGGTTAACAGGAAACACAGAACATGACGGTGTATAAATTTATTTTTAACATTTACTCAATGTAAGAATACTGTTCGAATCCCCGCCTGGCAACAGTCTCCAGGATGATAGATATACAGTATTATGTCTCTTTATCAATCGTCTCTCACCGCTGATTCAAGTGGGAAAGCTATCAGTTACTTGCGGAGATGGGGTGTGCTCAAATACTGGTTAATTCCAGGAAACAGTGGTTAGGTGATCGTCTGTTAGCCCTCGATGGCATGAAAATGATGTAAATATTCAGCCAATGAATCTCTTTTTATAGTTGTTCATCTCTAGAAATCATAAAGTAAGTTATCATTTTATGTGATACATTAATATTGATCAGTGAGTTATGATAAAGCATCAACTAACCTTATACTCAATTGCTTTGTGTTGATGTCAAATGATATTGGACTTTTCCTGTTTAATCGATGTGTCTTGTTTGTTTCCACTGTTCTTATACTTCCACATATACAGTTTATGTATAACATTGACCCATATAAGTGTCTTCCATAGTGTCCTTCTATACCAAACTTTTACATGCATCAGGTCAGCTAAATGTCAAAATTCAAGATTTATTCTTCCTTGTCTCCATCCTGGTATGAATAATATTGTTTCAGGTAAATTCATTATGTATTCAGCGCTTTGGAACAAATTCACAAATGATCCATATTCGAAAAATGAGTTACCCGAAATGTTACCACTACGAGAATTGATTATATTTTCGTAGTTGTTTCTTCGACTTCGTTATGTACAAGCACTTCTGGTGGTTTAGAACTAAAAACAATATACTCTTCTGTGCTTTTCGATCGCTTGCTTGACAAAATTTACATTTCTGACATCTCGAAATGAAAATACTTCGCTTAATGCGACTCGACTTTTAATTAACCAAACGGCAACATTAGACCCCGAAACTGAAAGTAACAGAAAGGAATTATGCGCGTAACGATGCGCAGTAACAACCCGCAGAAACGTCTTTAAACTTTTTTTTCTGAAATGTATGTATATGACATTAAAATACCACAGTATTTAATATCTCTCGTGGTTTTGGAAAAGGGCAATATTCTAGTAAATGGTTAAAAGACTGAAAATCATCAATGACAAAACGTTTGGAACTGTGTGATAAAATAATAGTAACGACCACTTTGTATTTTTAAAGATGTTTTACTCATGGTTTCAGAACTTGCATGCCAACACTAGCTTTATAGAAAGATAATAACTAATTTTATTAAATAATTAAGGTGTGTATCGTATGGTGGCATAGTTCTGCCACCAGTTATCCACTTACCTAACGCGATAAGTTCCTAGTTAACCACATTATTTTTGCGAAAAATATCTAGTTATCTAATAAATTAACACGATAAGTTTCTCGTTGAGATAAATATCTTTACTAGAATAAATGTATGTAAGTGCCCATTACTGCCACCACTTTAGTCTTATCTAGTTAACTATCGCGAAAATTGTTATCTAGATAACTAACACGATAAGTTTCCAGTTAAAATAAATGTCTTAACGCGAAAAGTTGCCTATTTACTGCTCTGCAACTGCCACCACAAATCTACTTATCTAACTGAATAACTAAATAATGTTCGTGTTACCAGTTATTTAATATTCGGAATACTTGGTTTTTACTCATTAAATCGCTAAACAGTCTCTATTCGAGTGGTTACGATTGGTTTGTAAAGTAACAGGCATGGATGAGGGAAGTTCAACTATAGTACATGTATATACATGTGTTGTCTAGTATATCTTTTAATTTTCTTAGCCAAAGTAGCTTGGTTTACATTGCCATTAGTCGGTACCTGTTGTTTTTGGGATATAGTTTATATAAATGTTTATTGTTAAACATGTCAGGTGAATGTTTGATTAGTTTTGAAGAAAAAAATCTCCATTTACTAATTTGTCATTTACCAAACTACCAGACACATGTCCTGTAAATGGCCAACGCCAATTTAAAACTATCTGCCTGACAAGGCTTTTTTAATCAAAAGCACTATTAGAAATTATGGTTGATAAATAAAGACTAAACAATAAACTATATATTGTTTAACAATAAATATACTATAAACTATGATAGAAATGTGTTTATTGACAAGGATGCCCTCGCTGTGTATGTGCGACGAGACGTTAAACTGATATTTCCAACTAAGTATACTCAAACTATGTTATGGAGTAGTCTTGACAATAATTATATTCGTTCATTAAACGAATTTAAAGGGCAATACTTCCGCTAAAAGCTGATGAACATAAACACCTGACAACACGCGCAATTCGACTTCATACAGATATTTCTTACCAAGTTTCATGAAAATCTGAACAGTACCTAACTTGGAGTAGTCTGGACAAGAAAAGCCTGACATACGATCTTGCGTTCTCACGAATATTACATTGTAAGGCGTTTCTTTTGTTTAAAAAAGCTACATAATGTAAAAAAAAAGAAAAGAAAGAAACAAAAATAACATAATAAAATAAGGTCTATAGTTTTCAAAGATCCACTACAGGTTTAGACACTAACTTTTTAATTGGATCACCAGAAGACTACGTAGGTAGTCCTGATTCATCGAAAATAAAAGTGTAACATTACCAAAAGAAACAGAAAAATCGGCACCGAAAACGTTCTGTATAAATCCCCAAATATTGTTACATCTGAACTTATATGGAAAGCGTTTTATTCAAATTTTAAAATAATTATTATTTATGTAGATTCATGTTTTAATGTACTTGTTTTATCAGCCAGGTACATTTATACACGTTAATTCGTTTAGCAAAATTTATCTGCTTATCGTACCTGTGATGACCACTTTATTAACTTAGTTGCATTCTTTAGTTTTCGGATTTCAACATTCACAATATAGTTCTTAAGTAATGCAGCGGTTTTGGCCCTTAGGCGCGACGCGTGGATTCTGCGAAAGTGCTTTATGTTTAATTAGGACCTCTAACTAACATTTTTATCATTTTAACTTTAAACAGGAACAATAACAACTTCAGACAAATATGTTAAATAGCAGTGACTATGCAACTCTGTACTATATTACTATAGTGTATATCTGCGGACATACGATGTACAAGTGTTTTTCCTATTACACTTACATAATTCTATGAAAGTGTATATACTGTTATTTACTACACGGATGCTTATGTTGTATCATAACGTTTATTGAATATACAAATTGAAATACAGTGGCTGAACTTTACACCAAGTGTTTATCTTCAATCACTACCGCCTTCAGCCGTTACCGGTAGGACAAAACATTTCATAGATGTTACAAAATCCACAAGAAATGAAGCAAAACAATAAAAAGCTTTATCCCAAAACAACAGATGCCGGCTAATGGAAATGTAAAACAAGCTAATTTTACTAAAAACATTAGAAAATATACTAAACAACACATCAACTATATGGTCTCAGCATTAACTAGATAGTTTTCGCAAAAGTTAACTAGATAAGTGGTGGCAGTAAGTGACACTAACAGTGATTTATTTTAATTATGTTATTTTATCATAATTAGAAACTTATCGTGTTAGTTAACTAGATAACTAGATAATTTTCGCGAAAATTAAGTGGTTAACTAGAAACTTATCGCATTAGTTAAGTGGATAACTGGCGGCAGAGCTATGCCACCATAGTATCGCAATGATAGGAGGTTACTATTTTCATAGGAGTACAAATTGATTTATGTGTAGACATGGAAATTTTGGCTTCATCTGAAAATATAATATACATGTACATGTTTATCTTAAGGCGAAGTGTGATAAAGGTCCAAGCGTTCCGTTTCGCACTTACTTGTACCATGGTACAATCCTGTATCTTTTCTTTGGATACAATTTAGCCTTTCCGTATTAACCAATTGACTACATTGATAATAATGTCGCCACATGTTCAACTGTCGCGGTATATTTCAAATTCTAATATATTAAAAAAATGTTCTGTGTTGATAATACATCGTTCCACAATATGCTATAATAGTTGAACTATATATGTATTTGAAATCAATACATTGACAGTTACTTATACATTTGGCAGTTCAATACACAAAAACATTGCCAGTAATTTGTACATTTGGCAGTTAAACACACAAAAACATTGCCAGTTATTTATACATTTGGCAGTTAAATACACAAAAACATTGCCAGTTATTTATAAATTTGGCAGTTAAATGCACTAATACACTGACTGTTATTTATACATTTGGCAGTTAAATACTTAAAAGCATTGCCAGTTATTGGAATGCAGCGTTATGTAACCACGACTGGATCAAAAATGTCTTTATTACTGAGTGTACGCCGCCAGTTTCGACACTTTTGATTAATTGAGGAACGAAACTCGAGCGCTAATGGTGCTATCTGTATAGGATATAATATACATTGACATTGTCAATCAATTTCATTAAAATTTGAATAAACTTATAAATCTGGTTAAAAAGTGCGATACCGCAAATGATCACACGGCGAATGTCTTATATAAATACTTTTCTGTAGGACAGCTCATGGCGAGTCCAATATAAAGAAGACAAACTTATAAAAGGTAATGACTGGCGCTAACTCACGTCAAAATCCTCCCGAGTAACTGATTACACTTAACTATGCTTAGAGTGTTAGTTGTGCATAATTCCTTACTTATTAAAATCTGTATGTCTTTTATACAGCTCATAATGACAACTATCAGTTTGATTTTCTTTACAGTACATACATACACATACATACATTATAGTAACATTTTTGAAATACATTTACAGCATAGTAACAATCGAAACATTGACCGCTTACATGGGAAACCTTAGAAAAGGTGCTTTTAGTAAGTTCACCATCATCCAGCGTTACGCAACTTTCAAACAGCGCTCCACCAGCTCCTCCATCGTTACGCTGATTTTTCACCATAAAGCCGTCACTAAATCAATTTTACACCAGTAAAATACCGAATGGGGTAAAAATATCATGTTTAGGAGGGTGTTGCTTATAAAAGAATATCAAATTATGTTCGGTAACAAGACAGTTTTCGCACTTTTAAAACATTCGTGCCAGTGTTTACACAGAAAATTCCTTGTATTTCCCGAACGATCAAGAAAACGTCTGCAGTCTGCACAGATTCGGTTGCTGCCGAGTGATCAGAAATGATACGACATCATCTTGCTCGACTCAGATTTTCCAAAAATTTTCAACAATAGTTAAAAAAGATAGTTTTCTTACCGCTGATCGCGAATCCAACCGACATTCAACGTTACCCCACCGTCATCCAACGTTACCTCCACCGCCTCCTCCGGAAACGTTTGGACACGGTAGTTCAGCAAACCGAGCGCTAAGTCGAGCGCCTGCCGAGAATATTAGTGGTTAGTTTCACGCTTGCAAGCGCCCGCTCATAATTCAAGATGGCGCAAACCAACATCGGAGGGTGGTACTAAAACCCGGTCAGGTTCCGGCTGATCCATCTACTTTTCCGGCTGTAGGACGTGTGTAATAGTGTTTATGATGTTGAAATGCCCTAATCTTAACAATTATGTATTGCCCTTTGCATATATATTAAGAGTTTCAATGTAATGTCATTATTTCATTGTAATGGTATGTCATTGAAAAGTAACAAGTAGTAACATTTTCAATATTATTTTATTTTTAGCACATCATAAACTTTGTAAGAATTGATTAAACCAACGTTTATATACAAAATATATACTGAAAATTACCATTCAATCTCACCTAGAATAAATAAAAAACGGCAAAAAATCGTCAAAAATTGTCATAAAGAGGTAAACTTCAAGATCTAATTTAAGACATTATTTTATTTTTTTTCATATATTTTCATAATTATTGGGATAAGAGCATTTTAACATCAGAAACACTATAACACACATCACATTTGCCTTTTCCCTGCAGCCGGTTCAAAAAGCTAAAGGGTTCATTTTCAAGTACTCTTTTTGATACAGACACAACTGATGACACTTTATTAGCATGCTGTACAGAGTTACCTGTGAAAATGAATTATTGGGTGAACTAATAGATGCTAACATCAAACATCTCTCATAATTACACATATATCGCTATAAATAACATCCGCAGAGCTTTGTGAAAATTGCCACGAATTACCTACAAATGATTCCAAGGAAGGTACCACTGTAAGACTTATCGAACCTGATTTATTGAGAATATTGTCAGAGTGTAGTAATCTTAAATCGCTCAAGCTGTCATGTTTTCCAGCAAGTACAAAATTGGTATTTTACTGTGAACTGGTTTGATCCGGTGGTTTGAGTGTAAAAATTACTACGAATATACAGTATTATATACAAACGAAGATTTGGGAATTGGAATGGTGTATATCTTCGGGCAGATTCATCAACTTTATGGGAGATCAAAATAATGATTAAATGACTAGCCGAAAGGAGTAAAAGCAGTATCTTTCAGACAACTCTGGAGACGTTGATTTACCAGTTTTCAAAACTGGTTTAGTTTATATGCCAATGATAGAAAAAGTAACTGCTGGACAAGCTAGGCAAATTAACAGTGCATTTCTCTTCATGTGCACAAGCAACGATCAAACCCCTTTCGTACTGTACTTTGTACAATACATAATGTTTACAAGCATCATAATATATTTTATTATAATCAAAATATGAAAATGGTTCATTAGTTCTGTGTTTTATCTAACTTTAATCTCATATTCATTATTTCAAACAAACATAGTTGCAATTTAAATGAACACAATTCAAACAAAATAAACTCCGAAACTATGCCATGAAACAAACTACAGTACAGAGATGCAACGTAAATAAAATACTGACCAGACGGATGAATAGTCATTCAATACGTTTTAAATTAGTTAGCTAGGCTGATAGGTACCTTATATTACACATATACAGGCCTTGTCCAGTATGCCGGAGTTCAAGCTGTCACGGACCATTTTTTATTTTAAAACATCCATCACAATACCGATAAAGTGACGGAGCAACCATCCTGTAATGCATAGGCAAAATGACGATATCCTTGATGCCATGTTAGAAATAATGACACTTGTTTATAAATTACTTCGTATAGGTTTGTTTCTTAGTGACGATACAGTAACGAAAGAAAGTGGTGACTCGATGTAAAACTTCAAATATATTAGATCATGTTTGAAGGCGACCATTTTTAGTCACCTTCACACATCTTACGTATTCATAACGCAAACATCTATGCTAAGGTACGTTCAAACAGAGACATATAAACAAATAAGTCACTGGTTCAAATGACTCGACTAACCAAATTACACAGGGTTAATAATCTATTCTAATACCCTTCAGAAATTTCCTGTAAGTTCATTGGTTGGTGCTCTTAGATTTGCGGGTATTAAAAACTGCATATACCGTCGGTAAATCACTACGTTTTTGCGTTCTATGTATTACTACGTCACCGAAAACAATGTAAACAGTAGTTTATAAAAATTGTTTGTCGATTTAAATTATCATTTATTTGTAAAATGTTACAAATATAAAGATATATTGAATATTTCGATCAGTTTGTCGCTTTAGTTGGATTTTACCAGAAACTACATTTTAGCGCATCATTGCTGATATGCGTCATGCGGCTAAACGGTTAGTTCAATTTCAACGCTAGTCGCTTGAGTATCTTGGTTCAGCAAGCAAATTTTAATGATAAATCGTATAAGTGCGTTAGAAAGGGTTAAGTATACTGTTATTTTGAAATTTGCGACCGTATACATGTAGTAGGTTTTTAATAATCGCAAATTTATTTTAACGACTCCACATTCGGTTAACGAAAATTTGCAACCATTAAAAACCTCATATACGGTCGCAAATTTCAAAATTACAGTATACTTAACCCTATATTAATAATTATATAGTATCGATACTGTGATATTTCTCAATATCTACACTTTTAACGAATAACTATATATATATCATATATAAATGTGAGAAAATAAAAGTGTAAAAAAAACAAGAATCCACCAGTTTATTTCTAATACTAGTGAACAATCTCGTGACAATGGCGCCCAACACAAACTGAAATAAATAAATAAATGTAAACATTTAATTTAGAACATGAATAAGATTTTTTTAACGTTTGTAGGAAGAAGGATACGCTTTGAAAACTTTTAAAATTGGTTTCCGTTTTACTATGTTTATGCTATAAAATGATTTATTTGCACTGTTTTATAAAAAGTAAAGGCGTATTTTTGTCTAATATATTGAAAGAAATGTTCAATTCATGTTAAAACAGAGGAAAGATAAGCTAAAACACGATTTCAGATCTCCAAGTGTCGGAAAGTGTGGTCGACATTCGTGCTGGCTCGGATATAATATCGAAGAATTCTGAAAAAGTATAAAATTCTCGTCATATATAATAACATCACTTGGGAGAGATACGATGAGATCTTTTTGCGCTTTATTGATTGTAAATTGCGTCATTAATAAAAAAGTTGTGAACGATTATTTATCTTAATTCCTCCGTTTTCATCAGATATTTAGTGTGGCGACATCATTTGTGATCATTTGATATTTTTTGTTTCCCCACCGTGGTTGAGGACAAAAGAAAATATAAATAAACGCAAAGTTGCTGTCTAACAAAATGTCACAAACGTTCCACTACTGATCCTTCGTATTCTCGATGCAATCAAATGAGCGTCCGCTTGAATATAGCTGGATTCGCGGGTGGAGTTGTTTGAAGGACGTGGTACTACTGATTAAGTGAATTGATTGATTGAATATTTAGCATCATTTTTTGCCATCGAGGGCTAGCAGACGATCAGTTAACCTAGCCACTGTTTCCTGGGATCCTGAAAGGTTAACCAGATCTGTCACTTGCGAAACTGGTAGATTACCAGGTGTGTTTTCATCCATTTTAGTCTTATGTCAAGATCTGTCACTTGCGAAAGTGGCAGATGTTACCAGTGTGTTTTCATCCATTTTAGTCTTATGTAAAGTTCTGTCACTTGCGAAACTGGTAGATGTTACCAGGTGTGTTTTCATCCGTTTTAGTCTTATGTCAAGATCTGTCACTTGCGAAACTGGTAAATGTTACCTGGTGTATCTTCATCCATTTAAGTCTTATGTCAAGATCTGTCACTTGCGAAGCTGGCAGATGTCACCAGGTGTTTTTTCATCCATGTACAGGTAGTATATTTCAACCACGAAACACCTAACAGTTGAAGACAGACCGGTATATCAGGTCATTATACCAGTATATAAACATGACGTATCGTATCGAAGACACCTTAACGTCTCACACCACTATTACATTTCTCATAGGGCTCCATTGTAACATGTATGTCCAAAATACAACTTGTATTTAATACATTGCATTCTATATTATCCATGTTTTCCACAACTTCCATTTCTATTCTTATATATCTTTACAATTGATATACGGCATTGTGTCTCATTATCATTCGTCTCTCACCACAGATTCAAGTCGGAAAGTTATCAGTTACTTGCGGAGATGGGTTGTGCTCGAGTACTGGTTAATCCAAGGAAACAGTGGTTAGGTTAACTGATCGTCTGTTAGCCCTCGATGGCATAAAAATGACGATAAATATTCAACCAACTTTTGACAAAATTGTTTGCAAATATGTAATATTGTAAGATATATGTTTAAACCAAAACACAGTGAAAAACAAAATAATTTTTCTTTAATCTTATGGTTTTATGATACCTATGATATTAATTTTAAAGAGTAATAATATGAAAACTATTCGCCAACGATGCAGTTTGAAACATCAGGTTTTCAGTGATGATTTCTAAAATATTGACACATGGTAAGAAAAAATAAATCACTACAATATAAATCCCCGAAAGTTTTACTTCTACCTCATCGTGACTCGAGTATTCAAAGGACAGTGGCGTATCTTCCTATAGGCACTGTATAGGCACGTGTCTACACTTTTTTATTGAGATATCGAAAAATTAAAAATGCCAAAAAGAATGCAATAAAATCTGACACCTATGCTTCTTCATTTTTACCTTTATTGAAATGAACACACCTTAAAACATTACATTTATTTGGTTATAAAATAGTGAATTCAATGTTAATATTAAGGATAACCAGACCCTTGGAAAGAAATATACGTCAGAACACACCTGTGACAGTCTAGTTGATTTCTTTTTCGAAGGACCATGTCCTAGGACCCCCTAGGACCCCCCCCCCCCCCCCCCAACAACTGTGCCTACACATCGTTTTCAGTCAAGCTACGTCCCTGAAGGAGATAATTTAGTGGTGTGAGTCATGAAGAAGATCAGATCCGGTAAAGAATACAAGGTAAATCGTGGCTGAATGAGTTCGGAGTTCGTTTTTTTCATTGATAAAACAATTATATTTACATGTAGTTCGTTTCCAACAGGGCCAATTGTATGGAGTTTGTTAAGAAAACTATCACAGGACAGTACCTTCGAACAATTTCATTGAATACAATATCGTTTGTGGACACCCGCAAATTTAAAGGTACGCTGAAATGATTTAATCTGAAAAAGTAAGTCAAAATGGGACATAAACTGATGAAAAGTAAATGTTTAACCAACTGGAAACAACAGTACACAGCACCAGGGCACAACTCACAGACACCCAAGCACAAGACAAATACAAGCAAATCACATTATAACCAGAGTTCTCCGAATTGGAGCTTGTCGTGTGACGTTGAAATTCATCCAAAGATGACAGTTTGGTTAAAGGAAATATTTGGTTAAAGGAAATATCTGGTTACAGGAAATGTCTGGTTAAAGAAAATATTTGGTTAAAGGATATATTTGGTTAAACTTGTAGATACAAAATAAAATGTAGATTTCAAACGTTTTCATTAACGAATCAGCTTATCAATCACTATTCTACTAAAGGGCAACACAGCATTATAGAATACGCATGGCAGTTTACGAATAGTAGTTGAATACACCTCACATAGTGTCTAGTTGAGACAGTATTTCGAGCGCTGCCACACTGGAGTATCATGCCACAAACACTCGGCATGATACCCTACCCAGTCACATTATAATGACTCTGGGCCGACCAGACGTAGAACTATCTTCTAAATAATGAGCGCCAAACGATGAAGCTTCTAGCAGAATTTCTCAAGTCTTTAGTATTACCCGGCCGGTGATCGAACCCACGACCTTCCGCATGCAAGGCGGACGCTGTATCACCAGACCACCATTACGGTTACAGAAAGGCAGACATACGGACAGACAGACGAGCGGGCATCGAGCGGACAGACGAACGACCGTGTAGATTGACATACAGATGGAAAGAGACACTCTTTTATCAATGCGGTGTCATATTTAATCAATATGGCGTGCGTGTGGGCGGGCTTTGGACGGACATATACGGACGGACATTTCAGTCAATGTGTGCTCACCTTTATTCAAGATAATGGGTATAACCGGAGTGTGATTATGTACCACATTAGTTATGCATGGTAAAATTTACGAATATACCTCGCGTAGGGCCACCACGTACGAGACAGTCAGTCAGACGGACGAACGGACAGACACTTCAATCAATGTATGGTCACTTTGAATCAAGATAAAGGGCTTCGGAAGGACATACAAACAGACGGATGGACTAATCACGGTGTGATCACATTTCATTAATATAATGAAAATGACCAATTGGCGGTTAAGTAGGGGAGTCATCCACATCGGTATTCTAGGGGTAGAGCGCCCGCCTCACATGCGTATGTCGTGGGTTCGTCTGATCGGCCCGGTATCAGTATGATGTGACTGGATGGGTTATATCATGTGTCTGTAGCATGATATTTCAGCGTGACAGCGCTTAGAATACTATCTCAATGTCTCACACCATTTACATTTCCTCACACTACCTTATCCCCATAGGGCTCCATTGTAACATTCAATATCAATCTGATCAACTCGGCCTTTATGCTACGCAGTGTATTATACGGAGAATACGGAAATATCCGATGTTTCACGACTGATTCAGTATGTCGAAAACACAGTGAAAAAAACAACAACTGTGCAGCCTTTGTTCAAATTCTTCACTGGTTCAAGATCTACAATAGTAAAGGAAACAAAGCATACATTGACCAGGTTGTTTTTCAAAATTCAATGGTTTTATGATACTGTACCTATCGATTTCTAGGTTAATAACATGTCAACTATTCGCCCACGATGCGGATCGAACCAACAATTTTAACATGACACAGAATTGCCTAAACATCCGGCATCAGCGTCAAAGTTTCAGTGGTGATTTACTAAAATACTGACCATTTAACACATGGTTGTAAAAATAAATCACTACAATGTAAAGCCCTACAAAAAGAAGAGAAAGAGAACCAAAGATTTATTTCTACCTCCTTCCTTTGTGATATTCAAGGAAGATAAAAGTCGTGTGAGTCCACGAGCAGATACCGTCCCGATATAAATGAAGAAATATTGAAAACGACGTTAAACACTATACATACATACAACAACAACAACAACAACAACAACAACAACAAGAAGAAGACTTTTAGAGAGTCAAGCGTTTATGTGGAGGTCACACTTTTACAGACGGGAGTCATTTTCAAACATGAAATAATGATCGGGGAGTCAAAAAAATCGTTATACCCACACTGAAAAGAAAGTCATTTTAAAAGCGCATTCGAATTCATGTGTTAAATACTTATTTTTTAATCTAGTTTAATTTAATTCGATATTGCAGATAGAGTCAGTGCTACACTATACTGTTGGTCTGTATATGTAATGTGTTAAAGCATGAGTATATGTATAGTTCATATATAAACGTGCGAACACTAACATTAGTAAGAAATTGTGAACAAGAAACTTTTTTTGTTGTTGTTTTTTCTTTTCTATGTGTTACATGTTATATTACAAAAGTATTCCAAAAAGATGTAAAATGTAAACTGAATGTCTTTATTAACTATCAATGACATATACAGTTAAATCCGTCTCGATACTCGCCTAAGTCAGTCTGAATGTTGTAACTAATCACGCAATAAATACTTATCAAAATCTATCAGATTTCCGACAATGTTCAATCTTATACCGGATATCGTTATTATTGGGTATGACCGTACACCGGATATCGTTATTATTGGTATGATCGTCCACCGAATATTGGTATTGTTGGTTTAACCCAATAAACGCTATAATCGGAACATCGATTGACCACTTCCGCTTACCAATATAGGTGTCACACCACTACGGAAGTGCTTCCGGTTCTCCTGAAACAAGTCCATAGTAAAATTGAAGTGTAGGTTTCATTGTCATATTTTTTATTGAAAATGCTGATTAAGTGCAGATATATATGTCTGTGTGCTAAAATAGTGGCGTTGTTGATAAATCAGAGGTATTTCTGTGTTGTATTTCAGAACTACTTTCCGAGAACATGCAGTCAGGGATGTGGTGGTAATGCGGCGGAAGTGTCAGCTGTGGAGTGTAAATATTGACAGCGACTTGAGAAATTTCAAATGTACCATTTTCTGTGGATAATTCTAGTGACATATAACTGCTCCACAAGGAAACGCGACCAGTATATGGAAAGGAATGTCTGGGAATTGGTCAGAAACAGGACAATATTGACAATTTACTATAAGTTATATAGAGGGATTTTGCACTGCTGTGACACCTATACTCCTTATTTTTTTTTATAGTAGGCAGAAATAGCCGAGCGATGTTCCGATTGGTTTAAAACGGTGACGACAAATGTCCGAGGTTATTTCGTAAGTAGGCGGAAATGACCGAGCGATGTTCCGATGGCACTTAACATGAACGTGTAATCGTCTTATCATGCTCGCCAAAATGAATAGTTCAAAGCGGGTAAATAAAAGTTTATACATACATACACTGTTTCTCAGCTGCAAACTTGCTTGCTGAATTGGTACAAAAACAATGTTTGGAAGGGAAAAGTATGCAAAAGGTAAGTAGGTCCAAGGATTCCTTGGTAGGATTATTTATAGTATGGTTTTGATGCATTACAGGGTTATTTCGGTGAATTATTATAATTGATAATTTCACTGTTATTGATGCGTGAACATGAGCAAAACTCGAGTTTAACATCGCCGTGTGTCCCTTTAACCATGGTTTATCATAATTTTGCACCGAATATCCGACTCGGCGCCAAGCTGTGACATTTCAAAATGTCACATTTATTTAGTGTCTATAAGGAATTATATAGACACGTCCCTGGTGTGGCTAATTTATTTTAGTTTGAATGTAAAGAAACCTCAGTGCTACATGTACCTCTCTCGAATCCACTTCCTGCATGGAACCAGTATGGAATAGTCTACTGTTTTTTTAGAGGCATCGGGTCGAGCTCGGGATTGAATCTTCAACCTCTGGCCAGAGACATAGACGCATCTTTGCTCTTGCATGAGCTTTATCCACTAGACTCAATGTACTTGCAGCAAATAATGTCAAGAAAATTGTTCTTTAATTTGCAACAGCTTGAGTCTTTCAATTAGAATTGCTTGAAATACCCTGTTTACTTACAGAGTCCTTGTAGCGATATATGTGCCTATTTATTTAGTAATTTTAACATCAGTGTCTCTACTTTTGTTATTAAATACATTGTATAAAGGATATCTAATACCTTGATTAGGTAGAACAATCAGAACAACGCTTTGTCATTTCATTCTTAAGTTTGTCAAAAGTAGGCGGCAATGTCTATTTGTTTCGGGTTCATTTGTGGACTTTCTGGTATTTAGTTATATTTAGGTACCTTAATTCGGAAACAACTTGTACCCTGCTCAATTGGTGCGGAAAGCGCCGGGAATAACATTAGGCAGGGTACCACAGCATATATATAATTTCCTGTCGATTAGTGCCATTTGATAGTAAGGAAGTTTTATTGAACTTTTTGAAAGGTAACTATTCATAGCGAATACATCGTAGTCAGTAAAAACGAACAATTAAATATCATTGTATTAAAAAATAGAACTGTCATCTCAAAAGGAGGAGATTTCGTTGAAACACATGTCCTTGAAATAATCGTAACTGTCGCAACACTTTTTCATTTGTTAACTTTATGAAAACCGACGTTTTCTTAGGAAACATGTTTTCGGCTGCGTGTTACCAGTTCGTGAAGTCGGTTGGCAGAAAAACTTTGCACCCAGTGCCTAGTATCGATGAAGGTGACAATGTCAAACCGCTGCAGTTGGTGCTGAAGACGACCAAAAGGAGATTCATCTTTTTTGAGAAGGCCAACTACAGTCCTTCAGAATTCCAGGTATACAGCTATTGACACTCATTAATTGCAAATCACTTTGAAAGAATGAAACATACTGACATCTTAAATAGTGGTTATCTGGTGGTTAGCAAGGTTACTCCAATACCCAGAGGTTGCAGGTTCGATTCCTGGTGTGTTTAGGCTATCCCAGAACCCGATATCTCCTGTATCAGGTCTATTAACCACCATTGAAAAAGCAGCGAATTCTATGCCTGTCCCATAAATCATAGCAGTTGAACGCATATTAAACTTTATCAAACTTTCAGTTAAATCAACTGACCAATCAGCATACTCAGAAGTGGCTTTCCCAGCATTGCTATTTAATGGACCCAATTGGGTGAGCTTGGTCCGTACTACAGACTTCACTCACACAGTGCCTTGTTATGGCAAGATACTATGAAAGCATGCAATTCTTTGGAGTGGATATACCCAGAATATGTAAAAGATCTCACTGAACTTCTATGTTAATCATTGATGCAAATACCTGCAAAGCTCTCTTGGATCAGTGCATATTTGCGCTACTGAAAGTTACTTTGTTATAGTGTGTCATTAAAACAGTAGTTATTTCATTAGTGAATAGATAAACAATAGCAAATACCATAGATCTGTTATCTTACCTTTTCCCTTTCTTTCTCTGGACAACATTGACAGAGGCCCAGAAACTAGCTCATATCCAGTCATGTTGAATTTAAAAAGTGGTGGCCCTCTGTCTATCTATCTACCTATCTACCTGTAGGTATATCATTAAAAGTTTATAAAGAATATGCAAATTTATTGGAGTCCGTTTATTGTGCTCAGTTAATTATTTTCCAATTTCTAAACTATCTTCCATGTCACATGACATCTTTCTCACATGACCTGATGAGAATTTTTGTAAACTTTTTCCTTATCCACAAATCGTAATCAAATATATTTTCATTTTCACGTTAACAAAAATATTTTAAAACATGTTTTTATCATATGAAACCATAAAAAAGAGATAAAAATTACGTCAGAATAATGACGTCAACGTATATCATGATGACATCTTGCTTACCTACAAGAACAAGGTCAGGATAAAAATTATATTTAAAGTGAATTATTTAAACAAACAATGTGAGGAGAGATGAACAGGTATAATTACTGGTATATACTTTTAGTGTGTCCATTTCTTCATATATATATATATGTGAAATTTTGGGCATCGATCACATATTTAAAACGTAAAATATTTCTAGGATGAAGGCCGTTATTGATAATCTATCGTTTGACTGAGACGAATGGGAGAAAAAAAATCCATCATGAGCTCATCCATGTGAGATTATAAGATTCTTACATGGGTTTGAGGTTCGGATAGAAAATTCTATCCTGAGGGATAACTGTTTTGGTGAGCTGAGTTCCCGCGAAAACAGTTATCCCAAGCCTTGTCAAGGGACGGAATTTTCTATCTAAACGGAAAAGGCCATAAATGATTCTTTTTCCTGCATACCAAACTTATTAAATAGTTATTTTACATATTTTATCATTTTATTTTCTACAACAGTCGCTTTCAAGACGTTAATTTATATGATTTATGTCATATCTTTTATAAATTACATCATAAATGAGTCTGAAAGTCATAGCGTGAGAATTTTATCTCGACCCTAGAGTGAGATAGAATTATGTAACCCTGGTAAAAATGCAGATATTCTTATCCGATGTGCAAGAAAGAAAATTCTCACCCTCTGGATCAAAATTACAGGCAGGGAACTTGGCAGAGCCTCATACCTGCATGTAATATTGACACCCCTTGGTTGAGATATTTCTATCCCACATTGATACTCATGATGGATTCTTATAATCTTGTGACAATGTCGCCAATTTAACAGGACAAGTAAAATATGCAGCCAGTCCAGGACTCAAACCCGGACCCTTTCGCTTTCAGGGCTAATGCTGTACCGACAGAGCTAATGTGATGGCTTACATACTTTTCAAATCCTGTCAGTAGCTTTGTCATACATGAATGAATTTCAAAAACACTTCGCTCAATTGATCAATAGGACATGACGACATGTCTCGTGTAAGACCCAAAACCTTACCTCAAAGGACAAGGTCACATTTTCAGTTCGTTCGATATTTCATGGCTGGGCTGTAACTTTATCTTACATGGAGCGATTTTGAAATATCTTGACGCAAGTGATCAACATGTCATGATGATGTGTCACCTGCATTTAAGATAATAAAAACAGTTATACCAACAGGCACATAGCTAAAACCCTTTTTGTAATATGCAAAACTCATTCAATATGGGGAAGTATGTGTGGGAATGGGAAGGCTGCATTATTGTGATTTTTAAGATAAAACATTATGTTAGTATGAGAACGAAATTCTCAGATGCTATTACTGAATCTTTATGGAGATAAATTTTCTCATGTATTTTTTTACTTTTGTTTTCCCCATATTGCTCCAATCTGTGGCAGGTTTGGTGAAGACAGCCATGTTTAGCTCGATATAATTATTTGAGAAAATGCTATATAATACATTGCATCAACAATAATTTTACTCCGCCAAATCTTATGTAGATTAATGATAGACCCATTCATCCAGAAACAATGCCTGTGCAGCACTATTATTGAAAAAACTAATGAGCAGAATGCTTTGACATTGGTTTGATATCAGATAATGTATCGGTGTATAATAAATTGCAACAAAATCTTAAGCATAATATGATAAATGAATACAATTAAAACACAAAATGTCTTATACCCAATCTCATTAAAATCTTATCAACAAGAACGAGTCGCTTACATTTAGGAAAATCGTGTACTTGGTCTTATACCTGTATGATTATTTATAATGACTGTCATTTATCATTCTCTTGCTAGGACTGAACTACGTTGTGCCAAAATTAAACAGAAGTGAATTATGTACATCGAATATCGAATTTTATACATAATGATTGCATTATTTTATTGTCATTGTCAGTTTGTCTCTACAATAACAGGGCATGAGAGGATTTGTTTAAAGTGTAGAGGCAGCTGGGAATTTAATTTTTTTTTGTCAGTTTGAATGTTTTTATTTCTTTTTCAGTCGGTCGGTCGGTCGGTCGGTCGGTTTATAGATAATTTTTTCCGGTACACCGGATCATAATTATTATTTTATAAAAAGTGTGTGTAATTATTTTTATTTACTTATGTCACAATTTGCCTTCATAGAGATATAAGGCTTCATCATAGAAACATATAATGCCTTAATAAAATACCTTCTCGAGCATATACAATAAGCAATTTAAAGCCAATTTAAGTTACAATCCTTAGGGCTACTTGTAATAAAATCACTTGGTAATCACCCGTCATGCTGAAGATTGACAAAATTTGCCACGGCTGCTTCATTTCCAGAAGTGATTATAGACAAACAAAGCATCACATCTGAAAAGAACATCGATTTATTTTTTTTTCTTAAACACAAGAAAACTACGGAAACATTGAAGACGACTCACCTTTGTTGTACATATTTCTTGTAACTGGACCATCTTCAGAAATGCTACCGAACATTTTATTGCGTCACATTTATGTGATGGTGTGTGAGATTACCAGGCGTGTCAATTAATAAAATGTTTAAATTATTGTTTAAGTTGACAGATATACTGACTGATGCATCACCCCTGAAGACAACATCACTGTGTGAACGATTGATATCAGATTACAACAGAACAACTAAGCTGAGCTTGAAGGGAAAATTTGGAGCAGATATCAGCAAAGAAATTATAGGTAGGACCAAGGACTTGTATAGAAGGATCGGAAACTTGCATCTTCTGACTACATGCTGGTGAAACAGCACACGAAGGATTCATAATTTGCAAATTAATCATTCGTAATGCACAGGCAACTGATTTCTTGTACATAAACTGTAAGTTGTATGTTATCTTAGATGTTTAAACATGTTTCGATCACGCAAAATGCTCTTGAATTAAAGATATTGAGGTTTTAAGAAAAAATTGTTGTTATTTTAGCTGCAGTATACACATTTTGTAATCACAAGTACTTCAACAATTTGATGGTATTGTTTTGATGACAATTTCATTCTGTGCAGTGAATTTTGATTTGTGTTCCTGAGATGAATGGAAGTGAAGATAATTAAAAAGGAGATATTGCGAGATTTTGCGTGAGTACGCGAGCGTTCACGAAATCTCAATCAGTTGCCTTTCCTTCTCTATATAATTCCTTGGTAGGACATATTTGTGGTTTTTATCATATGGTTAACCTCAATGCAAACCCAGCATCAAGTTGATTGATTCTGCATTCCAATAATCATTCATACTAGCCAATTTATTTTGGCTCGATTACAAAATAAACTCAAACTTTATATGAGCTGCCCTTTTGAGTGTTTCCTAGACAGAACCTGTTTGTTGGGGCTTTTACCTTATTAAACAGAGGCCCTTCGCGGCTGAGTGGTCAAAGGCACTATCTCAAGTTCACTTACCTCTGACCGCCTGTAGGTTGGAGTAGCGCTCGCTCCTAAAACTTTATGTGAGAAAGTTTCCAGTTACTTGCAGAGGACATTGGTTATACCAGTCTTACTTGGTCTGAGGTCTTCCTCCACCAGTAACACTGGATATGTCATTATTATATAACACGAAATGTGTTGAGAATGGCGTTAAACCCCCTTAAAAAAAAAAATTAAACAGGCCAAAATTCAGTGGCTTACCAATTCAAAACTCATGTTCCCCCCCCCCCCCCCCCCCCTCCCAACCCTTAAAAAATTAATTTTTTAAATTTTTCTTACATTAGGGGATAAAACACCCAACTATGAAGTATTATTGTAATATCTGATAATTATTGGTTAGAATATGATCTTAACAGTGTAACGCTTTATTTTCCAGTTTGCTAAATCCTTAAATTTATTCCCAATTACCTTTCAATCGTGCTGTTTTTTCCCAATCTCGAAGGATTGGGCCTCTTCCCAATTTCCAGAAAAAGGCTCTGCCAGTATCAGGGTGCGGCATTTGGACAAGTCTGGGATGAAACCCGTGAACTGTCATGAGCGGCCAACACTCTATCCATTACACCAACAACCCCTCTATTTATACAATATAAAATACATGATTACGTTGAGTACATACCCAAACCAGTGACTTAGTAACCATTACAGAGACTGGCAGGCTAATAGCAATATTATGTACACAGCGGAAATTTAATATTTCTTTAATAACTCTTTGAAACTTTATATGAATGAAATAGTTTTGGTACAAAAGTAAAGCTGATAAATTTGATGACATTTCCAATTATCAATTATTTAATATTTTTCTTCTGAATTTAATTATTAGCGATTGAACATGAAAATTGTTTAAATTTTCCCGAAATATTTATTTTTTTAACAAAAAATGGTAATGTATTTGATTTTACATAAATTATACATTTTAACAACACACAATAGAAATAAACAAATAATGTAGATGAAGAAATAAGAGTTCTATTGGTGGCAAAAGTTTTATATTGATATGTTTTTAATTTTATTTCTTTAAAAATGGGTTCAAAATGAGAAAACGATCAAAAAAGATAACTGTAAGCGTAAAAATTCTTCATTTTTTTTTAATTCAGAATAGAAAAGTTCACCTCCCAAATTTACAATCAAGCCCTTTCTTTCGATACCAAAACCACAAAAATATGTTGTTTGGTCCAGGAGGAGTTGTGTTTCCAAGATCTAGAAAACGCCAAATGTGCCACCTAAAATTTTGATAATTGCTTCCTGTTGCCTTTCTTTGTTTGTATGCCAAACCAAACACTTCTTTTCTTTATAGACATTGAGCTGGAAGCGAGTGACTCTATAACAATAGATATAAAGTTTGGCGAGGTGGCGAAAACAGAAATAGTAGAACAGGAACTACTCGAGGCACTCAGTGGCAGGTAGATGATTATGTTGTCATGATGACAGAATTGTTGTTGTTGTTGTATGGAGTTTGGCGTCTCTTTCAACAGTTTTTCAGTCAAATAACAATGGTGTCTACTTGAGACAGTATTCCAAATGCTGCCACACTGGAGTAACATGCTGCAGACACATGGACTAATACCCCATCCTGTCACATTAAACTGACACCTGATTGGACTTAGAACTATCCTCCAAAGTCTGAGTGCAAAGCGAGAAAGCTTCTGGTACCATTTTTTCAAGTTTTTAGTATGACTTGGCCAGAGATCGAACCCACGACATTCGCATATGGGGCAAACACTCTACCACTAGACCACAGCTGTGTTTTGACAGAAGCGTGTTGGGAATTTGAGTTGAATGATTCAGTGAGATAGTGTCATTGGTTTGTGATTTTAAAAACACATTTTTGCCACATGATAAAAAGAAAAAAAACTCGACAAATGCTTTAGTTTTAATATATTCACAACTAGTGATAGCTTTTGTCAAATAGTCGATCAATAAGCGATAATTATAATTGATTATCAGATACTCATATGAATATCAACAAGTAGTAATCATGCAAAATGAACGAATTATAATGTGTATATGACTAGCATGGTTTTCAGAGTTGAAGGCCCAATTTAGAAAAATGGTCGCAGCACAGTTTGGGTCCCTCTACCCTCCTTCAGAGATCAAAGGGTTGGGGGGATGGGGGGGGGGGGGATTCTTCTCGTCATTTGGAATCAATAGATGCTTTGAAATTCACCGAAAATTCCATATGTGATTACCTTCTAGTAAACTGTGTGTTGGTTAATATAGTTTTTTCTATCACTAGGTCACTTGTATTGTTTTGTATATCTATTCACATTCTGTACTCTAACAGGTGCATTAACCTTGACCACCCATATGTAAAACAGATCAGAAGAGACAAGAAAAACGTTTTGTGCATCATCACGGCTGTGTCCCAGCTTGCTAATGGGGGAACCATCCACCGGGACACAGAAGTCGATGCCTCAGCATCTCTCAAGGCAGCGGTAAGATTGTGTTTTAAACCTATTTATCTTACATCGATTGTGCTTCAACGTATAGTAATCTCAATCAATTTCTTCCTGTGTAGAAATGGTACTTAGCAGTTGCAGGTTAAGTGGCCTCACACCCATGACTTTTCTATCATGAAACCACACCTTTCACCAAGGGTGTTGTGGGAAAAGGGTCCTTGACCAAGGATGCCAAAGAATCGTTTTCAGTAAAGAAAAAATGCTAAATATACCTACTTGGATTCTTGTTAGTTATGGCCCATGCTTTCCAGGTAGTACATTTGTATGTTGCCCAACTATTGTAAATTTACACATGACTAATTTTATAATTTCAAAATGATTCTTCATCAGCTTATGAAGGAGGGGGACGTAAGCGCTGGTGAGACATATGGCAAGGACAGAAATATTGTTTTACCACCCAAAACACCAGTAGCATACCACTTGCACGAGTTGGACATAGACAAAAGATCTGGTGCAATACAGCTGGTGTTGGCTACAGGTATATATACAGTCAAAACTCGTCTCGATATTGGAGGGACTGCAAAAAAAAACTAGATTTGGTCTCCAGATCAATATTTATTTTCATCACCTGATAATTGTCGTACGTCAATTGTATTTTCACATTCATATTTCCATCCATGCAGTATAATTACACTGTCATGATAAATGCTGATGATATCCGGGTTCTTTTTTGAATTTCTCGACAAAGTGAGATATCAGTTTAGGCTGATTGATTGAATTAAATGATACTTAAACAATGACCATGCAATCACCCAATTCAATGACACAATGTTTGCAACATTATTTCAGTTATTAAAACTGACACCTTTGCTCTATACTGGTAATTTGTGTCGTATCTTAAATAAACTGTGAAAAATGGCACGTGTAGATTTTCACACGATAGGAAACACACACAATATTATGTCAACAATGATTATATCAAGACAAACATACATTCAATCAAAAGTGTGAAATGATCAGTTGGGAACTAAAACTGGGATTGAGATATACGAAATATCAGCATAGACAATATTGAGTGAAAAGGAATATATTTACATGCACAAAGAAGGAGAAAAGTTGGGGATGGAATATCGGAATATATTCGCAAGCGATATCGAGATAATGATTTTCAACTGTATCTCCGTATTTCATTTAGTTTATATATATTTATTTCACATTACAACCTCGACAAATAATATTTGCAGTCTTCCTGAACAGAACCAGTTGTAAGCATATGCAGTTGAAAGTGACATGTCTATGGTAGAGGATCAAACCAATAACCTTCTGACCATTGGTCTACTTATAAACCATGTGGTCCACAGTTTGTTTTAAAACATGACCAAAAAAACCCCAGCTAATTTTAATTAAAATGATATTGGCATGTTATGACTAAAGATTCTGATTGCTTTTCGTTGAGAATCTGTCTGCCCGTTCAACCTTTAACAATCAATGACATATTCTCTGAAACAAATTGACAGATTTTCATCAAATATAATGTGAAACATTCTTACATAAAGCTCTCTCAAGTTTAAATCATGACCCTGGGATCAAAGTTGGCTCTGCCTAAGTGGCCTATCAGTTTTTCATTTTCAAGTTTTTGAAACAGTTTTTCCTCTGATAGTTAAAAGGTCTTGATATTTTGCAAGAAGTATCGCCTAATGATTTTCTCTCAAGTCAAACACCTTTGTTTATAATTGGCCCCACCCTGAAGACTTCAGTTAAACTCTTTATTCCATAGATACACGTTTTCCCGTACTAATCACAGAAGGCCCTTGAAAACAGTGCAGGAAGAGTTCAGATTGTTTTAACGAGCAATCTGAACACTTCCTGCACTGTTTTCCACTCTGTCTGTTAATATAAACATAATTCACCCAATAATTCAAAAGCCTTCTATACTAGGTGTCCAAAGGCCTCTATATTAGAGGTGTCCAAAGGCATCTTTATTAGAGGTGTTCAAATGCGTTTATATGAAGTTAAGGGTTAACAAAGATCTTGTCTTTAGATCATTTTCCGCTGAGGTTGTTTGTTACAGTCCAAAAAATTATTTATGTGAGAAAGTAAACTACGTCAGTTTCTTGTAGATGGAAGGTACCATGTATTACTGTGATTAAATTTGAGGTCTTCATAGCACCACCAATAACACTGGTTGTGATGTATTACTTGTTAAACATATTAAAAAAAATTCACAATGATTAAAACTAATTAAATTTGATCCAACATACACGTCAAGGACTTATATAGAAGGATAGGAAACTTGCATCTCTCTACTAAATGTAGATAAAATAGTATGCAAAGAATTAATAATTTGACAAATTAGTCATACAAATTTCATAGGCAAATGATTTCTTTTACATAAAATGTAAGTGGCCTGTAACCTTAGATGTTTTATAATGATTTAAACACTAAAAATGATTTTGAATTTAAAGTATTGCCGGTTGAAGTCAGATTTCATGTACTTTCCGTGATTTTTTGGTTGCAGTATACACATTTTTATAATCATAAATGCATGCACTTTTACAATTTTGAACACAATTTGCTGGGTCTCATTTTGTAGAGAATTTCATTGTGCAAAGAAAGAATTTTGATTTGTATTTCTGAGATGAATGGAAGTTTGGATATTTGAAAACAAGATTTCATGAGATTTCGCATGAATATGCGAGTGTTCATATCATCTCAGTCAGTTGCTTTTCCTTCCTTTTTTACACATGTATTAAACCCTTCTACAAATCACATATGCAGGAAATCATGGTGGATTTAAGGCCAGCATAGGCTATGATGAAGTAGATGCCACTTCTGTGGATACAGATACACTGGATGCCGGATCAGAGAATAGAGAAAAGCTAGGTAAGACCGAATTATCAAATTTAAAAATATTGTTTGCCCTGCTTCAACCATACACTCAAATACAGCTACCCAAAGGTTTTTATGCCCCCCCCCCTATTTTTTTTGGTGGCATATAAAAATCGCAGTGTCCGTCAATCCGTCCAGTATTTTTTTTTCCCGATCTGTTACTTTGTCATGCATAGATAAATTTTATTAATACTTGCCATAAATGATCAACATAACATGACGAGTAAGTAAGACTCACACCCGTACCTCAGAGTTCAAAGTCACACTTGTGTTTGTTTGACAACACTTCTGTGTGAGTTTTATGTCTGGTCTGTTACATTGTCATGCATAGATAGATTTCATAAATACTGGCTACAAACTATCAACATATCATGACATGTCACATGTAACACCCAGACTCCCACTTCAAAGATCAAGGTCACAATTTAACTTTGTTTGACGACACTTTTATTTTAGACACTGAGATTTCATGTCTGGCCTGTAACTTTGTCACCTATGTATAAATTTCGAAACACTGGTCTCAGTGGATCAACATGATATGACCCAGAAACTTTCCTCAAAGGTCAAGGTCACACTTTGAATTTATTTGATATTTCGTGTCTGGTCTGTAACTGTGTCTTTAACTTGGCTCAATTGATCAAGATGACATGATAATGTCAACCCTAAGACCCAGACCTGTACCTCAAAGGTCAAGGTAATACCTCAAAGGTCAATTTATCAATTTATCAACATGACGTGACGAAATGTCATGTGTAAAATCCAGAACCTTACCACAGAGGTCAAGGTCACACTTTCAGTTTGTTTAATATTTCATGTCTGGTCTGTAACTTTGTTTTACATGGAGAGATTTTAAAATAGCTTGATCAACATGTCATGATGATGTGTCATTTGCATTTACCTGTTAAAATACCTACATTAGATGTCAAGGACAAGCTTAAACAAAGGTCTAGGTCACACTTAATTAAAAAAAAAAACACAACGAAATTGCGTATCTAGTCTGAAATGTCAGTCCATGACTTGATATTCATGAATTCCAGACCATTTGGGGAGCATGCAACACTTACCAGTGACATTTCTTGTTTTATTTACTTTCAAAGCATTGTTATTGTTTTTGTTTCATGAATTATTGTTCAAAATGACACTAAAATATTAAAGCGGGCAATAAAAGATACATGGCTACCTACCTACCAACTAGGTCGGATCACAGCAAACAAACAATTTTTTTTACAGATTGCTGAAGATATTTTGTTGTGTACATATCATATGATATGTGTGACTGTGAATTAAAAGTCAGATTAATTGATTGATTGAATATTTAGCATCATTTTTATGACATCGAGGACTAACAGACGATCAGTTAACTTAACCATTGTTTCCTGGGATTAACCAGTACTGGAACACACCCCATCTTCGCAAGAAACTGATAAATTTCCCACTTGAATCCGTGGTGAGACACTTATGATAATGAGACACAATGTCGTATATCAATCATCACGGAGACTGTTGCCAAGTGGGGATTCAAACTCACGACCCTTGGATTGATAGTCAGACGCATAACCGACTGAGCTAATCGGGCCCAGTTAAGTCAGCAGCGGCAAAAAAAACGTAAAAGGCCAACTTGTCTTAACATAAAAAATTACATCTTGGATGATCTATTATGTTATTTTGAGACTGCTGGATACAGATTTTGTTTTCAAAAGTACTTAAACAATATTTAACATAACTTGCTGGGAATGGTTTTGTTTTAATGAGATTTCATTCTGCAATGTAGGAATTTTGATTGTATTCCTGAGATGAATGGAAGTTAAGATAATTGAAAGTGAGATATTGCGAGATTTTGCACGGATATGGGAGCCTTCACAAAATCTCAATCATTTGCCTTTCCTTCTCTATATAATTCCTTGATGTATTCAATGAGGAATTAAATATTTATAAAGATCTTCAATGGCTTGAACAGGGTGGAACTGAACAAAATAATTCTAGCCATGGGTTGTTCATGCCAAGTATTATTCAATATCATACCATACATGTACACATAATTATGTACATTATATATTCGTCACTGTGTTATTGATTCCCATGTGTATGCTTTTATCAGATGTAATATTCAAATTATATTTATGATGCATGTTAATTGTTTGTTAAGGAAATGCATTATGCTAGAAAACCTCATTTTTACATTTACTTCATTTTATTGCACTATAATTATTTAATTTATATTATTACATCATAAATACATGTACTATTTTAAGCTGTCAGGTTCGGTGTGCGTGAGAATTCAAGTGTCATGACAATCACACACAATGTACATAAGATAAGCGCATTGATTAGTAACATTTTCATTACTATTTTAATTGCACAATGAGACAGAGATTGGCATCTTTGACATTTGTAGGAAAAAATGGTATGTTGCAGGCATTCCTTTCTGTTATAATGTTTGTTTTTAATTTTATATTATCTCCAATTATTTAAAATAAAAACAGCTAAAAACAAATTTACGATCAAATGCACCATTAGGTATACAACTGAAACAAACCTGTAACTAATTATAAAACCAATCACCTTATCATCCCAACTTTTCAGCACTTTAACAAAGTGCGGGTATTATGATGTGCAGAAATTACTTCACACCTTTATCTTTGAACAGCTGTTCCATTCAGGTTTAAAAAAATACAGGTTAGTGTGTTGGCGGGAACTATTTCTAGTTTGACTGTTCCGGCCATTGGTGTTCTAGCCTTAAGAGATAAAATAATAATTTTTTTAGTCTTTACAAGATGGATGGTTTGAGTTATCTGTGGTGTCCGTGTTCGAGTTCTACTGTATAATATATATTATTACAGACCTAGATCTGAGACATCCAAGAGAGATCTTCTTGCCGCTGCTGCAGTTACCTGAACAACAAAGAAGGGAGATAACTGATGATCTACTCTATCTTCTCTCTTTTCCAAGGGATCTGACCATACTAGCAGATATGGTTTGTTACTTAGCTCATGAAATTGTATCTATTGTGAAGCAAGACCCGGTTAGCTCAGTCGGTAGCATGTCTGACTATCAATCCAGGGTTTGTGAGTTTGAATATCTACGCAGCCACAGTCTCTATGATTATTGATTTATGACATTGTATCCCCTTGTCACTCATCTCTCACTGCTGATTAAAGTGGGAAAGCTAACTATTACTTGCAGGTATTGGTGTGTGCTGAAGTACTGGTTAATCTTTGAGGATCCCAGGAAAGAGTGGTTAAATAAACTGATTGTCTGTTAGCCTTCAATGGCATAAAAATGGTGCTCAGTACTCAAACAATATCTCATAGAACTAAATGCTTCTTGTTCCACAGGTGAGCATTTGCTGAAAGAGTGAAAAATATAAATGACATTTCAGTCATGAGATAACAAGATTTATTTCACTGATTAATCTCGGTAACATCAAATGAAATATGACTTCTTGAGGATTTCTTTCATTGTCATTATAGTGGTGACCCTTACCATTTGTCGTTTATTGGTGGTGACCCTCACCACTTGTTATTAATTGATGGTGACCCTCACAACTTGTCATTTATTGGTGGTGACCCTCACCACTTGTCATTTATTGGTGATGACCCTCACCACTTGTCATTTATTGGTGTTGACCCTCACCACTCATCATTTATTGGTGGTGGTCTCACCACTTGTCATATATTGGTGGTGGTGACCCTCACCACTTGTCATTTATTGGTGGTGACCCTCAACACTTGTCATTAATTGGTGGTGACCCTCACCACTTGTCATTTATTGGTGGTGACCCTCACCAATTGTCATTTATTGGTGGTGACCCTCACCACTTGTCATTTATTGGTGTTGACCTTCACCACTTGTCATTTATTGGTGTTGATCCTCACCACTTGTCATTTATTGGTGGTGACCCTCACCACTTGTCATGAAATGGTAACACAACACTGTGAATTTCTGGAAAAACTTTTTTTTTCCAAAAACTTTTTTTTCATTATGAACATTAATGTTATAAACTTAATACTTTTGGACAATTATAACTATCAATAAGCTATATTCAAAATTACAGCTCAAAAAGTTGTAAAATACTGAGATAAATGGAATTAAAGTTGTTAAAAAAAACACCCTGTCCAATTGAATTCTTATATTCCAATTAGCATTAGTTTCCAACAGGAAATAACAATTTCAAAGCAGTCAATTCCAATTGGAAACACAAGTTTCCAATGGGAAGGTAAAGGGTCCAATTGGAAGATTCTATTTATAGATTCTATAAAAAGTATCGTCCAAATGGACTATTCTATTTATAGATAAATTATTTTGTGTACGAGTAGAGTAAGAGCGTGTGTATGTGTGTGAGTGAATGTGGGCATGCGCTTGTATGTGAGTCCAGCGTTGGTGTTTGTGTAAATGCGTTTGTGTGTCCGTCAGTGTGAGTGAAGCGTACATGCGTTTGAACGATTCTGTATGCAGCATGTGCCTGAATGCATGTGCGTGCATACAAGTGCATTAAAACTAGAAGTAGTAGTGACAGTAACAAACACAAAAGAAGCATTATATTTGTGCATGTGTGTAGTGTACTCAGTGGCAGAAATAACAATAGCAGCATTACATCAGCAGCAGTAGTAGTAGTCGTAGAAGTAGTAGCAGCAGAAGTAGTAGTAGCAGTTCTAGTTGTGGTAGTAATAGCAGCAGTTGTATTAGTAGTAGTTGTAGAAATCATAGTAGCAGTGTAGGTGGATGTAGCGGTTATAATAGTAGAGGTAGTAGCGATGGTGGTAATGGTGGTAGTAGTAGTAGTGGTGGTGGTAGTATGAGTAGTAGTAGTAGTAGTAGTAGTAGTGACGGTGGTGATGGTAGTAGTAATAGAAGTGGTGGTGGTAATACAAGTAGTAGTGATAGTAGTTATGGTGGTGATGGTAGTAGTAGTAGTGGTGGTGGTAGAAGTAATAGATGTAGTGGTAGTGGAAGTGGTAGTGGTAGTAAAATTAGTAGTAGTAGTATTAACTGTAGCAGCAGCAGTAGTACTAGTAGTAGTAGTATTAACAGCAGCAGCAGCAGTAGTAATAGTAGTAGTAGTAGTATTAACAGCAGCGACAGCAGCAGCAGTAGAAGTAGTAGTAGAAGTAGTATTAATAGTAGCAGCAGCAGCAGTACTAGAAGTAGTAGTAGTAGTATTAACAGGAGCAGCAGCAGTAGCAGTAGAAGTAGTAGTAGTAGTAGTATTAGCAGCAGCAGCAGCAGCAGCAGTAGTAGTCGTAGTAGTAGTTGTAGTAGTAGTAGAAGTAGTATATACAGCAGCAGCAGCAGCAGTAGTAGTAGTAGTATTAACAGCAGCAACATCAGCAGCAGCAGCAGTAGTAGTAGTAGTAGTCGTAGTAGTAGTAGTTGAAGTAGTAGTAGAAGTAGTATTTACAGCAACGGCAGTAGTAGTTGTAGAAGTATTAACAGAAGAAGCAGCAGCAGCAGTAGTAGTAGTAGTAGTAGTAGTAGAAGTAGTAGTAGAAGTACTGTTAACAGCACCAGCAGCAGCAGTAGTAGTAGTAGTAGTTATAGAAGTAGTAATAGCAGCAGCAGTAGTAGTAGTAGCAGTAGTATTAAAGGCAGCAGCAGCAGTAGAAGTAGTAGTAGTATTTACAGCAGCAGCAGTAGAAGTAGTAGTAGTATTAACAGCAGCAGCAGCAGTAGTGGTAGTAGTAATATTAACAGCAGCAGCAGCAGCAACAGCAGTAGTAGTAGTAGTAGTAATTGTTGTATTAACAACAGCAGCAGTAGTAGTGGTAGTAGTAGTAGTAGTAGTAGTAGTAGAAATAGTAGTAGTATTAACAGCAGCAGCAGCAGTAGTAGTAGTAGTAAGAGTATTAACAGTAGCAGCAGCAGTGGAAGTAGTAGTACAAGACATATTAACAGCAGCAACAGCAGTAGTAGTGGTAGCAGTAGTAGTAGTAGTAGTAGTAGTAGTAGAAGTAGTAGTACTGGTAGTAGTATTAACAGCAGCAGTAGCAGCAGAAGTTTTAGTAGTAGTAGTATTAACAGCAGCAGCAGCAGTAATAGTTGTAGTATTAGTAGTAGCAGAAGTAGTAGTATTAACAGCAGCAGCAGCAGCAGCAGTAGTAGTAGTAGTAGTAGAAATAGTTGTGTTGGTTGTAGTAGTAGTAGTAGTAGTAGTAGTAGTAGTTGTAATAGAAGTAGTTGTGGTAGTAGTTGTAAAGTATGTTTACTTTTGTTGCCCCAAAATATTATAAATACCTATCTTTTCAGAAAGAAATTGCAAAAATGTTAATAACGATTATCTTCACTTTAATGACAAACTATACTGGAACAAACAAAAGCAATCTAATTGAGATAGTAACCAAATGTATTTTGTAAGAATAGAGGGGCTGGTGAAAATATTATAGCCATTATATTTTCACCCCCTACTACAATTTTCATATTTACAAAATTATAATTTGATTCTCTACACTTTAAGTAGTAGTAGTAGTAGTACTGGTAGTAGTATTAACAGCAGCAGCAGCAGCATAAGTTTTAGTAGTAGTATTAACAGCAGCAGCAGCAGCAGCAGCAGCAGCAGCAGTAGTAGTAGTAGTAGTAGTAGAAGTAGTAGTATTAACAGCAGCAGCAGCAGCAGCAGTAGTAGTAGTAGTAGTAGAAATAGTTGTGTTGGTAGTAGTAGTAGTAGTAGTAGTAGTAGTTATAGAAGTAGTTGTGGTAGTAGTTGTAAAGTATGTTTACTTTTGTTGCCCCAAAATATTATAAATATCTATCTTTTCAGAAAGAAATTGCAAAATGTTAATAACGATTATCTTCACTTTAATGACAAACTATACTGGAACAAACAAAAGAAATCTAATTGAGATAGTAACCAAATGTATTTTGTAAGAATAGAGGGGCTGGTGAAAATATTATAGCCATTATATTTTCACCCCTACTACAATTTTCATATTTACAAAATTATGATTTGGTTCTCTACACTTTAATGACAAACTATACTGGAACAAACAAAAGCAATCTAATTGAGATAGTAACCACATGTATTTTGTAAGAATAGAGGGGCGGATGAAAATATTATAGCCATTATATTTTAAACCCCCCCCCTCCCACACACACACAATTTTCATATTTTAAAAATTATAATTTGATTCATTATTTTAAATGATAGAGCTAATTACCTTCACTTTAATTACACTATACTGGAACAAACAGTTACAGTTACCAAATGTATTTTGTGAGAATAGAGGGGTGGGTGAAAATATTATAGCAATTATATTTTCACCCCCACCCCAAATTTTCATATTTTAACAATTATAATTTGATTCTCTTTACTTTAATGACAAACTGTACTGGAACAAACAAAAGTGATCTAATTGAGATAGTAACCAAATGTATTTTGTAAGAGTAGAGGGGCGGGTGAAAATATTATAGCAATTATATTTCACCCCCCTCCACAATTTTCATATTTTAAAAATTATAATTTGGTTCATTATTTTAAATGACAGCTTAATTATCTTCACTTTAATGACACTATACTGGAACAAACAAAAGCAATCTAATTGAAACAGTTACAAAATGTATTTTGAAAGAATAGAGGGGTGGGTGAAAATATTACAGGCATTATATTTTCACCCCCCTCCCCACACACACCCAATTTTCATATTTTAAAAATTATAATTTGATTATCTTCACTTTAATGACAAACTATACTGGAACAAACAAAAGAAATCTAATTGAGATAGTAACCAAATGTATTTTGTAAGAATAGAGGGGCGGAATTGAGTAACCACATGTATTTTGTAAGAATAGAGGGGCGGATGAAAATATTATAGCCATTATATTTTCACCCCACACCCCAATTTTCATATTTTAAAAATTATAATTTGATTCATTATTTTAAATGATAGCTTAATTATCTTCACTTTAATGACACTATACTGGAACAAACAAAAGCAATCAAATTGAGATAGTAACCACATGTATTTTGTAAGAATAGAGGGGCTGGTGAAAATATTATAGCCATTATATTTTTAACCCCCTCTGTTATTTTATTTTTTTAAGTTTGCTTCATCGTTATGCAAGTTTTATGCTTTTTTTTATCATAATAAGTTGTGTTCATTTTTTAGAAAATATAATTATTGGGGGGGGGGGGGGGGGGGTGAAAATATTATAGCAAAATTCTTTATTATACGAGTGAAAATATTATCTGACACCGGAACTGCATGTCTCAAAAAACTTTGGACACTATGGCGTCCCGCAGCGTGAGCTAATCAGTGCCAGTGCGTTATTGTAATAGCAATGTTACCAATGACCCAGTAATCTCTGCGGGTGGGGTCATAAAAACGGCAAAGACCATCAGTCTTAATTTAAAGGACACAATCATTGCCATAAAGTGTCAATGTTTGCCGAAGCATCAGTCCAATAGTAATTAATATATACGAGTTATTTTTAAAAAAGTGTAAAAAGAAAAAGAGAGATACAATCTTATTAAAATAGAAGTTATATCAATAGAAGCTTTTTAAAAAAACATTGTTATATGTATCAGTACAACAATGTTTTTTGTTGTCTTTTTGTGTGTTTTTTTTGTTTGTTATATTTATCAGTACAAGCCGGGCCCGATTATCTCAGTCGGTTACGCGTCTGACTATTAATCCAGGGGTCGTGAGTTCGAATCCCCATCCGGCAACAGTCTCCGTGATGATATATATATGACATGGTGTCTCATTATCATTCGTCTCTCACCACTGATTCAAGTGGGAAAGTTATCAGTTACTTGCAGAGATGGGGTGTGCTCGAGTACTGGTTAATCCAAGGAAACAGTGGTTAGGTTAACGGATCATCTGTTAGCTCTCGATGGCATAAAAATGACGCTAACTATTCAATCATTCATTATCAGTACAAATAAGGAATAATGTGCAATAGTAGTTGTAATAGTTATAGTCACAGTATTAAACATAATAAAGACAAGTCTGATTAAAGATATCCTGGGGACAATATTGTCCTAGTTTATGAAGAGATTTATTATAAATTACAACTTAGGTTATTGTACATTTGTTGACGAATTTGTTTT